>JAOXYL010000105.1:14920954-15051202 GCA_028564955.1 Terapon puta
TATATATATTTCAACAATTGACAACAAGCAGCTACCATTTGAAAGATGCTGGCAGATGAAAGTAGACACTGCTCAAATGTTTATATATTGCAACCAAACATGTGTCAAGGAAACACCTGTGCACTAAACTTACACGTGAGCTTTCACTCCACCATTTTTGTCCCTCAGGACAAGAAGCTAATTTAGTTATGGGGCTAAGACACGAGGAGTGTGATAATGACCAGGTTTCAGCTACAAGCCTGCCAGGAATCTCCGTTCACCTGTTCTATTTTTGGACTGAAATCTTTGTTCACACCTCAGTCCTGTGGCATTAAGTCCCATTACCAGAGCAGACACTGTCAACCTGCTGTCGTGACAGCAGGAAACCTTGGTAACACGTTGTTTCTCGACTCAAGTTTTTGCAAGCTCGGCGTCTCTTACAGCCAGGAGATGGTTTTCCAGGACTGACAGCTCGTCTACAAAGGTCAAATTAAATAAATCTCTCAACCAATATTTTCCTTTTCCTTTTACTACTTTATTTTATCTTGCATAAGTATGTTGTATTTTGTTTTTTTACAACCATATCTGCTTTTGTGGATACCAACCCAGTCAAAACGTTGAATGGGATTTTCAGCTTTTATAAAATTTCTATACATGTCTTCTTGACTTTGTGTTATCTCTATGAGGAAATATGTTAAGTTCTCTTTGTATTTTTTTTACAAACACTTTTATTAAATCCCCAATTTAACAATAAATAATCACATTTTATGATGCCCTACATGGTAGTTGCTAATAAATGTAAGAACATTTTATGTTTATTAATATACTTCTTTTTATCAGCAAAAATACACTGACTTGACCATTGTTGCTGTTATTTCATATTATTACAACTGTGTTTTGCAATATTATATGCTTGCACCTTTGAGTGTCCACAGGAATTGTACATATAGTGCTCAAATATAAGCACTTGGTAAAAAAAAAAAAAAAACTTTTGGTTTGCCAAGTTATGAACACTTCTTCTCCACCATGACATGTGTGTTTTGTCGTGTTGACATAACTTCTTCGTTTATCAGAAAGACACCTCCAATGGCTTGACGGCTTATGAGAGAGTAAAAGGCCCATGAGGATTTATTAATGGATTACCCTACATTTTTAGAAAAGATGCATACCAAATAATAGATTTTTCACAACCTTGCAATCTAAATATAGCCGTTAATCACTCATAGCTGCTCCATAAATCATTCCATAAAATTACAGGTTTGATTTCAAAATGTGTTTTTTTAATTAGAGAAGAAAACCACTGACTCAAAGTGTCATCTACAACAAAGAGGCTCTAACCACTCGCTCTCTGCCTTTTTCCAGGAAAGAACCATCATCCCTCCACACTAATCATTGCTGTTGCTAACACCTAATTACCATAATTCACCCCTCACCTCTCAGCCAAGAAAGCAATGGCTGCGGCACGCTCTCTCATCCCGGCAGAAAACAATGATATCACTCCCTCGCTGCTGTGCAGATGAAGTGGCAAAACAAAAGCAACTTTAAATTTTTAAAAATTATTTCTCATCTTACAGTCAGAGTAGATGGAAAATGTCAACGTCTCTCCTCAGGATTCATAATGAGGAGACGTCACAAAGCTGTCTCTTATACGTTCTATTTTTAATGCTCATAATGTGTTGGAGCACTAATGAGTTGGAGGCCACACACCATTGATCACTGCCTTCGTCATAGCACCATCACTAAATACCCATCAGTGTCAGCGTCGTGGTTGGCTCTCTCCTGTGGCTCATCTTTTCTTTTGCTTCTGTTTCCATCACCACCAGTTTGCCATCTCAGTTTAAAATGTGTGATGGCAGCTGCTGAATTTTACTTTTGCGCCGGCTCTCTCTGTCAGCTGGATGCTCTTTGACAGTAAAGACTTTCATTCAGGCGTCTACCACATGCACTTTATGTTTTTGGTACAGTGGCTTTTTTTGAGTAGAGCCTTGTTTTCTTATTTATGGGATAAGTGTTATGCCACTTTTTGTCATGTCAACAAATCCCATGCAAACACCAAAGCCAACAATACATCAGACATCAGTCTTTAAAGACTCTCCAACTAATCCAGCCTATCTGTGGTGCTCACTCACGCTTCCTACTATAATAAAGATGTAAATCTTTAAAAAAAGAAAAAACGCACATATTTTTGTTGTTTTTTTAAGGACTATATTCAGCAGTGGAGGAATACAGGACAGTGTTCAGTGTGTGTGACTGACTCAAAATAAACTGTAGTATCCATATTTATTGTGATAAAAAAAAAACATGTTATCCACTGCAAAGGTGGTTCACTGATGTGTTTGTTGACTGTCTGCCTGGCTATTTATCCACTGCATTCTGTATTTGACATTCATGGTCACCAGCATTTTGTGACACTCAGCCTTTTTCTCTAATGCCACCATGAGGTTCACACTTGTGGTGCTGAGTGAAATTTCTCAATAGCTACTGGACGAATTTGGAATACTTATGTTTTTGACGTTTATATGAATATCATTGAAGATTTTGTGTTTCTTAGTATAGCAAACGTGCTGTCAGCCTTTTTTGATAGCACTGGAGGACTAAGGACTGAACTGGATCAGGCACTGGCTGAGCTCCTTTTACAGAATCAATTCACAGTTGGTTTTGCGCTTTTTAAGATTTTATTGACAACATCACCAGACTTCTCGTTTAGGGTTTACTCTTTGAATCATCCCTTGATCGTTCCCTACGACTCCGACACTTCCCTGCACTCCTAACCCACCCTCCTCTTCTTGATTGTGAAGATCCCACTCTCCCATGAGCGGATCACCCCCAGCCTGCTCACAGCAGCGCGACTCCCCCACACTCTCCTGCCTCCCAATAGTGGGTTCTCAGCCCTGTAATTAGCCAAAGATGCCGCCTGCCGTCCTCCTGAGCGTCTCCCTGACACTTGGTGTTTCACAACAGGTGTTTACTTCACCCCTCCAGATCCGATGCGTGACCGGCATTCAGTTCGCCTGCCCAGAGGCGTGACCGCAGCAGGGAGAGCGACGCAAAGTGGAGCCAGCACCACAGCGTGGCTCCTCAGATGGAGGATGACCGGGAGTCATCCTGCAGTCAAAGGATAAAGTCAGAGAGGGCTGCACCTTGAATAGCAGAATAACAGGCTGCCAAATGTTCAGTATGAGCGCTGTGCGTAACCTCTGTGCGTCACGATGGAGGTCACAGCATCCAATGTTTGCTTTTGTTTGCATTTTCACTTTGCCAGCTGAACTCATGACTGTTTGTTTCCGCGTCTTTATTTTCTGTTCCCACCTTTGTTGAGCAGATCTGCGCTTGGTAAACTGTGTGTGGGGCTGGATGGGCGGGTGGTGAGGAGAGGTGTGTTGATCCTGTCGCATTGGGAGACACTGTTGTCTTTTCTCCTCCTGTTCTTACGGTGTGGGAGGGGGGGCGCCTCCTCCACCATCCCGCCGCAGACCAGACGGATTGAGGGTTTTCTGTCTCTCCGTGCGGCGTGCCGTTGAGAGCTTTTTTCGTCCGGGTTGTTTTCGGGAAGAAGAAAAAAAAATGTCGCGGAAAATGCCAAAGTTTTTGCGGGCGTGCGCGCGCGTGTGTTTTTTTCCGCTCGTCCTCTTACGCACGCGGTAGGACGGCCCTCCTGTGGTAGGTGGTCAACAGAGACAAGAGGGGAGAGGAGTGACAGGAGTGATGTGCTATGAATTACTCAGTGCGCTAGTTTATTTAAAAAGCCGCGGATGAACGCGCTCCCGCTCGGGGCTGATCAGAGATGTCTGGAGACGTGACCTGTTGCAGCTCCTCTTGAAGCTGTTGGTGGATTGAAACGCTGCAACATGAACCAGTTTGCAAAGCTTCACTTGAGACGGCGGATTGTTAAATGAGGCGGGATTTAAGTACTTTTGGGGGATTTGTGTGCTTTTTTTTTTTTTTTTGCTCTTTTACGCACAGCGCACTTAAAAGACTGGCGGTCGACGTGCTTCTTTAACTGGGAGGGAAATCTGTTTTGAAGTTGGAGGAGACAGCTGAGCGCTTTTTTCCCTGGTGAATAAAACTGATGATGGACTAACACCTGTCCGGATCTCCGCCGCCGTCACACGCCGAGCGCAGCACCGCGCCCTGCTTTCTAGGAGACTCTAACCTCCTTTTCTGTCTCACCCTGTCCTCCCTCCTTTGGTCTGCTCCTGACAGAATGGCTCGGTTTGGAGACGACGTCCCGGGCTTGCTGAGCTCGGGGGATGGAGGGTCCGAGCGCAACCGGAACCGCGATGGGGCCGCCGTGTCCACAGGTGGCATCTCTCCAGCCTTCAAGCAGACCAAAGCGCAGCGCGCCCGCACCATGGCCTTGTACAACCCCATCCCGGTCAGGGAGAACTGCTTCACCGTCAACAGGTCCCTCTTCATCTTCGGCGAGGACAACGTGGTCAGGAAGTACGCCAAGAAGATCATTGAGTGGCCATATCCTTTTATTTTCCTGCTTCCTGGCGCAAAATGGTGCGAAATTTGCAAACACCTTCATCCGAGACGTGCCAGGAATGCAAGGTGGGCAGACGTGTGTCACACTTAAACAAATACACTTAACCACCCCCTGAAGCTTCACTTAATCCCGTCATATTTCCAGTAGTTAACACAATGTCTCAGGAGTCCTCAAACATCTAAATTCCCACCTGTGGTTCGTCAACAGTCTCTCAGTCTTGGATTTCAGCACCATAGACAGCTCACACACAAACACACAGGCCAATACATGGGAAATTCAGCCACCACACACACACACATACACACACACACACACACACACACACACTCTGATTATCTGAGTTCAAGCTGTCTGAGTGATAATGACTTTTTTCCACTAACCGGCTGATCAATTTAAACACAATACTGTGTGACAGGAATGGAGAATGCAGAGTAGGACATGTATGAGCAAGTCCCAAACTGATCTCCTGGTGAGTAAGATGAATCCAAACAGGGGTGAAAAAATACACCGGCTTGACTGAGCTATATCGAGACAAAAAGGACTGCAGAGGGGGAGAGGAGGTGTCAGTGGAAAGTGGAGAAACACGCAGGAGTTTCTTTGTTTACGCCTGTAAATCTCTTGTGTCAACATAAAGGCGATGAAGACCTGCTGTTGCCACGATGCTCACTGTTCCTCCTGATGAGTTTATGTACAGTTAAACAGTTTATAAACCCGACTAGAGCTGCAGGGATAGAATTATTAATCAATTGGTCATTAAGAGAAAACGAAATAGCAACTTTTTTGGCATTTTGGGTGTTTTTAGGTAGAACTGCCACACACACTTCTCCAAGGTGAAGATTTTCTGTTTTTCAACCACTCATCACAGCCAAAATGCATGAGTGACATCACCCAAGTCTATTACATAACAACCTTATGAACTTTCAGTCGTGATATGACTTTAATGATTATTTGTCTGCTGTCTCAAACCTAATGACTCACTCTTCTAGAAGCGCAAAGGGAGAGACCATATTATTTCCTCTGCCTGCTGCTGAGGGGGGCGACCACACGCAAATGTCCATTGGTGGCGTGTTTGTGCTGCTGCTGTGCAGCTCACCAGGTGTCCAGGCCAGGTGTGGCCTCTTCACTGCCATTGTTCTGCTCCATTCAGCAGCTTCCTGACTGACTGACTGGCCCACTGCTGATTTAAAAAAACACTAAATAGAATGAATGTGTGCTTCTATTGTTGATCGCTGTCTATTGTTGTTTTTCTCTGGGTTTGCCTGTCCATTGAGGTTATTAAAAATAGAAACGGGATGAATTTCAATCGGCAGCATTCATTACACATATTTTAGCTCATCAGTCTTTGGATCATTCATTAGTATTGTTGGTACTATAGCTGCACCTACAGACGTATCTCATATTCTGCATCAGGAATACACTTAAATGAAAATAGTGTGAGTGCTGTGGTGACCAGAAGGAAAGCAGCCAGACTGAATAACCTCCAGGTTAATGTGCTGTTGTGGAGGGAGTGTCTCATTACATCTAATGAGCTCTACTGTATCTGATTAACAGACATTAACAGGAATTATATGTAATGATGTCTGATCGCTGTGTCATGTGCTATTACAACAAGTCATTACTCACTGAGTCATACTATATTATATTGTTTGCTAATATTGTTTTGAAGGGAGTGTTGCAGAGCTGAGTGTTGCTGTGTTCTGGTCAATATCCACTGTGGCTGTGATGAGTGGCTCTCTCCAATATACAGTGTGTGACTCATGTTTGGAGATTCATGCACAACGAATACTCAAGTAAGGACACTTTGTGTGTAAGCTATAATGTATTTATATACTTGTGAGGATATACAGATGAGATGACAGAATGCACTCTTCATTTCATTACCTTATGGCTCATCAGTTGATGACCTTAAGATCTTTTACTTTAGTAGAATTCAAATACCAGTGTACCCTGCATGCAAAATTACACTTACATTGGCAATAACTGATTTTTTTTAGCCACTTGGGAGCAGCGGAAACAATGTGAGAACTCGTAACAACATATTTAATTATTATGCCAAATGTTTTTAGCTAACAGTGGCAAACAATTTACATCCAGCAGTTTAGCTGCTAAATACTCCACTCTGTTCGCCAGCCAGTCAGTAACGGTGCCTGTCTGATATTTGGTGTTGAGCAGATAGTTTACAGTAAGTTTTTACAGCTTTCTGACAGAAATCGACTGCTCACTGTGCCTCAAAACAACACTGTGGGAGCTGTGAGAGTGAACAAAATCAGTAAAGTTGTGCGACTGACAGCAGTCAGTGATCTGAAACTCACCATAAAGCTCAGTAAAGCTGAGGGGATCTGCAGATTCAGGTGAAAATTCTCTGTAGGTTTGTCACTATCAGCCTAACGCTCACCAATGTAACATATCTTAACTTGTTTGTAAAATCCTGAAGTGTACATTTTTTTACAGGGGTCATAGGCTGGTGTATTTCTTGGTTTTGACTTCCTGCAGTCTTATGGTTAGGTTGCCAGGCAACCATCAGATATTATGGCTAAGCCCATTTCAGTGTCCTCTGTGCATTCTTTCCCCTGTCCTTAGAAATTAAACTACACTAAGCCTAACCCTGATTTGAATTTTAGTCCTAAAGCCCAAACCATCAAACAGTCCTTTGAGGAACTGAAAACATCCGTAAACCGTTCTCATGTCTTCCTTTTTACCTAAAACTCAAGCCGGTCCTCACAGAAATAGTAATACAAGAGCACACACACACACACACACAATCTCTGCAGGACATCTCATAAAGGTCAGCCTTGTGTTTGGAGCACAACTTGCCGCTGTCACCTCACTGTAAGAGGCTCTTTTTTTCTTTGAGTGCTCAATTAACAGCAGATGATCAATTCAGGAAGTAGCAGAGGCTTCTGTGGTTGAGCGCTTAGCACCAGGACCAGCGTGCTGTGTGTGGGCTCATGAGAGGGTATTATGCTATGTTTTGGTATTTATTTGACTACATGTCCTCTCTTATATGTCTCAGTAAAAGCTCAGAGGTGGAAGCAGTGTTTAAAAGAGTGTGTGCATGTATGTGTGAGTCTGACTGCCTACCTGCCTGAGGTTGCAGTCGATGGAGGGCTGATGGAGGCCTGGCAGGGAAGAGGCAGGGCTAATTAAGCACTCGGCCTGAATTTAGTGTGGCAGGCCTGGTGAGGACTGGCAGCTGCTCCTCCTGTCTGATCCCCACTGGGATCCCCCGCAGCGGGAAGTTTCCCATTGAGAAGGTACACCTCTAAATAATTGATTGTTGGATTTAATAGTTTGTTTCATCAGGGCACACAGGCATAACCATGTGCTTGCTTCCTTCCAGACTTTTAATTTTTAAGTATGAAACCGTCAGACTGGTTGACATTTAAAGTTCTGGACAGGACTGTGATTTAGACGCACAGCAGCCTAAACAGGATTCAAAATACATTTATGGTAATTCAATTAAGGCTGCATTTTAGGTCGTAAAATCTTTGCATACGCCCCTAGGGTCAGCTTAAGGAAGACCATTAATTTCTCTCTAACTAAATTGCATCCTTGCATGAAAAATGGAAACAGAAAATTAGCAAGGAAATGACCCTGGTGTCTCCAGTGTAGTTATGGTCCTACTCTCATTTGTTTCCAATTACAAAAACAGTTTCCCCACTTACGACTTGTTTTTTTTAAAGAAAATGTTGCTGAAGAAAATGAGCCTTGCCTTGGACGTGCCCTGTGGTGAGTATGTGATGTTCACTCTGCTCATAGAAGGTTAATATAATCCACACATTCAATATGTGTCACCCATCTCCTGTTAATTCAAGGCCAGTGGACTGTACATCCACCTGCCTATGTATTTCCTGACAGAGGTGTATAAGAGTGGGCTGTGGCTCAGAGATGGTTTACTCACAGAACTTACTATGGCCACATTGATTGATTGGCTAACTCAAGCAGGCCACTGAGGTATGTAAGTGATGTGGGATTAAAGAAAGATTGAACTGTGTTGGATGCAGTCGTCCGTTAAATCCATTCAGCTGACACCATCTTTTATCTTATGCATATTTTATTGACAGTACTGCTGGAATAATCAATAGAAGATGAAGATGTAGTGTATCATTACTTTCATTTTCTGGGCTTAAATTGAGTTAATTTTACACCAAATGGAGATTATACTGGTGGCTTTCCTCAGTGTTTGTATATTTAATGCGGCTCTCTATGTTGAATGCACACACAGGCAGCTGATAATTCAAATATTTTCAATAAGCCAGGCTCAGATGCTTGTGATTCATTTTGATTTTCACCTCTCTGTAATAATAATCACAGGGGCTTGGCTCCAATCTGGGCTTGAGCATATTCACAGATGCACGGGGCATCACACTCTGTCTCCGTGCCTATTTTTACACGCATGTTTGAGGAATCAAGGCAGAGTGCCAGCGTCACTGTGACTCACAGGATTGCTCACGAGACGCCTCGCTGCTAAAGCTGGTAGACGATCCGTGATCACCGTCACACAGCACACAAGAGAGGAGATGACTTTTGGTTAAAGACACTTGTTGAGTCTCTAACTTATGGTTAGCTCAACATTGAACACAAGCTATATCAGGTGTAATACATTCGTTGTTTGTTGTTAAGTCTGTGATCATTGAATCAATGAGTGACTACATCACTGATGACTGGATAAAATTAGTGTTGCTATAATGGACCAATAGAGAATTTTTAGCAGATCTACAGTTCCTCTTAGCTTTGCTGCCACTGATGTGCATGAGGAGAGGGAGCTCTTTCATATTTTCCAGTTTGTTTATTATTATTTAGTTTCCGACCTGTGACTTTTTAATCCACTTCTTTCGCTCTCGTTGTTTGGTTTTCAGTCGCATCAAGCAGCTGTTGTCAGTAAAAAAAACCTTTAAAAACCCACTGTGGAGTACCTGACCAGCACTGAATGGGCGGACAGAGGTAGAATTCAGCTGATGAACGTTTAACAGCAAAAGATTCAGTTACTTTTCTGATTTTCTCAGGATGTGGTGGAGACCAAAAAACAACTAAAATGAATATTTGATTGTTTGCAAAGACACTCAGCTTAGGTGATAATGTCACTGTTGTGCTTACAGCATTTTCCCACCATCCCAGAGGGGCCGGAAACAAGCGAGTAGTTTGAAGTAGTTTGTGTAGAGAGATGTTTTGTAGTTAAAGTCAGGGTTTGATGTATTCACTGGTTTTAACCTCAGGTCTTGGCTTAATGAAGATCGAATAGATCTGTTGATACACAGGTCAACACTTCCATGACTGAAATGAAAGAAAACAAATAAAAAATAAACAAATACAAAGAAAAGAGCTATCACAGCAATATAAAAAATACAGGGAAAGAATATCTATGAATGTATCATTTTCACTTCTTTTAAAAATCTTTTAAGAAATGACAACCCATTTAAATGATGATAAAATGTGTGTGTGTGTGTGTGTGTGTGTGTGTGTGTGTGTGTGTGTGTGTGTGTGTGTGTGTGTGTATTAGAGACAGAGATAGTTCAGCTGCCCAGTAACCGTCTTGTAGCATTGACTTTTGGCTGGAAGAGAAGCCTGTTGCCGTGGATACCTCTGTCTTTCTATCTTCATTTTCTCCCCCCTCTTACCTCCCCCTCTCCCTCTGTCTCACCCCCCTCGTCCTGTTTGTTGTTGTGTGTGTTTGAGGGAATGCAGGGCGTGGCGACTCTCAGCACTCAGCAACGCTCAAGTCTGAAAACATACACCACACTTCTTGAAAAAGCCAAAAAACACGCTCGAGGACCCCCTCCGCTTGAAGCAGACATTATGCAATTTAACCACCTTCTGCTAAATGTTTTCATGCTCGTCATCTGCTGGTTGCTGGTGGCTGCTGTGATGTTGTTTTTCCAAAACCTCACTGCGATTAACTTGTAATCACTCAGTCGCTCTCGGAGCAGCCCAGGTTTAACTTAGAATCCCTGCGGGCAGGTGGGAGTAAGATTGTATTTACTTTGTTTATTTAGCTTCTCATTGCTCACATGTCCCCGAGTAACCCTGCTGGGTACAGCTGCCAGTAAAAAACATCGATCTGTCCATTGTCAGTCTTATTTGGTCTCATTGCCTCCTCCTCACCCACCGGTTTCGCAAGCCTCTGATTCTCTATACAACCATCATGTTCTCCTCCACCGATCACACTTCATCCTCCTTATCACTTTCTCCTGTGTCATTCTTCCCTGTTATCTCTGCCTCCTTCTTCTTTCCGCTCTCCCTCCCTGTCTTCACTCTGCAGATTTAAGCTCCCTTCCTTCCTACCTCTTTTGCACATAACCAGGAGAAAGGGGACTGCCCACGCAGAGCATTAGATACAGAGCACATTGCTGGCTTAGCTCAACCCCGGAGCGGCTGGAGTTGAACCCACAACCAATACAGGTCCCATAAAACAGGCAGTGACGCTTGTAGTAAGAGTGACCCTGTTTATAGGATCACGTCTCAGGCCCACCCACTCATCCTTCCTCGATAAACCTTTTGTTGCCTCGGTGTGTGTGTGTGTGTGTGTATGTGTGTCGCTGTCTGTTGCAGCTGACCTCAGATAAGGTACAGCCTGTGTCTGGTTGTGTTCACAGCCCTGGGGCTTACAGTATAACATGCCAGGTTAATTCTGTTACATACAGAAGAATTGATGTTAGTCTGTCTATCTGTGCTTACGTGACATTGTAATTGCAGTGCTGCTGGGATTTGATTAGCTGTAATTAATTCAATTATTTTTTTTCCAATTGTGTATATGAATCTTAATCTGCGCTCTCTAAGAGCACAGACTTTCTGTATTCTGTGCAGAGATCATAGAAATTTTTTTAGTGCCATTTAATAGACTACACACATTTCCTGAACTACCGTTGTGTTCTGATGAATAGACCCCATCACACTTGACTATGACCTAGAAACCTTTTTAGAGCTTTCTCTTTCCTTCAGTTTGCCTTTCTGTGCATAAATCATGTGTAACTTAGGTTATTTTATACTTAAGGGATGAGGTGTGCCATGTTTTTTAATTTCCTGCTTGTTATATGAAAAGACTGAAACCAGCAACAAACCGATCTGACTAATAAGTATTATTTGTGTGTCCAAAGCCTGATATAACTTATCTGTCTGTGTTACAAGCCTACATCCTGGTCCAAAAACTATTTAAACACATCTTTGAGCCACACTGTTGCACTGGATGACATGTTCCTTCATTACTTGACTTACTAGCACACCAAATCCAAAGCTTAAAATAGTCCCTAATGAATGTTCTAAGTGCATTTATGAGGAAGCACTGATGGTTAAAATGTGAAAATGTATATCCATGATATATTTTTCAAGATTTGTGCATTCACTGGTGTTAAAGCCAGGTCATGCTGAGAGACTGACTAATTTATATATGTTTGGATTTGATCTTTTCAATGCTAAATATAGAAGATAACCAGCCTAGTTCCTTAGATAAACATACAAAACCAGAGTCTCAACATTCGGTGGGTCTAAAGTTCCTTAACTTCAGCCTTTCACTCCGTTTGAGTACATGATCCTCACCACCATCATCGCCAACTGCATCGTCCTGGCTCTGGAGCAGCACCTTCCTGTAGATGACAAAACGCCCATGTCCAAGAGACTGGTGAGAAATTCACACATGTAAACATCTGCACACAACACCATCAATTCACAAGTTGCAGAAACGTAAGAATATAAGTCTGAAATGCCTCTAATGGAGCCTTAGATCTTCACCTGCATGACACCTGCATGCAGAGTCCTTCTGTTTCATGTTAGACAAAAGATGATTATCTCATTATTTCTTGCTTTCTTGCACTAAAAGGAAAAGACAGAGCCCTATTTCATCGGGATGTTCTGTTTTGAGGCTGGGATAAAGATCATCGCCCTGGGCTTTGTATTTCATAAAGGCTCCTACCTCAGGAATGGATGGAACGTCATGGACTTCATCGTGGTTCTCAGTGGGTGAGTCAAACTGTGTGTGTGTGTGTGTGTGTTTGGATGCCGATCTGGGAAACAGGATTAGCATTCATTCAGTTGAAAAGGATGGTGATTCTGGGAGATTTACTGTATTTGAAAAAAACAGCCGGTGTTCATGTGTGCAATCTTGTTTAATGCTCCCAGTTATTTCTAGCGGGTTTTGTGACTCAAGTTTGACAAACTGTTTGTGTCTTTTCTGCTTGTTGGTCTTTGCTGAATATTAATACCACTTGAGGTTTTTGTGTCTCTTCACTGCTTCCAAATAAAAAGGCACCAGAGCCTGTAAAGTAACAGAAAGAAGTTGTTTGATGGAGTTCTTATAACCTTTCACCCTGCAGTGTTGGAAGTTAGTGGGTGGTGGTGAATCTGATTACCGTCAATGTATATCTTATTTGTTTCATTTTTATTGTTTTTGGTAAGAGTAAGAGAGGGGATGTGCATTACTTAGTATCTGACAATTTGATTTGTATTACAATTCACAGCCCAAGACCCCCAGCTAGGACTGTAACAAAGAAGTTGCAGACTGTTATATGTCTGAGCAGCATATAAAAAATGTTAGGGCTAAATATGCCTTCATTGAAAAAAAAATTGAAAAAAAAAAAGGTCTGTGTTTTAAGAAAATAAAGTGAAATGCTTAAATGCAGTTGCAGGATACTGGATTAAATGTGTAAAAAAACAACACCTTAACCATCTGGGGTCCAGGATATAATTGGTCATTATTGCTTACTTTTTTTACCTTTATATTTCACCCTAAAAGTTGTTTACCTGCCCGGTTTTGGGTCATTGTTTTCAGCACAACCTCACATGTTTGATTTTACATTTTACTTTTTTTTTTTTTTACGATTTTTCTCTTTGACATACTGTATAAACCAGCTGGAACTGAAAATCCAAACAGAAAAAAGTTTGACTTTCTACTGTAAAAAACACAAACATGTTTAGCGAACCATTTTTATAGCTTAGAATACAAATATAAATTGTAAATTTTTAAAACATGTGTCCAAATTTAGCAAACAACAAAATTATTTAGAGCTATTTACATTAAAATGCAGATAACGTGAAATAAATTAATTATCACAAATCTGTTTCACTCTTTGTGTCAACACAATTAAAAAATAACTAGTATATAGTTTGAAGTCTGTGCTTTCGCCACAGGTTGAGACAGAGACTCAGTGAGACAGTGTCTGATGTGTTTTCCTGCACCAAACATTTTTGTCTGCCAACACGATTTAAAAACTACTATTTAGTTTGACTTTCGACACAACATCTGTGGGCTGGAGATGTGAAAACAGGAATACTAAACAGGCATATTTTATTGGCAAGTAAAACAATTGTAGGTGCCATATATATAACCACAGGAAAAAATTAACTTAAAAATAATCAGCCATCATGTTGAGACTATACTGTAAAGAAACCACCACCCCGTCCACCATGTTCCATGTTTTATTTTCCTATTTTTCTTTTGATTCGGTAAAACTAGTCTATTTAAACACTTGAAGATGTACAAGATAACAATCATGCAGACATTTGGAGAAAAACATACAACTTGTTGCTGAGATTCATGTCAGCTTAACATGAAGGCTTTGTTGACTGAGCTGAAGTCACAGTGCGAGCAGCTGTGCGCTGTGGTGAGGTGGTCACAGCTTGTAAACTCATCTAACTCAGTGTTGTTGCAGCACATCAGCTACATGGCAGTTAGAGGCCCAGGGGGGCACATGTTCACCAGTTAGCCTGGTTAGAGGGGGTGGGGGGGCGAGATGTTAGATTTAAGGGCATTTTACAGCAGTTACCTTCTCAGGAGGGGTCGGTGCCTCACCGTCAGCACAGAGAGAGGAAATGTTTATGGTTTCAAAGGAGGAGCTTGATGAGACAGCAGATTAGCCTCGACACCTCCTTCCCTCACGCACATGCACACACATGCAGTCACACACAGGTGAATGAAATATTAATAAATTCACAGTGCAGAAGTACAAAGGGCGGCAGACAGGGTTCTTAGAGAATTCTACATGATTTTGGCCGTTCAATTATTTATAAACCAAGCTCATGCTCCTTAACTACGCTCCTCTCACTGTTGGAGAGGGGAAGGATGTGAGGTTGGAGAAAAGAGGAGGAGAGAAGAGTGAAGTGAAGAGAAATGTTGTGGAAGGTGGGTGGGGAAAGGCGTGGTCAGAGAGCTTCCTGCTCCTCTTCCCTATTGATCAGTTGACACGCGAGAGCGCTCTACCCCACGGCATGTTGCTCTACGACCAAAATTAGAAACTTAATTAAAACACTGTGAGACAGAGAGACGCTAATGGATTGTTCAAATCTCACCTGGCCAAGGCCACCCAAGGGTGACAGATGCTGTAATCAGACTTTATATTGTGTGAGCTCTGCCTATCGAGACGGGCAGTGCTTATTGATGCGCTGGCTTCTCCTGGTGCTGAGGTCTGTGTGCGCTGAGGCTGAAGTCATTTGTCATCACGCAGAAAAATGCTAAATAAAATAAATCAGATAAATCAATAAATCAAATGGCAGCTACTCCTGTTGCAAACACAGTCTCCAAATTTCCTCTATAAATTCACTCAACCATCATTTGGCAGTAAGATGAAGTCATCTTTCCATATGCCAGAGAACAACAGTGGTATTTGTCCCCTCTTTATGTGCTGTGGGTTGAATTTAAACCACCCATTGTAATTTAGGGAGGAGATGTGCTCGATCTGGATGAAATAGCCTTCCAGGTCTCATTTTATTAATATTCAGCATGATGAAGTGAGCCGCGGATAGATCCCTCTCTAAATTATCATTCTGGCCACAGCAAAGATAAATTAATGAAAATGTTCTCGCTCTCTCTCTCTCTTTCTCTCACTCTCTCTCTCTCTCTCTCTCTCACTCTCTCTCTCTCTCTCTCTCTCTCGCTCTCTCTCTCTTCTCTGAAACACACACCAGACCGTGCCGCGCACACACTCACACTCGCACGGACACATTCACTCACCTATAGGCCATCGCACGAGGTTTGCAACCTTATTAGAGAGTGAATGAAGATTATGAGAAGTGCTGATAATATTAGATGAGTCACCAGTGCTGTCTATCAGTTAGTAATTAGGAGGCCTCTGCAGAGAGAAAGGGTCACAGACAGTGTTACAAATTTGCAAGAGACACAGACCTGCCAGCTCTACTCACGGCTTAAGCTTAAGGCACTGAATAAAGATTAATAGAAATTATAAATAAATGTATTTGTTTTTCATATGTAATTGTTCTGTATTTCTGTATCACATGTGTATATATACACTTATAAAGTACACAGATGACATGAAATAAACACAGAGAGATTTGGTATGACATGAAAGATCAAACTAATAACTGTTTCATGCTAATCCCAATGATACCAAGTGACTTTATCCATGTAGCTGTTGCCTCAAAGAGTTTTTACTAAATGCATGACATATGACAGCTCCTATCCTGACACAGTGTCACAGCCTCATGATATGCAAAGCAGAACATGAGAATGCATTTCATTAGTATGTAGGAGTCTAGTTTAGAGCCTGACACCCACATTTGTGTTAAAACATCCAAGGTAATATGAAATGATGAAGACCACGTAAACTTTAAATTCACATGAAGTTGAAATTATTCTGGTAATATTCTGGATTGTGGTTACATGTACCTGTGCAGCTTTTCCTTTCAGGCTCAGGAGATATGCAGCAGGACGGGAAAAAGAAACACTGAAAATAATTTGTGAAGCTTATAATGTTCTATTTTGTTGACATTGTGTTGACTGAACTCACATGAGTGCACTGAGCTGACTTTGATTGAAGGTGTACGTTACAGTTTGAGTCACACAGGCGAGAACCCTCATTTAACTGTATTGTAGAAGATTTAGCCTCTTGAAGCCGATCACAGGACTGTTAACTCAGACTACAAAGCATGTGAGCCTCTTCGCAGTGGATACCCCAGACTCAATCAACAGCATGTGTGAACATGTGTAATTATGGAGCCATTTCCCAACCGTGTCGACGCTGGAGGCCATGATTACCTCAGCAAGCTGCCTTGGTGTTTCACGATGGCCTGTATTACAGAGGGAGAGTGAGTGGGAGTGGGAGGTATGAAAAACCAGATGGCACTTGCTGTTTCCTTAAAGGCTGTTATCGTGTAGCTGCGCACTGTTGTGATTGAAACTCAAATGGAGTCGCTGGCTGTGGGTTTTCTCGGGCCATCGCGCGAGGCTCGCCCCTGAGAAAGTTGTGAGGAAAAGTCAGAGAACGGAGGAGGTAATAACCAGGAAAACATGACACGAGAGAAACAAAGTAAAGAATAGAGAGGAGATAGAGCTGGAGGAAATGAGAAGGATGTCTCTATGCGTAATCGTACGTACTAATTGGCACCTTGGCAGTCTCATTCGCTGGCAAGCCCTCCATTAGACTGGCAACAGTTGGCAGAGGGTGACGCCCACCAAGCAATTGTGTCACCACTATGTGCCAGACATGTGGTGGGGGATGGGAGAGAGTGGAGGAGAGATGGAGTTCATCACAGATAGAGTTAATGAGAGTAAAGGATGAGAAGATTGGAGAAAAAAAAGTGTCCATTTCTGTGGAACTCAGACGTTGCTGCTGCATCTTATTTCCTATTTATGTTGGAAAGCTACTTCTTATCATCTGAAATACCCGATAAGTGAATCTCCAGATCAACAAACAAAATGAGAGGCAGCATTAATCAGGGAAGGCAAGAGAGGACATGAAAACAAGACAGGCTAGAAAGAGAGAGTCTTTGAGGTCTCCTTCAGAGAAACTTGTAACAGGGAAAAGGCGAGGAAAACAGCGGGAAGAGAAATTGATGCTGAAAGGAATAAACAACACAATGAGGATTTGATCTTGCAGGTACATTAAGATGCCGTATCTACAGGACTTTTAGAGATCTGAGAGATTTGTTTGTCATGATGTTAGCAAAGTAAAACTACAGATGCTGTTTTTCCAGATTGATGCAGACTCTTGACATGTACAAAATTCATTACATGCAAGCCTTGAAAAGGTCTGAATTCAGTCGATTGTCTGCTCTTTTATTACAGAAAAGACTGAGAATGCCACTGTTTAACATATTTTACTTGTAGGCCCTGAGGAAATGTTTTGCTTCCAGAATGCTTAGTATTTTTTGGGCATTGTATTACTGCAGATAGCAATTAACATAGTGAAGGCAGGAAATGAGGATCGTGAGGGAGATGGGAGATGACAACAAAGCTCCCCAGCTGGACTCAAACCGGAGACACTGCGATTACATGGTTACAATCGTAAACCTCCAGACTATGAAGATTCCTCAGTTGCCTGATTTTTTTTTTTTTTGTTGTCTTTTTATTTTTTTTGATAATCCGCCCAATGAAATGGCAAAAATCAGTTAAATTCTCAAAGTTAGTTCATGATCTGTTAATTTTCAACACACCATGATATCACTTCTTTTAACCTATCCACTCTATAAATCTGGTGATTTAACTTTTTTTTTAAGTTATATATGTTTTATTTTATTTTAGGGCATGCTCGTCATATTACTAAAATAAGACAGGTGGAGTCCTCTCTGCCTAAACCTTTTAGACCTCTGGTATTAATTATCAGAGAGAGACAGTGTCCTCTTTGCAGTGTGAACAGATAGATGCAGCTGCCATCAGTCTTTATTCTTCACTGGGTGTCAAAGCAGGACTATTTCGACTCTATTATCACTTCTGGCCGGGCGAGAGAGCTGACATGAGAGCTTCACATCCATCAAACGCCCCTTAATAACAGCCACTGAGACAAACGCAAGAATGAGTTTCATAGCCTCTATGTATTAACATTTTCATTTTTCTCTTAATCCTCCCATCTACTCCCTCCTCTCTCCTTCCCCGTCCACTCTTTTAACATCTGCTTCCGCATCTTTTCTCCAACTAACCTCTGCAGGGAAAGTTAAGGTGCATAGTTGATGGTGATGCGGGATGTTATTATCTCAGAGAAGTTGTTGGTGTGTGGATACACTGTTGCTGTACCCGAGTCTCTGAATGTCGAAACCACAATCTGTCTGGTGTGTGTGTGTGTGTGTGTGTGTGTGTGTGTGTGTGTGTGGTGTGTGTGTGTGTGTCCCTGTGCGTTCATGTGTATGAACCAAATGTGCCACTACTGCATGTCTTTTAGCCAACAGCACCTTCTGTCTGTTTGGCAGTCATACACCTGTTCAACCTGGCTATTTCAAACTGTCACACACACACACACACACACACACACACAAACACAAAGAGACTTTCAACCACACACATGCAGATATGCAGACAGACTTGTCCTCTCCAATCTTATTCTCCATCTGTTGTCTGATCAATTGATGAGTTCAGACACAGCAGGGGAGAATATGTCCCCCTGAGCTGTTACCGTGGTGACTGAGGACCCCGCCCCAGGTCAGGCTGTCACTGGCTCCAGTCCTGCTGCCTTTCTGGTCAATGTCTCTACAATTAGACTAGACCAGGATGGATTTTCTTATGGTCTGATCAGGGGGGGTGGGCCTGACAGAAAAAGGAACATGCAGAGTGATGGCAAGACATTTCTTTCACTTTTGTGCACAAGTAAGACGAAGAAAGAGCGCGAGAGAGATGGCACGCAGTTAGTGACATTCAAATGACATCTTCAGAGTAAAAGCGGTGTTTTAGCTGTGATCCTGAATTAAGTCAGTGAATAATGATGATGGTGTCAAGGAAATTGACAGTCTCACAAGCTCACTCTCTGTCCCTGTCTGCCCCCCCCCTCTCTCTCTCCCTCTCTCTTTCTCCAGCCATTATAAAGAGGCTGAGTGGGCTGTATAACAAAGACAATGTCGAGGGCCTTTATGCAGTCTAGTCTGGTATCTGATCAGAGAAGATGAGGTGCTACACTGAGATGAAAGCGGCCCTGATGTTAGGTGGAACTCGCGTTAAATCCAGTTCAGTTACTTGTGAAAGTTTCTGAAACTGAGAGTGTTGAGCTGAAATTGAGAACATTTATCAATTATGAACTGCCAATTTCTTGTTGAAAATTGAATTTGAAGCAGACAAGGCTTTTGAGAGAATTTGATTTATGCAGGCAGTATGTTTTCAGTCTGACTTTTGTTCCTGAACAGGCTGGTGAAAGATTTGCTTAACAAAATACACAGGAAATGCAGTATTCCCACAACTTAAATTACTGTTGAGTCACGTCAGTTCAGAATGAAATTACATGTTTCAGAGACAGACGGAGATGGATGCGCAGCAGGTGTCCGCGCCGGGCAGCCTGCGCCCCACACACACCGAACAGAGTTGTAAAACTGACAACTTACATCACATGATATCTGGTTTCTGGAGATGTTTTTCCACAATGAAACTGTGGCATGCAAATAGTGGCACAAGAGGCAAATCTGGTCACTCAACTCAAAATGTTGTCCCCAGATAAAACTTAAAGTCTCCCTACATCGAACCTTTCAAGCAGCAGTGCATCGTTTTGGGAAATACCGCAGCAGTTGCCAGGCAACAAGAGGAGACTCCAGGAAGGTACAGGACCCCGTCCAACAAATGGCCCAGTACCTAACAGCAAATTGATGTTTTTACGTTTCAGTTTTTGTACAAATAAGCAAACAAGATATTTCCTCTGAAGTAGTGAGCTTTAGAGAAGGGTGTATTGAAGGTGGGCTTGTTACATTTGGAGAGAGTCAGGGTACAGTCAAGCGAGCAGGAACTGATGAAGCCTCTCGGATGAGAGGTGAAACGTCTTCATAGACAAATAACCAAGTCCAGTTGCGTTCGATTGAGTTTCCTTGAGAGAAGTATGTGTTCTGCCACAGTTTCTCTGCAAATGCTGTGTAATTTCTTTAACACAGTCCACATGGGAGTCTCCAGCAGAGCTAATTTGGAGAAATTGTTTTTCTACTTTTATGATTGTAGCGTGTCTCCTCTCTTTACCTGGTTACAGGCCAAGGATGTTGAGAATTATTGAAGCGAATACCTCTGACAAGTGGCTAGATTGAATGGATGAGTGTCCAGAGGGGAGCCATCTGAAGTGCACCAAAGAGAGAAATTCGAGAGTTGGCAGATAATTTGAGTGTTCAGTGAGTTGCAGTCTTGTGTGACAGAAAATGTAGTAAATACATACAAAAAAGACAAAAGGCCATTTTTTGCAGATATTTTTCTTGACTGCTGGAGTAGTGTAGTACATCAGGATCACTTGGCAATATAGTGAAACAACAAATCTCTCTCCACTCAGTCAGTATCTATATTTTGTTAAACTGGCACCAACACAGAGATTAAATCAAGCCCCCTGCCTGAATACAAAAGCTACGGCTGACAGTGAATTACACAGATGCAGATTATCTACCTTTAGAGACCCTGAGCTAAAGAAACTCTCTCTGCAGGAGACTCTCTGCGATGGAAATGATTTTAACAGCATCTTCCCATCAATCAAAAGTAGATTGCTATTAGCAAAATGATGTATGCAATTAATGATCATCATTCAGGCTGATTTTTTTTTAAACAATGTAATTGCATCCATCATTTTTACCAGGTGCTAATACCTTTTTTTTTTAACATTTTGAATATTTTAATATCTATTTAATGATGCAGTGAGTTACAGCCAGTGCCACCAGAGAGTCAGCGCTGAAGCAGCTTCTTGAGAAGTACAGCTGTCAGAGTTGTATCACAGCCAACAAGCAGTGTGTTGCCTTTGGTTTTCGTTGTCAGCAAAAGACAAAACAGAAATTGAAGCCAACACTAGGACTTCTAGATGAATGTGACAATAATATGTATATGTATGTTTTCATACTATTATCTTACGACAAGTTACTAGAAACACCCCACATTTCATAGAGTAATGTTGCATTTATCTGACCTCTATTGATACCGGTTGCTCGATAGAGACTTTATATACCAAATATATTAAATACAACTCCACTATTATTTGATATGATGCATCGATTACCTGAGCATCAATAAAATCATGTAAATAAAATGTTGCTTACCTGCTATAATGATCCAATAATACTATACACAATATTCGTGAAAAACACTGATGTGCTGCACAATGAATACTTTTCCTTTTGATACTGAAAGTGTGTGTGTTAGCAAACTCCATATTGCATGAATATTTAATATAACTCTTTATTTTGTTATGTTTTTATAACCTTTAACTATAAACCTTAACCTTTAACTGTGTAAATCAGCAGTGTTCTTGCCTTTTGTGTGAAAATCAGTATAAATACCCTGTATGGAGGCTGTTTGGTAATAATATTACGCAACATTGTGATTCTCAACTTTATTTGATTTTGCATGTTGTATCTGAACTTTTGTGACCCAGAAAGAGTTGGTGTGCCGACGACTCATCTGCAAACTGTACGAAATTAACATTTCTCACTCTCTGTCCTTATCTCTCTCTCCCTCTATCTTCCTCTCTCAGTCTTCCAACAGATGGCTAATAAATCATTTACCCAAATCAATTATTCATTCTGTCCAAAGAGCAAACATTTAGTTAACTGATACATAAACCAATAAGCATGCTGATGCTCTGCCGCTTCACATAAAGCCAAGCCGGTATCTCAAGCTTTTGATGGAGGAGCAGTTCAACACATAACAAACTGTATGTTTACATATATGAGTGTTTCAAACCAAAATTGAGCTCTGCACCTAAACTTAGTAATATTGTCACATATACTTAATAAAAAGTTGTAAGAATGTGTAAATCAGTTCAATTTATTTTTCAAAAAATACTGAAAACAGCGCCCAACCATAACTGTAAAATGTTGGCCTCCATTATGAACATGTAAATGGAAATAAAGCAACCAGTTAACTCATATTTAATTAGACTGTAAAACCAGTAATTTATTAAATTTTTTTACAAATGAATTCATTAATATGAATAAATAAACAACTCTTTCAATTTTCCTGCAGCTTTACTTTTTACATTTGCTTCCTTGGTTACAATTTACGTTACACAGAAAAATAACTGATAGGCAAACCTGATTATAAGGATACAAAGAGCAGTAACATTTGATCTTGCATAACAACTTCAATATCTTGTGCATGTTTGTGCGTGTGTGAGTGAGTGTATGGGGGTTTCAGGGAGGAAGAGAGAGAGTAAAAAGGATGAGTTGGGAGTTAAAAATGAGAGAGCACACTGTGGGAGGCAGAGAGGCTTATATTAACTAAACCAACCGGAGCAGCACTGTAGGAGTTGCTCCACACAATTCCTTATTCTGTCAAGACAATCCGCTGTACACACACCACCCACTGTGCTGTGGGCCACCAGAGCAGTTATATTAATTCATCGTCCTGCAGAATAACAGGTCTTCATGAGGTGGGCATGTATGATTTTTAGAGTGTTCCTGAAACAGACTGAAACAGAAACTTTGGAGGACATGTTGACCACCTATTGTGCAGCATTCTGCACGAACATGTGATTACTTCATGTGCCTAAACAAACTTTATCAAGGCTCAAAACTGAAAATGTGTAATTAAATCAGTTCTTTATTTCAGTGAAAGAAACTCTATATCAGTGCATCCCAGAAGTCACGGTCTCCTAAAATATTGTATTACAGATGGACACATGAGCAGTTGCTAGCTTGTTGCACCTCTGATGATATCAGCCAGAAAGTACTGTGGCCGCGAGGCTTAAATGCTCTTTAATGCGAAAACTGAGCAACTGCAGGAAATTTGTGAGAGCCTGTGACAAACAGATTCTCCAATCCTTTCTGGGTGAGGAAAGGGGAGAAATTTACAATCAGAATAACTGGATACAGCCTGAGGCATTAGAAGATGTCAGCAATGTAAACAACAGGGAAGGAATATTCTGAAATATCAGGGTGTTACAAAAAATGAGAACAATATCATAAAAACCAATGGCAGGGTGGAAATTTGTGGACAGAGGTGGAAAATAGTTACAGTGGTAGTGAGAAAGTATTTAGTGCTTCAAATATGGTACAAATGTTTGTTGCTGTTTTTTAAGAAGTGTGCTCTATTAAGGTACCCTTTCATTCTCTCCTGATATTTCATCACAATGGTCCTAAAAGCGACTTACTTACTTATAGTTTAGCAGTGAATGCCCTCATGTGTCTATGTACACTAGTATAGAGACTTTGCCCATACTTTGTATGACTCAGATGTTTCTTTTTTTATCCAGCTCAGCTTTACCATCTCATGGTGTGTGTTTCTCTTTTGTGCTTGGTGATGCTTGATTCCTTCCTCCTGATGCAATCTACTGCAAGTCATGTAGCTGGATTGTACACACTGACACATTAATGATGATGTACTACTATAATGGTACATTTCTTTCTATTGGATGGAAAATCTCCTATGAGTCAACTTTCAGAGAGCAACATTGGTATCACGGCTGTTATCACTAAATAGTCATTATGAGGAAAGCATTGGTGAAATTATGATTCAGAAAACCATCATGAAAGCAATTAATCACACCTGTGATTTTAAGCTGCCACACTTAAATAAATGACACTGGTTTTGGGGGGTTTACAGATAATGATACAGTCCACATAACATGCACATTTTGCCACCAGTTCACCTCACCACAACCTGCAATTTTACACTGTCAGGCAATTCAGAGAAAGAATTATTTTCTCTCTTGTTTAATTCGATTCAATCTGTTTCATGATAAGTGTCTGAGCAGCCAAGATGTGATGTTTCACAAGATGTTGAGATTGAAGAACAATAAAAGTGCAGATAGCTTTCCTGCAGAAATGTGATTATATTACTGTATCTATATTTCTTAAAACACATTGCCTCGTATTACATGAGCAGAGAGCCACTGGTGTAAATAACACATACTGTGCAATTAACATCATTATAATAGTCAGGTGCACTCATATCGTATTAGTTACCATCTTGACAGTGACATGAAGCATTAGTCACAACGTTATCAGTATCACGGCATGATGGTGGTCATGACAGATTTGTCACACAGCAGCGAGCTGTCAGTTCTGCAGGGTATGTCATTGTTACTCACTTATCATGGCTGACAACTCTGACCAGGGCCTCGGCTCAGCTCACCACTATGTGTTTCTCACAGAGTGCCTGCAGATGCATGCAGGGTGAACAAACATGTTTTTTCTGTCTGACAGCTCCTGGTGATGAAAAGTGACTTGTTAACTTGTAGATACACTGGACACCTATCAGATGTGTGTTGTTTCTGGTATCAGTTAAGGAAGTGACCGCCAGGGTAGGGTGAAAGGAAACTACAGGGAGGAAATAAACTGTCTGCCAATTTTTTCATTTGCGCCAAATTAGCCATGTGTTGTGCTTCCTTTGGCTGAGTTACATGTGACAGTTTTTGAGGCCAACCTTCACCATCCTCATCTCTGTCATACAGAGAGTGCCAACGTCCAGACGGCAGTCGTGTGCAGCATAGCTGTCATGATGATGAATGCAAAACACTGTGATGGGGGGAAGTGTAGTGTAGATTGGTAGGGGTTTTATCTTCATATACAGATTCATTGCATCATCATTTATAAGGGTTTTTTGCAATGCCAATGAGTTATTTCTCTTCCTCAACACTTCATCAGTTCAGACCAGTTATATCTGAGGAATAAGGACAATGTAAGTTAACATTCAGCATTGTGATGTAGTGTAAAGTGCATTTACTTATGCCTTTCATTTCATTTAAGTTTTCTTATTTTATGCATATTTAATGCACAATATGATGTGGCTTATAGACAGTATAACAGTATTACCGTGATACAAATTCATCGTCTTCTTCAGCACCATGGACAGCTCTTAAGAGCTATATATGTATCATTTGCACAACTCATGTAAACATGTAAATATAGAGAATACCCTGCAAAAATGATGTATTTCTAATTTACAGGCTTTAGAAGTAGCTGTCACTGTAATGAGTTTATTAGTGTGACCTCCAAACAGCAGCCCAAGACTCTAAAGAGCAACCGACTGGGAACCAGCAGCCAACATGATCTTTCAAGCTCTAATATGTGTTTCCCATTTGCAACCTTGAACACAAACATTGTGCTAACACATGGAACTCCCTTTTTTCGTGAATTCTGTGCGCAGCACATGTTGGACTTGCGGCCATCATTGGAAAACGGGGCCCAGGACATCCACTGAATAAAAGTGGGCTAAATGAGGAAGCCATTTTTAGACCCTCTATCCCCCAGTCTCCATAACAACTAAAGAGCAGCCAGGACTGACTAATGGTCTGAAGAAAGATTGAGAGATGGAGGAAGTGGGGGATGAAATGAGAGAGGTGGCAGGAGGCGGCAGAGGGAGTATTGGAGTCAAAAAAAAGAGGGAAGGTGAAAGACAAAAGTAAGAAGAGATAGTGTTGGGAGTGAGGTGAAAAAGTAAAATGGAGAGAATCCAAAGCGATCATAGTCAGAGGTGTGAAACACATGAGGATAATTGTATTTCTATATTTGTGTGGATGACGGTGAGCTATTTTAGTCCTCCTCTCTCTTCCCCTTTCTCTCTTTTTCTTTCTGCTCTTAATTAAATCAGATGACACCCTGTTTCTCCTAACACTATAGATGGGACTAATTCTCACTGCTGTATCACAGAATTGTAATTGGGTCTGTGTTGCTTGTTTTTCCAGCTGTGTGATGATCAAGTATGCTATCATTTATGAGCAAATTACTGCACGTGACAATGGCTCTTAAACATTGTCACTGTCAAAATCATGTGTTTACGGATCTGCAGCCCTTTAACATAATCCACCTATTAATTACCTTCAGAATTCTTCTTTTATACACCATTGCCTTCATCTTTGTCTCCTCGGCATGGTCAAAGTGAATTCAATGAGTGTAATTATTTAACTTTACTGTTATTACTGGCCAGGGGAGCAGGGTAGACTCACACTAAGTTGAGTATCAGGAGAAGGTAAACTTTCAGAATCACTCACTTCAATTTCTCGGTATAAAGTGCTGCTCTCTTCTCTCCTTGGGAAAAAAACATCCCCTGAACTGCCCTTTAGCTATTTTTCTTTTGTTTTTACCTCACTCCTCCATCCACCTCTGCCCTTCATTCAGTAGGCATCCAAGTGAAAAGGGAATAAAAGTGTTCTCAGGTCAGGGGAAAAGGGAAAAACAGGAGTCAGAGGTACAAGTTTAATTGGGAAGAGGCTTGAAAGGGAAGAGGGAAATAGATAGGCGTGGAGGTTTGGAGAGGTTTGTGGATGAAGAGCAAGATGTGAGGGTTTAGAGAGCACAGAGAAAAGGAGAGCAGGATGGCAGACTAATGAGGAAGTGAGGGGACTTAGAGGGTCAAAGTAAAAATGGAACTTTTGAAGGACTCTGGCTTTGTGTAACAGATAAGAGGTCGATGTCTTAGTGTGTGCGAGCTTGAGTGTGTCCACGCATTTGTGTTTGTCCGTGAGCTTCACGTCTCCCGAGCCTTAGGGTGTCCTGCCTTCCCTTGATGGAGCTGCTTTCTTTGTTCTCCTCCTAAATAGCAGTTGTCACAGCCATCCTCCCACACACAGGGAAACAGCCAAAAGCCCCCAAAAACATCCCTGTTGTTTTCTCTGTTTTCTCTGCCTGCTGGAGACCCTCACGTCCTCACGCTCCATATCTAAGCACTGCAGCCATCCTCCAACACTCAATGTCCTCAGCGTGTTTATGTGTGTGTATGCGTCCCCTTTTAGACACAGCTTACGACGCGTGAAATTGTAGCATTTGTGTGCATCAGCAAGACAGTGACAATTCCTCTGTGTCTTTTCCTGTGTTTGTGTGGGTTTGCATGTCTACATTTGTTTGTGTTTACCTCTATAGGATCCTGGCTGCAGCAGGTGCGCACATGAACATCTCTGTGGACCTGAGGACCCTGAGAGCTGTGCGAGTCCTGCGACCCCTCAAACTGGTCTCAGGCATCCCCAGTGAGTACCATTTCATTTTTTGTCTATGTCAGGGTCTATTTAGATGTTTATGTTGAGCAGACAATCTTTTTTTGTTTCAATCATTGCAAAATGAGGTTGAAACATTTGAGTTTATGACCTGCGTATGTCACAAATTTTCACTGTCAAAACAAGTGCATTTGTACCTGAAGTCTGCTTGTCACTATGTGCTTTACTCGCAGGTCTGCAGATAGTTCTCAAATCCATCATGAAGGCCATGGTTCCTCTGCTGCAGATCGGCCTGCTCCTCTTTTTTGCAATCCTCATGTTCGCCATCATAGGCCTGGAGTTTTACAGTGGCAAACTGCACTCCACTTGCGAACCGGTGCCTGGAATACGAGGTACAGACACACTCATTGCTTAATGTCTCAAAAACATACAAGTACATTCAGCTTAATTACATGCAGGGATGCTTACATATGCAGATGTAGGGCGGCACAGGATGTCGCTGCATCTGAATGACATTTGGTGAATTTAAGTCTTCAATATGTATAGATGTATAATTACAGTTAACAAAGCTTTATATTCCCCACATAGAGTATATATCCACACCCATGTACAGATATTTCCTTCCAGTATTTCAAACAGTCAGGAAGTGAAAGAGATTTAAATATGGAAGTGTTTGTTAGGATTTTAGTCTACATTGGTAACTGGCGAGACCATTAGTTATACACACATACAGTACACATACAATGATTCATGCTGCTCCATTTGTGATTGTTGCCAATAGTGAAATCCTGTGATTATCCATATTTAGATATTTTATTCATCCTTAGCCAAGATCTAATTTCAGTTGTATCGGAAAACAGGAAATTGTCTCAACACCTCTGCCATACACTGATGGCATGGATGAAACAAAAGATGGCAATTTGTAGAAAGGCCCTAAATTGGTTTTGAATAATTCATAAATGTGAACAGATGGACTATTTTTGACAGCTAACTGCTTTGTAGGACTAAAGAGTCGGGTCTGAGCTCACTCTGGGGCTTCTCCTGTTGTTTGTGCTTCGAACATATGTGTGTGTTGTTTACGTAGCTCTTCAGGTAGTTCCTCCATTGTCATAATCACAAATGCATACAAATGTACAAACAATGGCATGCCAGGCTGCACCTGGAGACTTGATCAAACCAAACTGGCGGTGTTGTCCGGTATAATTAAAACCAACAATGCAGTGTGCTACAATGGCTCATTGTGCATTCACAGCTGTCATTAACCCCCCAAGCTGTTTCTGTCACGCTGACGCTGAAGTTAGATAACGCAGACAGACTGAAGTGAGTATTTTCTGTCACTCTTCAGTCAGGCACTCTGCTGCTCCATTGTTTCGTAGAGGTTTTTTTTTTAACTAACCCTTTTTAAATTCTTTCTGACTCTAATTCATTCTTACTGTACGTTATGACACACAGACAATAAGACATCCTCACTACCAAACTCCTTGACAGTAGAGGAATAATGGAGTACATCATCATCTGGTACTTAGAGTTATGGTGCTGAAGCTTGGAGATTCGGTGTCAAAGTATATAAATGTATAATAGTGACAGCATACAGTATTGACCTGAATAGGCGAGATCTGTTCATTGGATCGTTGGTCTTATTATTTCTCTTCTCTCCCTCTGTCTCTCTCTATCTATGTACCTTTCTGTTTTTAGAAAATGAGACGGTGGACTCCTCTGAGTTGGAGTTCCCATGTGGCGTTCGTCAGTGTCCGGCCAATTACAACTGCAGCAATACTTGGATCGGTCCCAATGACGGCATCACTCAGTTTGACAACATCCTGTTTGCTGTTCTCACAGTTTTCCAGTGCATAACCATGGAGGGATGGACCACTGTACTCTACAATGTAAGGCGGCTCATACACGTATACACCCATAGAAACTCACAAACACAAACACACACACACACACACACACACACACACCACTCATAATGTTTTTTTTTCTGGATTACTGTAAATTATTGAGGCGCAGCAGAGTTTTGTGACAATTTAGACTCCATTAACCCTAATGAACAGAAGCGGCTTTGGCTCCGACACGCTGATGGTTGCTGAGTGGAGGTCTGCAACCCCTTCATCCTCCTCTCTCAGGCTGCCTGGAGAATGGAGAATATCGGGGTTGGTGCGTGTGTTTCGAGGGAGTGAGAGTGTTAGTGGGTTGGGTTGAATGTTGAAACAGCAGAGCGTTATGTTGAATCTTACTTTCAGGTTGCCAGACAATAAGCAGTATAACCTGCTGCACTTTGTTGCAGGACCTGAATAGAGATGAGACTCCCAAACAACTAGTTATGAAATATGCCACGTCTCAGAATCTCTTGAATGTAATCCAGGATTATTGACTGTGTAAACCTCTGATATGTAGTGCATATGTTGTATGTGTGAGGCAAGTTTGGACCTAAATTAATGTGAACCTGAATAGTTGATTAGAATAAGCTTTTTTGCTTCTGTTTACTCATAATTCAATACAGAGTACTTGTGTCTTTTCTTTATCAGGAAGACTAATTTATAATTTGAATCATGTCTCAGTTTGTTTTTATTCTTCTCTGTTAATTTGTATATATTGTGCCCAAGGGTGTGTACTTTTGTCAGCTTGCGTGATTGACATAATTAAGTCCTCCTGGTCTACATCACAGAGCACTGATTGTTCTAAGATTGATTCAGAATAAGAAGTTGGCAGATTGACACAAGTCACAGACTGAATGTTTTTACACTCAAAGGCAGAATACCAAAAGCTAAGGGATGTTTTGATTACCTTTAGTTATACAGAAGAAAACAATAAAACAGTGTTTGTATCTCATGGAGACATGTGCTCAAAAATAAGTGCTGAAACCAGAAACAATGTCATTTTCTGCCGCAGAGTAGCTGTCAGACAGGGATGAGATGCAGCACTCTGCTTCATGAGCATCTATGTCAGAACGAAAGAAGAAAGCAGACACACACAGAGACAGTGCAGACAGAAAGGCAAGCAGTGGCAGGCGGTGGCACCATTTGCTAATTTGATATATCTGTTGCTGGCATGACCATCCAACAAATCAAGCACGATCATATTCACAAAGCCAGATTAGAAGATCCATTTGCAAAATCTCGCCTATGTAAGAAAAGGAAAAACAAACAAACAACAAAACAAAAAACAGTAGCATATTGCAAAAAACCCTTTATCATTCTGCTCATGTGGGCTCAGACCACTGACTGTATATAAAGATTGACAACATTTTTCCACTTTCTCCCGCTGTATGAAAGCGAAGCCAAAACATCCTGGAAAAGCCGCTATCTTGCACTGGTAATGTCATTTTAAATTGGAGGAGCAACATTTAGAGATGGTATTGCCTTCAGTATGAATGTTTTTTGTTTTTTTTTAATCTGTCAGGGTCAATTTTTGTTCCATTTTCAAACACACTACTACAGATCCATGAAACTCCATCAGTAAATTTTGACAAATTTACTGATGGAGGAGATTGAATTTTTAAAAAACTGCTGCATGTCTTTTTCAGGGCAATGACCCAAAACATGGAAATCAGAAGACAATCACGTAATTAAAACCGCATGTGGACTAAGTACCTAAGATGCAGAGAGTTAACTTCATTTTTCTTTGTTATAGTTTGTATTTTTTCATTTCCCTCTGGTTATCTTAGGAAAGCAACAGTTATAAGCAAACACTCACACATACAAACTGCTGTGCAAGGGTGTAATTTGCGGTCAGCTGCCGGCTCTTTCAGTTTTTATTGAGATGGATGAAGGCAGATGATTTGCCGGAGTGATTGCATTATGTTGTCTAAAGTGGTGCTGAATGAGCTTTACTGATGAACAGTGAGGGAGGGACAACATGCTGCTACTGTGCTGCTAGAGAGCGACTGCTGACCGTACAGGTTTATTGTAATGACATTGACTGTAGTATGTTAAATCAACATTGAATACACAGAAGTAGGCGCCCATATGCACTGAAGAATCACACTATGCAGACATGCAGAGAAAACAAACTTCCTCAGATCCAGGTGCTTTAAAGTAAAGCAGAGATGTAATACCCTGTTTCTATATTGACTTCATACAGTATACAGAATACCTCCACTCTCCTCCACACTCTTTGGATGAGACCGCAGCCGATCAATACACATGATGTCTCTGTTCGCTGCCCCGCCTGGACTGACGGGAACCATCAGCAGCCACCCAAACACCTACACTTATGTATTTCTGTCTTCCCAATGGCTGCATGAGTCTGCTCCAGCCTGGCATGATTTTGCTGAATTTAGAATTTATTTTGATGTTTCAGGCCGACGATGCCTTGGGCCCCAGCTGGAACTGGCTCTACTTCATCCCCCTCATCATCATTGGCTCTTTCTTTGTCCTGAACCTGGTGCTGGGAGTCCTCTCTGGGTGGGTTCACATTCCAGTCCGAGTTCAATCCAAATTGGTCTTAAACTCACAAAGGTTTCAGCCTCTTCTGATGGAGATTTGCGGGGTTTTCTCATTGTGTTTTATCAACCAATAATTAAATGTTAAACATTTCTGTCTCCATTAAGCATGTCCTACACACTTTAGAGGCCACAACTTGAGTTGTATATCATTAGTGACCCTTATTAAGTCGTTTAATGTTGCATTCAGGTGGTTGTTGTTAATCAGTGAAGTTACTATGAATGTTGCCATCACATCAACTACAATACTACTCGGAAAATTAGAATATCATGTAAAAGTTGTTTTATTCAGGCAATTCAACTTAAAAGGTGAAACCAATACATTTTACAGACTCATTACATGCAAATGAGATATCTTAAGCATTTATTTGCTGTAATTTAGCTGATTATCATTTACAGCTTATTAAAACCTCAAACCCAAAAACTCAGAAAATTAGAAGCTTCAGTATTGTGGGTTCAAAGTGTCACACACTAATCAGGTAAGTAATCCAAAACACCTACAAAACAGTCCTGAGCCTTTAAAAAATCTGTGTCTAGTTTGGTTCAGAAGAATTCACAATCATGGGGGAGGCTGCTGATCTGACAGTTGTGCAGAAAACCACCATTGACTCCCTGCACAAGGTGGGTTTTGCATCTGTGGGGCATTGCAGAGAGAAAGCTGAATGGGAAGGGTTAATAAATAAATAAGGTAAATAAGACCTCAAGGCCGCAATCGTGCATGTTGGTCTTCCATAACACCTGAGATATGCCACAAACTGGTAGCATCCATGCCACGCCAGATTAAGGCGGTCATTCATGCAAAAGGGGCCCCAACCAAGTACTAAATACAGATGCAAGTTTCTGAAGCTGTAAGTCCTAATCAGCAAAAAAAATCAAAACAAATTAAAAACTTGAAATATATTGATTCACATACTGTTTTTCTATATAATATGTGTATTTCACCTTTAAAGTTGAGTTACAGAAATGCATGCACTTTTTCAGGTAGTAGTACTGTATATGTGTTTAGGTGATCTAATACACCAAATTACTTTCTCGTGCAAGGCTCCTTACGAAAAACGGCACACTAACACTCTGCTGGTGTGGCATTAGCTACCAATCATGTTAACATTGATTTCAAGTTAAACTGACTTTTTAAGAGTAGGCGTGGGTTCAGCCCATTCTTCAGGTCCTTCCTAGGCTTCACCTTTACACCACACCCTTCAAAGTGAGCAGCCCCTGATCTCAGCTACAGCTGGACAGACAGCTGGTTTGTTTGATGCAGCGTAACTTGCTTTTTGACTGACTGCTTGATTTGGCTGGCAAACTAGCTCCTGTCAAGACAAACTGTATTTTTTTCAGTACATGATGTCAACGTCTATACAAGTTAATTAGTTTTACAGAAAGGTTAATGGAGGGTCCATTGTTATTATCTCCACAGTGAGACAGATCTCCTATGCCTTGTCGTCTCCCCTCTCCTCTTGTGGTTGAATGAACAATGATAAGAGCTTAGTTCAAGACAGCAATGGCTTTCTCCCTGGTGAATGTCTCCAAGAGGAATTATTTATCCGTGTGACTATAAATCCCTGTGCCCTCAAAGAGTAAATAAATGATTCTGCGGTTTGCTTTGTTTCTGTAGGGAATTTGCCAAGGAGAGGGAGAGGGTGGAAAACCGCAGGGCCTTCATGAAACTGAGACGCCAACAGCAGATTGAGAGAGAGCTCAACGGTTACCGGGCCTGGATCGACAGAGCAGGTGTCTTTAGTCCCAGTCACAGCTCAGAGACCAAGGATTTGGCTCTTGATGAGAAAAGGAAAATCGATATTTCACGTTAAGCTTTAAGACTAATCCTGTCAATTGTGGAACGTTGGTCTATCTGATGTTTCCTTTCAGCCTTTTTCTCCACCACAACAGAGATATAAATATACTTACAACAGATGCCAGTATATCTCTTTTCATCTGAGCTGTCATCTGCTGCTCATTTCTGATTGTGATATTTCCTCTCCAGAGGAAGTAATGCTTGCAGAGGAGAATAAGAATCCAGGACCTTCTGCCCTCGATGGTAAGTCAGCAGAGACCTTTCCTTCTGATTTCATGATGCACCTTGTCTTTCTGCTATCCTCACATTGCTTTACATTCCCTCTCTCTTCAACTGGAGCAGTTTAATGCTGGCATGTACACTTGATGTAAATGTGCTTTACAAAGGCTATTCAGGCAAATGCTGTCTGATGCTGTCTGAAATGAGTCTGTATTAGGTATTGGCCTGTGATTTTATGTTGATGCACTATTTTTTAATATACAGATGTAGCAATAAAAACTATTTCCGTAGTCTTGTCAGTCATTCATAGCCATGCTAGCAGCATCAGGTCTCAAAGCGTGGCGTTGTCAATTGGTCAGTCCATCCACCACTTTGGTCCAAACTGAAATATCAACAATTGGACATAGACATGAAATCTTCAAGTATTCCTGGTTCCTAGAAGATGAATTCTACAATCTTTGTTCGTCTCCTAACTTTTGTCACTGCCGCTGCCAGGCTCACAGTTGTTGTCTGGGTAAAATGTTTCAACAATGGACAGATTGCTGTTCTCTGTAAATTTGGTTTGTAAGGTTGTGGAGAACTTTGTACATTGTACAAAACTTATGATTTTTCTTGAGTCTAAGCTGCTAATTAACAGATGATAGCATGCAAACATGTTAAACTAAGGTGGGGAACATGGTGAGCATCAGCGTTGTCACCGTGAGTGGTGCATGCTGATATGAACTCTGTTTAAACTGAGTACAGCAGCAGTTTTGGTGGTAATCTAATGTTTAATGCAGCACCAAAGCACTGTAGTGCTGAGAGCCTCACAGAGCCGCTAGCATGGCTGTCGAGTCTTCGTGGAGTTGGAAGTGAAAAACTGAAAAAAAAATTACAGTACAATCTGTCAGCTCAGGATAACTTGTATTTTCCGAGTTGTGTGGTGCACAAGCTCAGATCATTCACAGTGCACCATTACGCTATCTACACCATCACTCTCCAATGCCACATAGAGAGAATTAGTACTGATGGTGCTCGACCTGCTACTAGACACAATGGCCCACAGACAGCTAAGTGCCTGCTCTGACCCTCTCAACCCTACTGTGAACTTTCTCGCTAAACCAGCAGGGATTTTATTCAATGTTGATTGATTGGCAGCTCTCAGGAGGCTCCCAGAGTGGAGTACAGGTGGTGCCTATGGTGAGAACCGCCCTCTGTTCTGCTCTCTTCCTCACCACCAACTTCACTACCCATTTTGCTCACACACATGCACACACACACAGCCACTCAAATGCACATACAGACAAACACTTTAACATAGGAAAAGGAAAGTAAACCCTTGCATAGGTGAGTCTCTTGTTCAGTATGTTTTTGTCACCTCTATCACACTCTGACAAGGCAAAAATAAATTAAATGATGCAAATCTGTAGTAAAACCAGATAGTGGCGGCAGCTGTTTGGGGTGGAAATAAATGCAGAAGCCTTGCTTTGATTAAAAAGAAAGGTGGTGCACTGTGGTTGCCTCAGCAACCATTGGTCTGAAAAGGCAGCAACATGCGTGCGTGTGTGTGTGTGTGTGTGTTGACAGGACTCTGTGTTCCTGCCTTTAGCAAACACTCTTGTGTGTGTGTGAAATGGCAGCATTATTTTTGTGTCTCTGTGTGTGTTTGACCAGTGGCTTATTAAAAATAAAAAAAGTCCCTAGGCAAATATTGACAGCAGTAGATTCAGAAATCACAAGGTAGTGGGAAGGTGTGAGTCAGGGTAGGATAGGATGAAAGGTAATCACAAGCACATCAGTCAGTGAAAAGGTCAAAACACACTCATCACGCTCACTTCGGCATGTGTGCACTGCACGGCGTGTCCCCTGACACTGTATGGCAGCACTTGAACACAGCTCAAATAAGGGAAATGCATGGTCCGCCGAGTCGCCTCGGAGCATGGTTTGCCGTGACAGAGATCATAAAATAGCAGCAGAAGGTTTGCACTCAGTTGTTTGGATCATTACACTAACATTAAATGATCATTTTTATCACATTCAGCCGCGGCGGTAATGAGCTCAACTTTCCCTCTCAGCTAAAACTTCCCAGACATTAGCTTGTCACGCAGATGATCCTCATTGTGATTTCTTCTTATCATTTGCTTCATCATCATCTTTCCATTGCATTACAAGTTTCCATGAGGGGTAACCATGCACAAGCCAGTCTTTTGGGTCATGTTAAAGCAAAAAGTTTTAAAAATCTACTCACTGATTCAGCACAGTGTGATTAAAGCAAAACCATATATTGTCTTGTGGTCATGTGGCCCAAAAGTCAGCTTTATGTCAGTATCCTCACAGTAGGTCCCCACTAATTTCACAGAATATATTGGTTATGCTGTGTGAACAGCTTGTTGTGGGACTTTTTTGTTCAACCTGCTCTGTCTGCAGTGTTGAAGAGAGCAACCACCATCAAGAGAAGAGGGATGGATGTGGTGCATCGCGGGCAACCGGGGGAGGAACAATATGGTGACATCTCCTCTGTGGGTGAGTGGGAGTGTGGACAGGCTCATAAATATGGGCACATAAAGTGTGGAGCAGGACACACACACACACACTCTGCTGCTTTCTCTAGAGATATACATTTGATAGTGTTATAAACATCACACTGCAGGACTTCAAGATCCAGAGCAGGAACATTCTGTACAAGCTACACCACAGTTTCTGTCTTTTTCCTGTCTGTCTCTCTCGTATCCCCCAAGGCATCCCCATGGCTAGAGCAAGTATCAGGAGTGCCAAGCGAGGTCCGACGGCATATTTTCGCCGCAAGGAGCGTCTCCTGCGCATCTCCATCCGCCGTGTGGTGAAGACACACACTTTCTACTGGACGGTGCTGGGCCTCGTGGCTCTCAACACACTGTGTGTGGCCATCGTTCACCATAACCAGCCCCTCTGGTTGTCCAACTTCCTCTGTGAGTCACACTTAAATATGCGTTTTTTTGGCTCCTATGGTTATCTCTCATCATGTAATGCCAATCATCTATGCAAGTTTCAAAATGCTTTTTTGATTCCAGACTATGCAGAGTTCCTGTTCCTGGCTTTGTTCCTGACTGAGATGTTTTTGAAGATGTACAGCTTGGGACCACGTCTCTACTTCCACTCCTCCTTCAACTGCTTCGACTGCAGTGTCAGTACTCTGTCTCAGTCTCTACGTATTTTGATTCTCCCAAAAGCCAACTGCTTGTGTTTTACCATGATGCAGCATCAGCCCTTTCCTCTGTATCTGTCTCTGTTGCATTATCTTCGCCTCTCTCTCCTCTCTTTCATTCTGTCATGTGTGTCAGTGTACGCTCCTCTGGGCCTGTGGGCTTTTATTAACGCAATTCCCTATGAATATACATCTCTGCAGGTGATTGTTGGCAGCATCTTTGAAGTGCTGTGGGGTTTCTTCAGACCTGGCACTTCCTTTGGCATCAGTGTCCTGCGTGCTCTCCGTCTGCTGAGGATCTTCAAGATCACCAAGTTAGTGCCACGGCTTCCTCAATTTTTGCCATCTGTTGAGATGTTTCATTTACATGGAACATTTCACTGATAAATAAAGTTTGTCATGTTGGTCTGATATGCAGTTTTCTATATTTCTATATTTTAACATTAATATAAGATACTGTGTGAAGCAGGGGATTCTTTTTCATTTATCTTTTAAATAAAAGTATATATGCGTGTGTGTGTGTGTGTGTGTGTGTGTGTGTGTGTGTGTGTGTGTGTGTGTGTAAAATATACAAAAAACACAGAAAAAAGACTGTCAGGAACCTAAATATTATCATATATGCCCATATCCTTAACATAAAGGGAGAGAGGAAGAGTACTTCGAGTTAACATTGTACTCCTAAACCATTATTCAATAGTTTAAAAAAGGATGATGCAGCAAAAGCAAAAATATTTTTCTCCACAAATTTTTTTTATTCCACTTCCTTGTCAAAAACTGTTGCTTGCATCGCTCACGATGACAAACAACTCAACTGCCAACAGTTGTTATACTAGTAGCAGCTAATGTAACTTAGCCTCCAGCAGAGATGAGGAGCTGACCACAGAGATCTGGTTAGCTCACTTATTTCAAACTCCACATATAAACATTTTTTTCACATTCTTGTAGACTGCAGCTCCAACCATCACTGACACAAGTGACAACATTTGGATTCATTACACTTCGAGCAGCATCCTCTGGATCACATTTACAGTATTACTTCTTAGTCCAGTAAAAAAACAAAAACAAATCTTTTAATGATATATTTTGTGACTGTCAAGGTACTGGGCATCTCTGAGAAACCTGGTCGTCTCTCTGATGAACTCCATGAAATCCATCATCTCCCTCATCTTCCTCCTCTTCCTCTTCATTGTCGTCTTCGCGCTCCTCGGCATGCAGCTCTTCGGTGGCAGGTAACACTGAATAGTTACCTACAGTCCTGAAATGCTAACACTCATAGTTCTGTGCATCACTCGCTGCGAGTAAAGAAATTGAGTAAAGTGAGGAACCACCCAGGCGGAAAGACAAATCTAATCAATCTGGCAGAAAATAAAGACTGTTTGTCTCTCCAACTCAGCTTGGCACCCTCCCTGTAATTCCAGAAAAGACAAACATTCACAAACATAAAATCAAGGCTAACGCAGACTTCATGGTTCAGTAGATCCCTTTATTGAATGCACACAGTTGAGGGGAGAATAGATTATCCTATGGCCTGCTTGTTTTCATTATATTATATATACCAAGAGACCGTGTGCTCAACCGAGATGTAAGTCTCTGCCTTTGTCAAACACATACAGATCTTGTGAGCTCGTTTTCCCCAGTGTCGAAGGCTGTTTCCCAAAAACTGTCACTTGAATAAAGGCTGGCCTTGTGTATGAAGTGGCCTCTTGAATACAGAGCACATGAATGGAAAAAAAAAAAACATCATCCAGACAGTTGGAGAGAATCACTTTCTCTTTCACCAAACAAATAAGATAAAATGAATCCAGCTTTCAAGAACCACATGTGACACATCTTTTCTCAGGTTCATCTTTGAAGACTACACTCCGACAAACTTTGACACCTTTCCTGCAGCCATCATGACCGTCTTCCAGGTCTGGAAATAAACCTGACAATTTATTGCTCTCTTCACACTTCACAGAAATTTATTGCAGCAAATAAAAGTATGACGGAACTGTAATTTTGAGTATAGCAATATTTTGTGTGTGGTTGTGTTTTTTCAGATCCTGACAGGAGAGGACTGGAACGAGGTGATGTACAATGGTATTCGCTCTCAAGGAGGAGTGAAGTCTGGCATGTGGTCTTCTATCTACTTTATAGTGCTCACGCTGTTTGGAAACTGTATCCTTTTTCACTCTTTTTCCAGCGAAATACAAAAGGTTTCATTCCCAAATGCAAATACAGGACGTAAAGGTTGTTTTGAATCCATCACTGGGTAAAAGTTTGCAAATTGTGGACATCTTATCGGTCTTATCTTCTAATTTTAAGACTTCTCTTAACCATCATTTTCATTTCTACAATGAAATCATTTTAATATAAGATTCTTAAAAGTTCTGTGTCTTATAAGAGATGACAGGAAAACTGCAAAATAAGCAAAACATTTACCAACCTACTAATGCCAAACAAAACTGAGGGCTCATTCAGCAGATACAGAGCAACATATGTAATCCATTTTAGTTATAATGTTGGACACCTGTTGAATTTAATCCAAATATTCCCATGTGTTTTAGCCCGGGTTTAGTCTCACTTTTTATTTTTTTAATCTGGATTATATGATACGACAAGAGTCGCAGAGTTTCAGGCTTCTAGTTCTATCTCTCTCTCTTCAGTGTTGTGTGTGTCATTGTAGTTTTTGTAGACTTTGAGCATGTCCTTCACTTAGCTGTGACCAGACACGCTACTGAATGTTTTCTTGGCCATTGCTGTGGATAACCTTGCCAATGCACAAGAGCTCACCAAGGTAAATATTAGACACATTTGAAACAACAAACATGTTCATGTCTACTTTTATTCTTGTGAGAGTCTGCTAACTAATGCTACAGAATCTCTCCACTCGAACATGTTCAGTTACGCTCTTTTCTCCTCTCATACATTTGATTCTGATTTATTATTTAAACACGCGGTCGCTGTGGTTGTTCAGCCGCCTTTTGCACTTTTCATCTCTTTTGATCAGGATGAAGAGGAAGCAGAGGCAGCATTCAACCAGAAGCATGCCCTCCAGAAGGCAAAGGAGGTCGGACCTTTGTCCTCCTTCATGTCTTCAGAGTAAGTGCCATATGCAACTGCTCCCCCTGCCTGACCTCCTCCTCTCTTCCTCTGTCTCCCTCTTCCTCTCCCTCTGTTCTTCCTCCAGGGAATGTCTATATAGGACTGACCCACAGTGCCAGCACTTAGTACGGGTTGTTGTAGCCTCCAGCAAATGGCGAGTCTCTCATGTGGTGCAGCAGATTTGGCTTCCCTATGAAACTACAGACATAGTTATAAATGAAGGCTAAGTGACATTCAAGTTGTGCGCTTAAATGTCACTTAGCGCCAGTTGAGAGAATCAGTATTTGCTGCTGTCCCACTAGAGACTTATTGATATGTCTTTACTGAAAGGTCGACCGTCCAGCCTTTGCATGCTCTCAGCTCTGTGATTTGCTCCAAATTGAAGTCTAAAGTATGTCTCCATGGTTACTGGTTGCACTCCAGGGTGGGAGGTGCTTATAGTGTTGTCATGGAGACAGGGATAGTGTCCAAATTAATATGGTGTGTCCCTTACAGTCATACACTTCTGTATTCAGCAAAGTGGATATTGTTGCTCATAAAGAGTGTGAGGAGGTGGCATAAAGTGTGTGCAGGCTTTGATCTCTTGTGTTCTCACTTGTGGAAAATTTAATTCATGAAGTAACATGACCTTGTGTTTCTCAATGCTCAGGTTTCCAGCTCACAGAATAGATTGTCTTTTTCTCAGGGATTGTTTGCACAGTGCCTTGTTGTAGGTGGTGGAAGTGCATGTGCATGCACAGGAGTGGGGACCTCTGTGTGCACGCTCGTGTGAGAAACAAGCAATTTGTTGCATGGGCATGTGGAAGATTTTACAAGATAACATTTTGTTAAGATGACATTATGTGCCCTCCTCTTGTTTCTTTCTTTCTTTCTTTCTCTCTTTTTCTCTCTCTTTCTTTCTTTCTTTCTTTCTCTCTTTCTCTCTCTCTTTCTTTCTTTCTTTCTTTCCTCCAATTTCCTAAAACCTACCTTATGGATGTGAAATTAGAACAAAGCAGAAAGAAAACTAGAGATGTGCATTAGTTTGAGTTTGGCCAGCCGAGGGTCAGGCTCCTGTCAGAGCCCATAGAGAAGAGTGGAATACCACAGGGTCGCCTGGGCCGGCATCTGTATTCAGAGAAGACACTCTGAACTTTAAGGGTTTCTGGTCCCATATCCAATGTCAGCTATGAAACCCCGGCGGTACCTGCCCCCGCTGACCTTGAAGAAACTTGCATGACAGCATTTGCTGAATGAAAACAAAAAGTGGTGCAGCATGCCGGAGGCTGATGATGATTTCACCTTGTAAACGCATGCATCTGGTCAGCATGATCAAAGGAAGAAAAACAGAAATTACACACATACACGCCTTTTCATGTACAGTATAAGACGTGACGATGAGACTGAGATGAGGAATATTTGGACAGAGCTTTCCGTGTGTGTACAGTTTTTCTTCCATTGTGAAGTCTTTACTCCCTCTCCTGAGTATTCTGAACATCTTGCGCCAACATTTCGAAGCTCAGCACATGAATTTCCTCATTTAGCTCGACTAGCATGTCCTGAAAGAATGCTAATGTGTGAGTGCTCTGAGGTGGCGGTGGTGTTCAGAGCTGCATCCAAATGTGGTGGTTTTGTTGAAAGGGTATCTAAATATGTACTCTTCCCCTGTGTTTGCTGACGGAGCCCATCTCTGTGTTTTCTACCTGTACCCATACTCTAGCTCAGACTGTCAAAACATCTCAATCTTACTTAAGATGTCTTCTTATAAATGTTGCGCTTACTGTTGATGTTTATGAATGTTGTTTAATTGTTTCTAATACAGCTTCCATCTTGTTTGTCAGTGTGCCGCTTGGCCTCAGTGGAGACACACAACAAAGCGCTGAGAGAACAGCCAGTTTTTGACCTCCAAATTGATCCTTCATTTATAGCAACCATAAAGAAAGGTTGGACGGTGGAAACAGTGTTTTGGAATCAGAATACATGATGTAGCATGAAATGAATAATTCATCCATGTATGTATTCTTCTAAAAGAGCAGTTTCACCCTTAAGCAAAATTCAGAACAGCTGGTAAATGGCAGTGACAGTCCATATACAGTTGTTTTGATGACTTTTGCCATTTGTGTGTGTGTCTCCTGGCCTGTTTTGTCTCTGCTCACAAAAGCACTAATGTCTTGTTTTCAACCAATCGCTCATTGATAAAACGGACCACACAAGAGTCCACGCTCCAGTAAGTAAGACTGTCTGTTCAGCTCTCTGAATCTCTCACTAATGCCTGTCTAATTTTCCTAAATTGGTAAATGTCCCAGACTCATCCTGTTTAGTATTCTGTTCATGCTCTGTCCTCGTACCTTGAAACTCTCAAGTTTTCTTTGATTCCACATTTTTCTTTATATATATATATATTCCACTGGTTTCATTCTGCATCTTACTCTCTTTTTTGTTATTCACACAACAATTCCTGGCTTGGTTCATTTATCACCTAACATCTTCATTGATCCAGTAAATTGCCTCATTTTGAAATGAAATTGTTGTTGATAAACCGCTCGTGCATCAGACCAAAGCGCTCTCTACGTTCTGTGATATATTCATTTTTTCGGTGCAAATGTTTTGATAGCTCATTTACATTTCATAGCACCAAAAAGAGGCTGGAATGTACAATTTTTGAGTTGAATTCAGAAAAAGTACTTTGAATCAAATTAAAGTTTTGGTAAATGCACTGCAAGCAAATAAAAAAGACTTCAGTCCTGTATCAATAAATTACAATGCAAGCTAAACTGAGATGTCTCAAATGAAATGCTAACACCAAAGCCTTATTGTATATCTGTATGTTAAATGTTGCACTGCATGTAATCAGCCTCTATATACTGAGATTGTGTTTTTGATTTCTCTTCTCAGGGGAAGCCGGAGGAGGCGGCCCTACCTGTACAGGAAAAGAGCCATCCACCGCAGCCGGCCTACCTACTCCTGCTCCCTGGAGGAGGCTCAGGGCAGCCTCAGGGAGGGCCGCCCACCCCCGCCACTCAACCCCTCTAACTCTTTCATGTCCAGGAGAGAGAGAAGAAAAAGGATGACCATGTCAGTGTGGGAGCAGAGGACCAGCCAGCTCCGGAGACACCGGCAGATGTCCAGCCGAGAGATCCTGTTCAGCAGCCCGACTGAGGAGAAGGACGGGCCTACTGCTGCGGCCCAGCATGGACACCCCCTCTCGCTGCACCGCAAGGTCATGCAGCACACCCCGTCCGGGAGTTTGAAGCATATGACAGACCCCTTAGCTTCCCCGACCAAGAACCAGGCTTCAGGCTCTTCCAGGTCCGTGGATGCCGCCCCTTCGGTTGACATACCTGAGCCCCCAGTTTCAGTGCTGGTGCCAGAGCCGTTGGATCCTACAAACGAGTCCCTTCCTGATGCGTCTTCCTCTGACGCTGTGACAGAGCCCATCACTGACAGCGGAAAACTAGGTTTCGGTCAGGGTCACAACACCAGCAGCGAGCGCCGGAGCCCAAGGTTGAATGGCGAGCGCCAACACAGGGCGGTAAAGAAGTTCAGGCCGCCAGATAATGTTGACACGCTGACTCCTGAGATGGGAGGTCACGGTGGGATCAGGGGCAGGAGGGCGCCACACCACTGTGACCATCAGAGTGGGGCCAGGAGTCAAGGGTCATCACCAGGGAACGGGAGCCACTTAGCAAGTCACTCAGCCAGCAGGGAGAGAAGGAACAATCCTGGGAAAGGGGAAGAAAAGGAAGCAGAGACCAAAAAGGAGGAAGAGGCGTCCAAACCTGATGAGAGCAGGTGAGACACACCAACACTTCGCATCAAGTGTTCTTCTATCACATTTTAATTGTATATTTCTCATTATTGCTTTAAAATTTGTCCTATAATTTCATAATGAACAGAGGAGAAATGAGAATTACATTTGATTTGTTGCAATGCATTCACCACCTGATGGCACTGACAGTAATGTATTTGTACTGTCCTGTTCATTAAATTCTGTGTCTCTGTATTTTCAGACAGGGTGACGGGAGTGAGGGAGGAGACACTGACCCACAGCCAGAAAACCAGAGCCAAACTGGTGACCACCGTCCTCAGAAACAGGAGGAACCTACTCAGCAGTCAGACCCGTCCCCACCACCCACCATCCCAGAGAAAAACACAGAGGAGGACGAGACAGAGCCGGACCAGGAGAAATGTCAGCTCAGCTCCAGTGTGGTCATTGAGGTGCCTAACGTTCAGTCGTCTCTGGAGCTCTCCACGATCACGGGTATTGGTACAATCGTTCATTTTTCTCAAATTACTTGTTTTATCGCCACTTGTGACATTACTACCTTAACTCTAACCTCACAAGACCAGCCCATCCATTTCACTTCAGCTGAGAAGGGATTCATTTCGAGTAGCTTGTATCGATGATTCTCAAGAACTTGCCAGTAAGAGTCCTTGCTGCAATTGATTTTTCAAAATAGAAAAGCATGGCAAATTCCTAAGAAAGTTTTGTTTCTCACTATATTTGAGAAGAGAAATAGACTGCGCTCTTGCAGAGTCATGCTTCAGTTCATGCCAGTTGCACTAAGGGTAAACTGCTGCCTCCACAGTTCACATCATCGACTAATCTAGTCCAGATAGTTCACCGATTTGGCTCTCTGCTGCTGGACTTGACCTATTCCCAGCAGATTTTTTTCCAGATTTAAATTCCCCATTTCGAAAATTAAGCTTGTAAATTTGAGGTTGGTTTTGCGAGGCCCCATACCTTGTTTGTGTCCATCTGCATATTCCACCCCACTCCTCAGCTGTCCTCATCTGATCGCCTTCTCCTCCACAATCTCCTCCAGTCAACAGCAAGGACCCTGAAACCTGTAAGTCAGAGAAGGAGGAGGCAGAGGAGACACAGCCTGTCAACACTGTGACTCCAGACAGTATGTTCATCTTCAAACCTGACAACCCGTAAGTCACTACCGCTCTCGGCGCTCACAGGAACGTGGAATGGACTCCTCAGTCAGTAGACATGATGCCTGACCTCTATATCCCATCTTCTCTCCGCAACGCTCTCCCTCAGGGTGCGTCGAGCCTGTCACTATGTGGTCAACCTCAGGTACTTTGAAATGTCCATCCTGCTGGTCATAGCTGCTAGTAGTATAGCACTGGCCGCCGAAGACCCTGTAGCCACCTCCTCTGACTGGAATAAGGTTTGTGTGTTCGCATTCACGCATTCTCTGACAGGGACAGCAACATTAATGACTTAATAGGAGCCAGAGTACTTTTGCTGTTTCTATCGTCTCCTGAATCACCCCGTTAACTTCAGAGATTTCAATCACCCTCTATCTGTGCCTTGGGTCTAATAGCTCCCTTCATCTACACTAAGTAGCAAAAGTACCATAGAGAAACAAAAAAAAATCTAAAAAACATTTCCTTAAATTGTTTTTGCAAAAGGCCACTAATGTGACTTGATGGGGGGGCAGTTAAATCGCTGATGAGTGAGGGAATTAGAGTCTGAGACACACTGAGGCTTTTATGGGAGGAATTAGCCTAATTATCTTGTCGGTGTCGTTGTCACCGTCATTTAAGTGGACTGTTTTATGCTAAACCACAAGATCACTGTGAAGTTAAATAAACTGGCCACAAATGTAATAAAATCAATGCAACAAGTTGGATAATTTTATCTTTTTGTGAAGACTGTCTTTATTCAGTGTGCTATATACAAAATTTTCTGATAATTTCCTTGACTGTCCCTCTCTCTCTCTCTCACTGCAGGTTCTGCGGTATTTCGATTATGTTTTCACTGGCGTCTTCACATTTGAAATGATTATAAAGGTGGGTTACTGTGTAAAGGTGGTATGATAATGATATGTCAGATAAATGATTCCACTATGGAGGCACAGGAACTAACCTCAGAAAGTATATAAGGACCTAAAAGTGTCTTTTGGGCATTTACTTTTTTTCTACCAGAAAGAGTCATGAAGATGTAAAACTTGAGAATCCTTGAAAACAATCTGTGTTGGTCACACATTTTTCACACATAAACACATTTTTTTGTCAGGCTGTTAATTAATTCAGCTCATTAAGGAGGAGTTTTGTTCTGTTTTAAATTCAAACACTAAAACGCACCTAAAAATATAAGAAGTGAAACTTGACTCCATCCATGAAAATGATCCTGGAGAGGGACATGTTTTCTTTACACACCCTTGTCTTTTCCGTAGATGATTGACCAGGGCCTGATTCTCCATGACGGATCCTACTTTAGAGACCTGTGGAACATCCTGGACTTCATCGTCGTGGTGGGAGCACTGGTGGCCTTCGCCCTCTCGTCAGTCAGATAATTTATCCTAATTAATCACATGCACTAATCATATGTCTAAACATCAGAGTCTCTTTAAGTCGGCTCTAAAGTAGATCTTTTTTCTGTAATTTGGGTCTTTGACATCATCTCTTCCATTTTGTTTATAGCATTATAACTGTTGATATACATGTCCTTCTTTCCTGTTTGTCTCCGTCTGTGGACGATGCCCATGTGGGATTGACCACCAGCAATGTGATTGGGTAAAAAAAACTAAAATGTCTTACTCTCATAGACCAAATATCGTCTTTGAATGTGTAAAATTCAGAGTGCAACATAAGTTGAGTATGTCAAATTAACCATACTGTAACGATGTGTGGGCAAGGTGAGAAAATCAGTTCTGCAAATGGAGGAGTGTCTGAAGGTTTGGCATTTACTGATGTTCACGCTGCCTGTCCTTTTGTGCAGAAACAACAAAGGACGGGACATTAAGACCATCAAATCTCTGAGAGTGTTGCGTGTCCTCAGACCACTGAAGACCATCAAGAGACTCCCTAAACTCAAGGTCAGTAATGTCAACAAAAAGAGGTGCTGACATATTGAACAACCGATCTTTTATGTCTGTCCAGGTTAAAAATTTAAAAGACACACTTGGGAGGATTTTAACCAAAGTAAACGTCCATCGTGGCCACATTTCAACCAAAGCAACTGATGCCCATCGATGCTGGGGGCAAAGATATGCAGCCCTTACATATTCACACAAACACACACACATTCACAGTGATAGAAACAGGCCTTGTAGCTTAAAGACTCGTCCTCGTTCATCTCCTGTAGCTGTATGTTGCAGACATGAGTTCAGGGACAGATGAGGTGATAAACTGTGAGCATCAGGGCATGAAGACATGTTGTCAGGGCTGGGATCCCCAAACCTCAGCAGCAGTCTGTCTGCAGGGAGAAAACAAAGTAGGGAAGGACAAACCAAAGGGTAAAAGCTCATGCAGACACAGGTCAATACCCCTTGAAAAAAAGTGTGAGGCAGCAAAGACTGAGGAGACTGAGGATGGGACATCAGAAGGGTAAAGAAAGGTCTTTTTGTTATGTACAACTACATATTGCATATCCTTCATATTATAGCTGAGCATTAAATAAAACCTTTTTACTAATCATGTCTTTAGATGAATTTATTAACTTCTAAGCAACTACTGGTGTCAGTTAATGCTTCTTATTGTGGATCTGTTGTGTTGTGTTGTCATTTAAAAAAAGTTGAAAATCAGTAAGCAAACACAAGTGTGATTCTTGTGTTTTCTCACGTGAAACAGGTGTAACAGCTGTAAAACACACCAACAGCAGTCAGAAAAACAGCCCTGCATTACTGTATGACCATGTTATTATACCATGAATGTGACTAGATGAATAAATAGGCAATTTTGCACATCAGCCAGTATACTAAAATACAAAATGCCATGCACTGCACAGATATCACAGCCCTGATCTCACCGCGTTTTTCATCTCACATGTGTCTCCCCTCCAGGCCGTGTTCGACTGTGTGGTGACGTCTCTGAAAAACGTCTTCAATATCCTGATAGTCTACAAGCTTTTTATGTTCATCTTCGCCGTCATTGCTGTGCAGCTCTTCAAAGGGAAGTTTTTCTACTGTACCGACAGTTCGAAGGACACAGAAAAGGACTGCCAGTAATTCTCACTTTGTTTTATTTCCTTCCTTTATTCCCACATATAGATTTATATTCTACTTTCATTCTTTCTTTTTTTCTTTCCTTCTGTCCTTTCTGTTCATATTTGTCCTTCTTCTTCTCCATTTTCTTCCCTTTTCCTTCTTTGTTTTTGCTCAACCTCGCCTCACTTCCTTTCTGCTTCATCTTTCCTTTCTTCCATCCACCATTTATTCCTCTTTGTTTCAAGGACCATTGTTGTCCCAAGACACTTCAGTTAATAGCGTTGTTGAAAATCCAAAGTCTATGTATCGCTGTTAAACCATTTGTTGCTCCCTCCCTCCTCGTCCTCCTCCAGGGGTTACTACATTGACTATGGCAAGGACAAGAAAGAGATGAAGAGAAGAGACTGGAAGAGACACGAGTTTCACTACGACAATGTCATCTGGGCTCTGCTGACTCTCTTCACCGTTTCCACTGGAGAGGGGTGGCCGCAGTGAGTGTCTGCCTGCAATCAGCAGATCAGCTCTGATTCTGTTGCTGGTTGAGCAGCTTCATTTTCATTTTTATATAATTTTCCCTTCTTAGAGGCCTCATTAGCGTTTATGAGCATTATAACCTTTGAACATCTGGCTTGTTCTTTGATAATGGTCAAATCTGACCTTTGATGAAGATGTGATTAGCGTAACAAAGATTTTGCCATTCATTATCTCACAATAAGGTTACACCACCATCTCACTGACAGTGCTTGTGGGTTTGCACTGTTCCAGCCCTCATTAATTGACTGCTTCTGTGGGAATAAATTAAAATAATATCCTCTTCCAAGGAGCAAATTGGCATTTGATCCCCACCCCAGTGAGCAAATACTTCTAAACAGTTTCGCAAAAACAATTATTTTTTGTAACACATTTTTTACCTGTTAAAACCTCTTAAAGAGACACTTCAGTTAACACAGTGCGTGAATTAATTTTCATTATAGAATATTTCTATTCTTCTTGGAATATATGCAGGAACACTGATTTCGTGAATGATTTTAGGCAATTTTGATATATTTCCTGTCTCTGCTCTTCCAGAGTCCTGCAGCACTCAGTAGATGTGACAGAGGAGGACAGGGGTCCGAGCCATGGCAACAGGATGGAGATGTCCATCTTTTACGTCATCTACTTTGTTGTCTTTCCTTTTTTCTTTGTCAACATCTTTGTGGCTCTCATCATCATCACCTTCCAGGAGCAGGGGGATAAGATGATGGAGGAGTGCAGCCTGGAAAAGAATGAGGTGAGGGAAGATCGATAAAGGGACAACAGACCAATATTTTATGCATCTTAGTCTTAGGCAAGGCTCTCACATCAGGTGAAACATTGGTCTTTTTCATGTGAGAGGTACATGCATCAGTACAGGTGCGATCTGCGAACAATCTTATTAGCATGATTTAATTAAATATGCTAATGAGGATGATGTTGGCTGGGTCTTGCTAACACACTTCCTCCTCTTACAGTCAAAGATATCAGACATCGATCAGAGACTCTTTTACAACACTCTGACAAGTCACACGGCATTGTGTACTTGCTCTGCTTTCAATAACCAATAAGCTCCTTTCTATTCTTTTCTATTCTTTTTTGGCCATCTCCCTCTCACTGCCGCATTCCTTTATGCAAAATATAGGTTCACAATTTGCTCTGTGAAGTCTTTAAAGATAAAATGTACTCTGACTGTCTTTGTGAATCCGTCAATTTTATTATCGGAAATCTAAATATATTTCTTAGCTTATACTTTAAAGCAGAAAAGAGGCATTAAAACAAGGCAGACAGTCTGCTGTGGTTTATCACTGTTTCATACTTCTTCCTTTCCTCTTTTTCCTGTTCTCTGTTTTTCAGAGGGCCTGCATAGACTTTGCCATCAGTGCCAAGCCCCTGACCCGTTACATGCCCCAGAACCGGCACACGTTCCAGTACCGCCTGTGGCATTTTGTGGTGTCACCCTCTTTTGAGTACACTGTCCTGGCCATGATCGCACTCAACACCATTGTACTGATGATGAAGGTGAGGACGATTAATAAAAAGATGAAAAATAAGAGGACAACTGGTGTGACAAGTTCTGTCTTCTCACTCCTAAAAACGTTTTCCACATGTCCTCATGTGCCCATCTGCTGACAGGAAAACACAGCTCGTGTTGCTTCTCAGCAATATATTCTATCAGCAACTTGCGACTGTTAACACTTTGGTTTTAAAATAAACCAAGATGTGTCACTCCTAACAAGACACATGGATGTGTAGAGACGGATGTGTCCGTTTTAGGTACCGCAGCACCGCTTGAACACACTGTGATGTTTTTCATTTGGATCTGTTGATGTTTTAGTTTTTTTCCACCTCTCTCTCACCACGATTTATTTCCTGAACTGGCCCTTTCTTGGTCTGTGCTGGTTGTTCAGACAGATAGACAGTCAGACAGACGGACGCGGGGTGACTCAGCCTGTATTAAATATTGATCTATAATGTCCAGGGGCTGCTATTTAGCATGACCTCATTAACTGTGGCTGCCGCCCCCAGAGGAATGACTCCTTTTATAGTGCGACAGATGAGAGGTGCAGAGACTGAGGGACTATTTATGGGTCTGGAGGAATCTTCCATCAACCTGTAGATCTGCAGGGCTGATGTTCACACTGATATCAGACTGGTATCATGAGGTTACACCTCAGAAAACTGGTTAGGAAACGCTACACTTTTTTTGTCCTGTTCTTGTAGTTTAACCCCTTTCTGCTGTCCTACTTTCAGTATTATTCTGCCCCACCGGCATATGAGGCCGTACTGAAGCACCTGAACACGGCCTTCACCGTTCTCTTCTCTGTTGAATGTGTCCTCAAGATTATGGCCTTCGGCTTTCTGGTGAGAGAAAAGAGCAACAAGCAGCCTGTGTGTGTAAAGTGTGAATTCACAGTCCCCTTGAGAAATGACTGAAAGAATCTCTGCTGTTTTACAGAACTACTTTCGAGACACATGGAACATTTTTGACTTCATCACTGTTTTGGGCAGCATCACAGAGATCGTGGTGGACTTGCATGTAAAAAGAAAAATCTTTTTATGTGAGCACTGATTCTGTATTATTGTGTATCAGCACCAGTAGACATCAGTTTCCTTCCTCTCTCCTGTGTCCTCATGCCAGTTTGTTGACACGTTCAACATGAGCTTTCTGAAGCTGTTCCGAGCAGCTCGTCTGATAAAACTGCTGAGACAAGGTTACACCATCCGGATTCTTCTATGGACCTTTGTTCAGTCCTTCAAAGCTTTGCCTTACGTCTGCCTGCTCATCGCCATGCTCTTTTTCATCTACGCCATCATTGGCATGCAGGTATGCTCATTAGTCTCTGTCTCTCTCTGAACATGGTCTTTAACATGCTGTATTTTAGTTTAACCTTTTGGATGTGTGTGACTTTCTGTGTGAATTAGGTGTTTGGGAACATCAAGCTGAATGACAATACTCACATTACCCAACACAACAACTTCAAGACCTTTTCTGGTGCTCTGATGCTGCTATTCAGGTAGGATCCTTTGAGATCTTCAGTCCTGTTCTTCAGGAAACTTTATGTAGTTTGTTTCTGAAATCTGAAACTCGACTCTTTGACATTCAACACTGGCTTGCTTTGAGTTCTGAGAAGTTACTGTCTGTTTGTCACAGTTAAACTAAGATCCAGCAACAATCCAAACTACACATGGATTACTACACTTGCTCCACTAAATAATACATTTCCTTAATAAAGTCTGAATAATGTTGCTAGGTTACGGTAGTAAGGCTTTGCTTTCTAAGTACCCAAGAGGCTACTCAGTGCCAAGGGGTGATAGATGCTACAGTGTACCACTTACACTATCTTATTAATAAATGGCTTTGCAGACACTTTGAGAGTTTTACAAAGAGGAGTGGGTCAAATAATGAAATGGCTATCTACATCTAGAAGTGTTGAGTGGTGGTTTATTTCTCCGTGTCAAAGTCCAAGTTTATTTTCAGAAAATGGAAAGACAAAAATGTGTACATTTAGATGTGATCAAACAGTGTTTCCCTTTGGTTTTGGCTATGTGAAATCTATGAAATTACACATGGTAAAATAATTTGTTAGATGCATCACACTTGCAACAAAGCAAAATTAAAAACAGCAAATGTGTAAAACAGTGACATTAATGTTTAAAGTCATTAAAATGACTGAATGAACGAATGAATCTGTAGGTCTGAATTTGGAGCACCTCCAAGCCGTCTCTGAAGTGAATGGTGTGCGCCTCGATGCTTTGATAGCACCTTCCAGATGGCAGCCACAACTGTGACTAAACTGTGAACTGGACCGGTGGAGCCCTAACCAACCCCTCCTCCTCCCACTGTTGTGTAATGTGTGTGTCCAGGAGTGCCACAGGGGAGTCATGGCAGGAGATCATGTTGTCGTGCCTGGCGGGGCAGAAGTGTGAGACGGACCCAGCAGTTCCGACACCCGATCAGGAGGGGGGCTGTGGCTCCGATTTTGCCTACTTCTACTTTGTCTCATTCATCTTCTTCAGCTCCTTTCTGGTAAGACAAGGAGGCTGGAGTGTGAGGAATTCCTCTAAACTAAAACAACAATGCCTTTTGTAATGTTTCTTTAGATTATGACTGCTTTGCTGTTTTTTTCCCCCCTCAATCACCTTCCATCCTCATGTGAATAAATTTCACAGTTTCTCCTTGCTCTACCGTTTGTTTTCTGTTCAGATGCTGAACCTGTTTGTTGCTGTGATCATGGATAATTTTGAGTATCTGACGAGAGACTCTTCCATCTTGGGTCCACACCATCTAGATGAGTTTGTCCGGATCTGGGGGGAGTATGACCGTGCTGCGTGGTCAGTGACTCTGTCTTTACACTATACCTGAAAATGCTGTTGTGCATATACCGATGCTATATTTCCAGTAAATTATGGATTCCTCTCTCTAAAATGGTATTTTGCATATTTAACAACATCTAACTTAACTGCACTAGAGATAAACAGCTACTGATAACTATGCACAAAGAATCTCAACTGCCCACAAAAAGTAGTTTTTAAGTGTTTTAATGCTCATTCTAGATTAAAAAATGTTTGATTTCATGCTGTTCTTAAAACCACCCGTGTGAGGACAAGAGGGCGGAGCCTTCATTGAGGCCTTACTCACCCCTCTTGTGGGCTCCCATTCTGCAGTGACACCCAACTAAAGACGTGTATGTTCTCTCCAGTGGTAGGGTCCACTATAAGGAGATGTACAAAGTTGTACGCACTATCTCACCTCCCCTGGGCTTTGGAAAGAACTGCCCGCACAGGGTGGCATGCAAGGTTTGATTCCCCATGTCAACACCCCCACCCGCCCCCAAAACTCTGCCTCCTTGGGTTGGGCTCTTTCCTGACCTCCCTATCTCTCCTTCCCCTCCCTTCACCGACTGTCACCGCCTTGCTTGACCTTTAGGGGTGTGTTAAGTAGGTCAAAGAATGACTACACTCCAGTCTCAGGGTACTAAGGCACAGGACATCCCTCATGCAGGATTCGAATTGATTATATGTGATTTGAACGTTATCATGGCACTTAATGATGGCTTAAATCTTGCTTCTTATGCAGTCATGGAGTAGTTTGAGGGAAACCTGTTTCTTTCTACCTTTTGGATCTGGTTAAAGGATGTTTTTAGTACTGTTTCTCTCACACATGCGCACACACACACACACAACGCCACACATTGTAAGTATTTGATATTTGTGCCAGATCCAGTGAGGCTGTCATTTCTTTGCTCACCGTGTCCTTAGATTTTTCTCCCCTCCCAGATTTCTATGCCCCAATGGCAGCATAGAAAGAATACAACCTGTTTTATTTCTCCTACTTTACTCTCTCTTCCTGCGTGATGCCTTGGAATAACCCTTTCTCTTGTATCTCCTCCATTCTTGTGCCTCTCTTTTACCCTTCACCCCCGCCCCCCTCCCGTGCTCTTTTCCTCCTCGATCCCTCGGGAGACGCCCCCCCCTCCCTTCCGACTCCTCCACCATTATTCAATTTTTCCTCCACCTCCAACATCATCCCCCTCCCTTCCTTCCCCTCTGCCTCTCCCTCCCTCTTTCTCATCCCCATCTTCATGGCTCCCTGGCGCCCCCAGTGGTCGTATCCATTACACTGACATGTATGAGATGTTGACCAACATGTCGCCACCTCTAGGCCTGGGCAAGAAATGTCCCTCCAAGGTGGCATATAAGGTAGACTAAACACCAGAGAACGACAGGCACTGCCTTCATATTTAAACCAAAAAGGATAAGCCCTGTAAAAACTCATCATGTGTGTCATACATTGGAAAAGTGAGGCATTTTTTTTCTGTTGATTATATGATGCAGCATTGCTTGTTGAAATTGACTGACTAGCGCTGCAGTAATGACTTGCCTGTTTTGCTTTTGCATCTTGGCAGAAAAAATAAGACGTCATTATCTGTTTGCTGTTATCTGAAGAAAGAATTTTGGTGGAGTTTATTTTTCTGAACCAGTCAGGGAGCGTTGATCAGGAAGTTGTCAAACATCTACATGCTAAATCTTGTCATCAGTAGAGGCCAGCTGTCAAATGTTCTCATGTCTTTCATACTTACTTCTCTGTTTCTTACATATTCCTGTCTGCATGTGCCTCCTGCCACAGCCCCATGTTACATCTGTGTGTAATATATGTAATGTACTGGATGTGATATTTGTGTGTGTATATGTGTGTTTGTGAGTCTGCAAGCATGCTCCATCGCAGATGAACGCTATTCTCTTACTGCAGAGTCATGTTGTGTGAGTTTTATCTTCTTTTGTAAAACTAGATAACATAGTGTTTAGACCTCTTTTTACAGAAGGATTCAGAGGGAAAAGATAAAGATTATTAAACTGATTCATTATTTATCTTGTGAAAATAGGTATTTCAAGATTGACAAAAAAACATATCAGTATTATTACTAGTCAATCATGAAATACATTAAAAGTCAAAAACCAGTCAAAAAAGTAAAAAATCAAATAATTACTGTATCATGTGACTCCAAAAAAGCTGTCCTCTTCATCCTTCTGTATTTATCAGTGTAGTCTAGTTCATTTCATTCAAACAAAGCAAACTACACAATATCAAATTTAGGACTGAAGTGGAAACTGAACAGTGACGCCCAGAAAGGCCATGGTCGCTCATAATTAATTTCAGGCTACTTGCCCTGAAATCAGAATTTAATTATCTAATTATCCCGGTAACAGATTTATAGCTGAATAGGAAAACTGTATGTCTTTTGAACTGAAACTCAGACGTTGTTTTCAATAAATTAAGACATCAGCACTCCTGCCTCTGTCCAATCTTGATCATGTCAAATCTAAACAGTTCTTTATTAAGTCTGTAGGCTAAAACGAAATTAACTGTCATCTTGGGAATCTGAGCTTTGAAAAATAAGTTTGAGAAACGAGAAAACTGTCATTTGTTATCTTGAGATAATAAGAATATATTATGTTCATGAGATAATAGGACTCTAAAGAATTATGATCCATCATAGCTGCTCTGGGCTCTCTTCACTTTTATATATGATGAGATGTTGTACAGTAGTTTGTTGGTGTGCTGGGTTGTGGCTCACGACGGCACTCTGTCTGCCGCCATCAGAGACTAGTCCTGATGAACATGCCTGTGGATGAGGACATGTCCGTTCACTTCACCTCCACCCTTATGGCCCTCATCCGCACAGCCCTTGAGATCAAGATAGCGAGAGGTTAGACCAAGTATCAAAACCTATATTTACAAATATTTACAGTGAAGCCAAACTTGTTAAATTAATATATTTAATGGCCGTGTTTGTGTTTGTTTGCCTACTTGCACTATTTATCTCCAGGAGGGGAGGACAGAAATCAGATGGACCTGGACCTGCAGAAAGAGATTAGTGTCATCTGGCCTCATCTCTCTCAGAAGACACTGGACCTGTTGGTCCCCATTCACAAAGGTGACGTCATAATTACTCCTGCAACATAATCATGTACTAGTTCAGACATTAAAACATGGTTTTTCATTCATTGATGTCCTCTTGAAGGGTCATGGCTAAGGTGCGTTGGTTTCGGTTTTCTCTTTTTTTCAGCAAGCGACATGACCATTGGGAAGATCTATGCCGCCATGATGATCATGGACTACTACAAGCAGAGCAAGGCCAAGAAGCTTCGACAGCAGCTGGAGGAACAGGTGCTCATTTTTTATATTTAATCTGTTTGGTTCAAAATGTATCTTGAGATCTGTAAATACTAAAATTCAATCTGTTTTTAATTAAATATCTATTGTATAGAAAAAAACGAAGAGGCAGAATTAGTTGTGAACTGTATAACTGCAATAAATCACAAATTTAAGGATTCTTTCAGCGGCTTTTTGCTGTGAATGTCTATGTTGTAATTATAGGTGATTGTTTTTAGCCAGTTTTAATTTTCTCTCTCCTCCCTGTGCTTGTCTCCCTGTAGAAACATGCTCCGATGTTCCAGCGTATGGATGCCTCCTCTCTGCCTCAAGAAATCCTATGCAATGCCAAATCCCTTTCATTCCTCAGGCACAGCGCTGGATCTGCTCTGTAAATATTCAACTTTAATCTTCTTCTCACAGTTATTTGACTTGGTTTGTGGTCATTTATGCTAGAAATTTTTTTCTATGTAGTTGGGGTCTGGTAGCTGACTCTTGAGTTGCCCTCTGTTTCTTTGTTTCAACAATGACTGACATGTGTGTTCTGATGCGGTTGTCCTGTCTGTGTTTGCGTCTGCTCCTTCAGGACCAGAGGAGGTTTTGTGGCTCTCAGCCCCATCTCGCCACAAGAGATGTTCCTGCAACCGCTGTCTCACTCCAGGGAAGAGAAGGAGGAGGAGGAGGAAGAGGACGACGACTACCGTTCACCCTACCATCCTTATCACCACCACCCACATCACCACCACCGTCATTTGCACACACTGGTAACCAACTATGTTTTGAGCTCAGAAAAACATTTCCAAATCTAATGTGTGTGAACACTGTGTTGTTAAAGAAAAGTTGGCTGAAGGTGAACTTTGGGTCAACAAAACCCATCAGCAGTCAATTATGCAGTAGCCTTGTGGAAAGTAGCACGTCGCTGTGATTTCCAAGTCTTGTGTTATTTGCCAGTTTTACTGCTTGGAGAGAATAATAAAACGATATGATGGAAGTGTACACAAAAACAATACACAGCGGCTGTACCAGTACACACTGTTTATAACGTAACTTTACAAGGTCATTACAGAGACTCAGTCTCAGTAAAATGTCCTCAATTTGATTCTTCAGGCTTGGAGAAATAAATGAGAAATAGCCAGTGCTTATTTTTGTTTTTGTAGGTGCCAGAGGTGGTGGAATATAACCAAGTAATGCAGCAGGCCAGGCAGGACCCAACAGTTATTAAATCGCCTCAGCGGACAGCATCTATCAGAGCGTCCTCCATGCCCAGACTGGCTGTCGATCCACAGGTAATAAAGATGAATAGCCTCTATTAAAACCTACATAAAGTCTTTTTCAAATCTTGTATTAGAAAGTGCTTTAAAAATCTTTAAACAATACAAGTTCACATGCAGTACAGGAGGCATAACTGCGTTGACTTTGAACAGTTTGTCCGAACATGTTAAAACAGCCTTTATGATCATTTGAAGGGTTTGCCCAGCACATGATAAGAGCTGCTGTTTATAAGCCCATGTGTATGTGTGTGTCGTATGGTTATGAGAGACAATGTGCTTGCTGATTCAGTGTCATTCATGGTTACTTAAGTGATTCCTCTTCTGGCTGTCTGATGTGTGTGTAGCCTGGGATGTCAGCAGACAGCAAGCTGATGAAGCGCTCCTTCTCCACCATCGGAGACCAGTGTGTGAACGGCCTTTGGCAAGAACAACACTCTCTGGAGAGAGTCAGTCCTGACGGAACATACAGGCCTCGTCAGAGGAGCTACAGAGGTCGTATCGCATTGCCAAAACACCATTACATATTTATAGCAATGTTTTCCCTGAAAATGTGAATTTGAAAAATTCAAGATACATGTACTCCAAGTGTAATATGCTGCAGCCCTTGAGCTTTTGTATATGAATTCAGCTACTTTTCACAGTCAACTTTAATATAAACACACTTTAGCTGCAAGGATTAAATAATAAGTAATAAGAGTTTTATTGATATTGAATTGAATTGAATTATTATGATTGGCTATGTAAAGTTGCTTATGGTAATTTAAAGCCTTCACTCATTGGAACAGAAATACATCAGCAATGTCAAGTGTTTCATGTCTGTAAACCGAACATTGAGATAATACTGTAGTAGCGTATTAGTATGGTGATTAAATCACTGATACATTCAAAAAGTATTTTGATATGATTTAGGATTGTAAATTCTGCAGTTTCCTTCAATTATGTCATTAAACTTATTTGTACTTATTTGTACTCATTTATATATTCAAAAAAAATCCTGACTGTAACAATAAATGTTACCATAAAGATGTTTTTCTTTACTCTGACTTAAAACTGAGATAGTTTATATCCTTTAAACTATATTTTTACTAACTGAAAATTGCACGTGCCTTTTAGGTCCCAGAATCAACCACAGAGAAACAAGCAGTCACGAGAGAGGGCGGTCTAAGGAACGACGCCACCTACTGTCTCCTGATGTGTCCCGCTGCAACTCTGAAGAGCGCAGCAGGGAACCGTCCTGTGAGCAGAGACGGTCCCGCTCACCCAGCGAAGGACGTGCACAGGCCTTACAGAGACAGGTAAATTAAACACTAAAGCACCAGAGACACATTGGTTTATACTGCGCAGTAAAATATGGTACTACAAAATGAGTAGTACTTTCTCGAAAGCAGCTGAAATTGTATTGCAAGTTTATAACAGTGCTTTCCTCTCGATTTGCCTGTCCTATCTGCAGGTGAACACATCAGGCAGCCCTGCCCACACAGCCTCGGAGTCGAGTACTCCTCGTAACCGGCGCCAGCTGCCACAGACGCCTTCTCGTCCGCGGCCATATATCTCCTACTCACCTCTGGTGTGCCGTGCCCACACCTCTTCCACACCAGCATCCCCCTCAGAGAGACAGACCCAACCTCAGGATGGCTCTGGTGTATCCACGGAGCCCTCGTGGAAGGCTGAAAAGGAGGCTGCCCCCCTCACTGCAGGTCAGGCGTCATCAGGAGGTCAGGTTTCAGGGCCAAGCAACCCATCTCCTCACCGCTATATCTCAGAGCCCTACCTCCCATTCCATGAAGACGTCAGCGGCGCAGAGGCAGGGGAGAGACAGGACACCCTCACTTTTGAGACTGCCATGGCAACCAGCCTGGGACGAGCCAATGCCATAAGCTCCGCCCCCCAGCTCAGACACTCATGGCAGGTTCCTAATGGGCATTTCCGGAAGCACTTGGGCCAGGCCAGTCCGGCCGGAGCCAGCGAGCTGCTAAGTGACACAGACGAGGACGACCGCTGCTAAAAAATCAGATGGAAGAGGACGCGCAGAGCGACTGGGCCCCTCAGAGAAGCTCCACGTGGCACCACAAGGCTTTAGCTCCTCTGTGGCTCTGAGAACTTGTGTACTGAGCACCAGTAGCATAACAGGCAGGACTGAAAACCACTGCTATTTATCTGGATACTTGGGTGTCTGTCTGCCAATTATTCTTGCGTGTCTGTTTGTTGTAGCTAAAGGGAGGCTACATGTGTGGACAAGGGTATGTGTTCACGTATGTGTGTGTGTGTGCTCTCAATGGAGAATATTTGCCAAATCGAGACAACAGCAGAGACTGGCTGTTCTATAAGTAGATCACTGCAGGCAAACCCCAGTGTTGCCAAGCCTTCCCACACAACTTAGTGTTTTGATTGTTATTTGAACAAAATATGGTGAGACATCAACCCAAGGTGTCTGAACCTCTCGTCGAATCCAAAACACTGATCTAAGTGCGTTTTGTGTAGGTGAACGTAGAGGTAGCATGTAAAAATGTAATACAATGAATGTATTTTAGCTTTTGGTTCTTCTGTTGAGGTCATTTGAGAGGGTTACTATTAGTCTTTGCTGTGCATAGTTGTGAGAGTAGCAGTGAAACAGGGGTTGATTCAGATTTCAAGATGGCAGTCAGCCATTTCACACAGTTACAACAAGAATATACACGAGGTTCTTGGGCATTATCAGTCACTAATCAATTAATAGTCAACACAGGAAATCAAATTCCAGACCTAAAAGTGAGCAAAACCTCTCTTGATTGTCAAGTTATTTTTCTCTCATGTGAAAGCAATGGCAGCGTACCTTCAGCTGGAGCAGCAGAGCAACTTTGGTTCTGAAAATGATGCGAAAGATCAAGAAGAGATTACAGAATAAGAGATGTTTTGTCTCAGGATACTGGACCATTTAGTTTGTAATATATTATCCTCTGAAAACATGTTCATCTGGGACCCAAAATGAAGATATCAAGAGGACAAGTGTGTCTTTCAACCTTACAGGCAACTCAGTAAGATATCAACAGGACAAGAAGGTCACACGGATGGGATCAGGAAGGTTTACAAAGGCCTCATGATCTGTATCTGCTCTGTTCCTGGACAACCCTCTGTAGGACAGACAGCTTGATTGAAGGCAAACAGATGTTCATTTTTCACATTTCTGTGCTGGATAATCACTGTTGATGTCATGTGAGAAAGGTGACTAAAGCCATTTTCTTCTGGTACATAGAGCCAGGGGACGTGTCTTCTTCAGGATTTGCTGCCTTCCTTTCATGCCATGACAGAAGTGATGGGAAATTAATGTCCTTTTTATGTGTGATGCAACATGGATGCTTTTCAAAAGAGGAATCACAGGCTCAGTATGGTTTGTCTATGTGTTAACTTCCACATTGTTTGCGTCATATTGGAGCCTACGTTTTGGTCTGAAGACACAAGTCCTGCGGTATCTTCTGTGCTCCAGATTTATAGTTATTTCCACATGCATGATCATGGTGACAAAGATAATGACAGATGTGTGAGAGATATGTGTCTTAGAGCTACCTGATTGTTCTTATTTTACTGTATCCATTATATTAAATGTGATTTAAAACCACTTCACCAACAGCAGGCAGAGAAGCGTTCACGCTTTCTCAGTCACAGCTGCCGATATCTTTGAACATTCCAACTTTCCACCATTTGTTGTTCCCCCTAATTAAGATGTATATTTATATCATGTGCCGTTGTGTTAATGTAATATGTTGAGTTTGACATGTTTCTGAAATGTGAACACAGGACCTACCTGAACTGAGGGTACAGAGGCCAGAGGAGGTCATACTCACCTGTGCTGGAGTCCCAAACAGAAAGTCCTGGACTGATAAAGGTGTATTTTAGTGGAGAAACCTCCTTATGAAGTGTGTTGACGGCGAGACTCGATTTACACAGTACACAGGTTAGTTTATAGGACCGTGCTTTACATGTACATTGCAGCCTAGGACCTAACCTCGATGTCCGTCTCTGTACAGAACAGCCTAATCTGTGCCTGGGGAAGCTCGCCCAAAGAGTTCCCTATTAAGCCTGGATTTCATAGATAGAGAAGCTTTCTGGTAAATATGTAGTATAAACTGTACAAAACAAATACATGTTTAATTTATTGCACTGTTTATATTTTATTTGAATCATGATGCCTGTCTATGACTTTAACAAAAGAAGTGTTTACATATCTGTTCAAAGGACCATTAAAGAGAGATCACTTGTCCTTTATGTACTGCCTGATATTATTACTTTCAATTTTTTAAGAATTTAATATCTTTTCATTTTTTATATTTTGGGGGATGTGCATAGCAAGCACTTGAAACTGTATGCTTAACATCAGCAGTAAGCAATAGAAGCTTTTGAAATGCGTCATCAGGGATATTATGGCCTTTTTGTGTGCAATCATCACCTCAGCTTAGTATACATACATACATACATACATAAAATAAAAAAGACAAAAAAAGATTTCTACACCTTATGGAATTTATCTTTAACACACTGAAAATACGTTTGCATTTCTCCTTTCACCACCAAAGCAGTCAGGAAGCCTTTATTCCATTACAATAAAATAATGGATACGTCGATACGTATGCAAATATGCACAATATTTTATGATATTTTATGGCTTTCGCCGAACTCACTGACCTTCTGGGAAAGTGTGCTTTTGCATGTTTCTGTGTGTACGTTCACATATTCCCTAAATAACTGGGTGTGAAGGTTTCAGCGCACTGGGAGCAGAGCAGAGACGTAGGTGAGATATCAGAACGTAAGCTGAGTGTGTTTGTGATAGGACAGGGATGCCAGTTAGGCCCGGCCCTCTGGTCCATGTGTAACAGCAGCTGAGATGTTCTTCCAGCATCAGTTCTTTCTCTGCAGTCCACTGAGGGCAAGATGCCGAGCTCATCTTTGCTCTCATCTTTGCTCTGGGTTCAAGCCTGTTTGTTTATAGTGAAACCAGGCAGTCTGTCTCAGGAAGTGAGCACACAGCAGCAGTGTTATCTCCGTCCTGCAGCAAAGGATCATGGGAAGGCCAGAGGACATGTGACACATGTAGGCGTAAAAGGTAAGCAACCTTCAGCAGAGCCAAACTTTTATTGGCTTTATATGGGGGGAAAAGGGCTGCTGGGATGTGTGAATTCAGTGCTTCCACAGGAGACATAAAGATACATAAAGAAAGATTTTGGGTAACCCTGAAACGATTATTATTTTTAACACAAAAGAATAAGTTGTTGTCTCTCAACAACTCAAAGCATTACTCATCTGCTTGCAAAAATGTCAATTTCCTGGATTCTGCTGAGTGAGAGAGGTGTCTGAAATTTCATCAGGTTGTTATTGTCAATATTATATTAACTTATTATCCACACATAATTTTTTTGTTCAGTTGATTCATCAGTGACTAGGATCAAGTTGATATCTATGTTGAATCTAGCAAAATTGCCCCCATATTCACGACTATCGACGGATAGCTAAGCCCATGCAGAAAAAATCTTAAATGTTATTATGATTAGTCCATATGTTCACCAAAACTTCCACATTGCTCACTGAAGGTTTTTGTGAGTGACAAAAGTCCAGAGTTACAGATCTATAATCTGATTAGATTTTTTTAGGCACTGCAAATCAAAGTCATTTTTGCAAAACATTTTAATATATTTTTTTATGTTCTTAAGCAATGTAGTGCAGAATTCTGGGAGTGAGTGCCATTGATAATCTATAGCCCCAACCTGTCTTGTGTTTGCAGAAGTGGATCTATTGCATCTGCTGGATATCCAGTCTGACACTCATTACAATGTCTCAGCAACAGAGGATGACCGAGGATGTCCAGCATATCAGATTGGACAATATGCCACACCCTTCCTACCAACAGCAACAGTGTTCGGCCCTGTGTAAGTACTTATAACACAGACCCCCAAAGGAACCACTGCCTGAGAAGGAACGTCACTTAGTTTATTTAGCAAACACGTCACACCATCAGGATGAACCTCAATCGCATCATTTTCAGAACCTCAATCAGGGGTTGTGTCATCTCCGGCCCACTCCACATCACATTGACCTGACCTAGATTTGTCCATCGCTGATTTACTTGTCTATAACTGTGTTTAATAGTTGAAGAACTAACTGAGATGAAGCATCCAACAACAGTGACTTCAGACAATAAAACACTAAAGGATTCCCAGATCAGTTCATTCCAGTTTGTATTTCTCCCTGTGGCATTTTGGCCAGTGCAGAACAAGACTCTTCATTATCAAAACACTTGCAATTTCAATACATACACAATAAACTAAGTTGTGATTGGGAGTAGACAGGTTAAAAAGATCTTTGCATCTTTTACTACAAGAGGTGATTTTTAATTTCCAGAGTGCTAAAAATGTCACGCATGACTTCAGGGTACTTGTTTATCCAGGATGGTCTTTCTTTCCATGATGTGTAGGTTGGAGGGATTTAGCCTGAGGCTTTGGTGTTTAACTTGACCTTGACTGTTTACACACAGAGTACTAATGCCGCCTGAATCTGTCAGCTTTGTGATACAGTTTACATTCACTTGTGAAGCGACTCTCTGTGAGGAAAGACTTTAGTCTCTCAGGGACACCGCAACTGTGGGTTTTAAAATCTATACTGTCCAGTATACTCATCTCACAACTGTCCACATCCACTGACTGATTGAGTAAAAATGTGCATGTTAGCCCATGTGAGTGTGTGTATTTGATGGGAGTGTGTGTGGGAGAATCTCCTGTATGTGTACATTTATTTGTGAATCTGCTAACGTTTACTTGACAGTTTTCCAGATGAGTTGAGTGTGCTGATGCGTCTGCGCCTGGGTCAGCGGTGGTCAGAGGAGATGACGCTATTGGCTATTTTAGGGCAGGAAGGGGAGGAGCTTTTTCAGCTGAAGGTCGGGCCAAGACTGTTCACTATTGTCAGTGTGTGGGAACAACATTATGAGTAAGAAAACATAAATACACAGACATACACAAAAATACACAGAGCTTTTTTACAAGTGTATTTAGTTGATTTTAATGTTGTCCACCTCTCTAGGTACGGAGAGTAATGTATTTCCTCAAAGATACCAAAGCAATAAAACCAAAGCAATAAAACCATAAAAGTCAATAAATTTTGATTATTTTTTAATGAGAGAATGCAATAGTGAGCTTTCTTGTTTTCCATCAATTTTCTTTCAAACCACTCAACTCGCTCCACTTCAAACTTGCATCCTGCAGCCTAAAAGTGAAATCTTTAAAGATATTATTTGTTGAATGTCATTTTTTGTATTTCCCCTCCTGAATATCTTGTGTCTCTCACCTTCAGTGGTTTAGCGTCTCATCTTGCTGCAGTGATGTAGTAGTGTACGGCAGGATGTGTCTGTACACTGTGACATCACTGCTGCGTGTGGTCACACAATCAGAGAGGACATGGCTTTTAAGCATGATGTTAAGTTTACTTTGTATGGGAGATTCAACAGGAACATTTAGTCACAAAATCAATGGCCAGTTTTTGCTGCATGTGATGGTAAAATTCTCACAGATGTGTTTGACAGGTTTCCCGCTGCTCCCCTGTGGGATGGACTGTGGCACAACCTCTCCCTGTCCGTCTCACTGTCCAGACTGGAGTTGTGTCTGGATTGTTGTCTATTGGAGAGCACTCCCTGGCGTTGGGGCCTGGGCCCACACATCGACACCTCAGGCCTGACGCTGTTGGGAGGAGCTTCGCAACCTCACCACACACCCTTTACCGTAAGCCCCATCCACACCCCGACATAGCCCTCCTCAGGCAGCAGCTCTTCTGATCTTCATGTCACATTCCTCACCTGGGCCACAGTCCTCCCCTCCTGACCCCAGACAAAAAAAAAATGGGAGGGTGGACTCAAAGTGAAGTTCAATGGCAAATTAAGCATAATGTAGGAAAGGTATACTGTAGGAAGGGTGAAATATCTTAAAATAATCAAATCAAGATTATATCTGGGTGATGAAAATGTGGAAAGGAGGAAATGCAGTATATATGTAAACCTGTGTTAATCTATAAATAAGATCTGTGAATTTCACAGATCTTATTTTCTCTGATGATGCTGGAGTAGGAATAAGACTGTGGTGAAAAGAGGCTGATGAGACAGGCCTCTGAGGAAAGGAAGCTCATCACTCATCCCAAACCCATATTAGTGACAGCTGTGGCTTCTATAAAGTCTCACCTTCATCATAAATCTGGCATGATCTAAAAGTCTGGACCATCTAGGAAACAAAGGACTTCCACGTACAGTTCAGAAATACACCCAGTGCACATCTTTAACTCTGTTAAGTGGTGGTCACTAGAATATGTATGTATGGGTGTTTGTATGGGGCTTGACTAGCTAGGTTGATTTCATCATCTTTCTGGCCAGTATATGTGTGGTGAGCCAGGCCAGCACTGGGCTCAGTCTTCCAGGGAGGGGTGTGTTGTTCTGTAAGTGCAGCCCCTGGAAGAGTGCTTAAGGCAGCTACAGTCAGAGAGTCCAGTTACCTTTATCAGACGCCATGCAGGGTCCTGTGCTGCTGCTGCTGCTGCTGCTGCTGCTACTGAGCTGTGTAAGTCTGACTGTCTGTGTTATTGCTCTGTTTAAAGGTTGCTGATGCATTCAGGTTCAATTTTTTTTCTGTCAAGTTGTAGACGCAGGGGTTTTTGAGAAAAATTTAATTTAAATCATCTTTTAAGTTTTGTTGTTCTCATGCTGGAAATATTCAGTAGAAAGGATATGTATAATTTACATACACTACACCATCTTATAACTGTTAAAATTTGTCTCTCCTTTCTTCACCTTGCTTTTCTCCTGCAGTTGATTACATGTTGTTTTGTTTTTTTCCGATTTTTTAGATGCAGGTGTTTCAAATTGTTTTGTACCTATTTCTTTGTATGTTTTTTGTGTCACAAGTAGCTGAAATATTTTGGGATCATTTGTGGGTTTCTTACATGTGTATGTGAGAGGCAGGGAAAAACTTTCGCATCAACGAGTAAATCTCATAAAACATTGGGTAGAAAATGTTACCCTCTTTGTAACCATGGAAAAGTTTAAGTATTGCATCAAAATGGTGGACCTGAAGAAAGAAGTATTTAACTAAGGAACTATTCTGGCCAATATTCATCATCAAAATTATGATATAATGAGGCCTGACAGTGGGACAGCTGTCACTTAAAGAAGTGATGCATGTATTTACAAGATAATATATAAATATACTGAGCATAGTCAGCGACTGCTACAGTTTCTTCCTATGACTGACTTACACATTCCCCTTGATTCTGGTCCCCTGTGAACAGAATTCAACTAACATGTTTAAATGAAAAAAATCTAGATAGAGAAAAACAACTAAAGCATCCTTTATAGTAAAATCTTAGTCCATCATTGAGCAGGCCATAGCAAAAATTAAAAACCATGGATGGAAACTTTTACTCTGTAGTAGGGAAGAGTATGAGACATCAGGGTCATTATTTCAATTTAGGCCAGGTTATTAATTTTTTTCACAATATCATTGTCAGCAAATTTATTTATTACTTAGTTCATTATTTAGTCCGTCATGGGTCTTCCTTTCACACAGCAGTGTTTTCAAAAGGAAAAAAAAATGCAGGTATCTACACAATTAAACCAGAATCGTTACATTTTTTTCTTCTATTTTTTTCTCCACTTTCTCTGGATGAAAGGAGCTAAAAATGGCAGTGGTATGTGATCCATAGCACAGTCAGAGAACTGGGAGTGGATGCCAGGGAGATGAGTGGAGGATTCCAACTCATATTGTACTGCACTATCTATCTGCTGCATCACAGATGTATAGTTATTAACATTTAGCCACATGTTGCAGAATTGGTATTCAACCTTTAAAGCCCTGTAAGAGTTGGATGTTTCTGATCACCCCACAGTGGTAGTATCAAAAAAGACACCAGCAGACAATAATAGAGACTGACTGCTGTGATTTAGATAAATCAAATTCACTGAATGAAATTCTTCATCTTTCAACTGTCTGCCTCCTGTGTTTGTGTGTGTGTGTGTGTGTGTGTATGGTGTGTTCAGGGAACCATCCAGCAGATGATCTTTGTCTTAGGAGATCCTACAGCAGCCGAGCAGCACTGTCACAGCAGCACCTGCTCAACTCTGACAGACACACAGGTACAAACCACGCACAACTGTCAGCCAACAAACACGTTTCTAAACTGCAGAATTTTGTCTACGAGGTTTGCATCCTAATCATGAACGTTACAGCGAGCCAGGTGCTCCATCAAATACGACAGCAACAAATAAAGACGTAACTGAACTTAATTAGGTATGGACTGGTTGTTACTGCTGTTGTGCACACCCAACAAATTGTGCTGCTTTTTATGTGTAATATTATAGATAGATTGAACTTTATAGGCCTGACACACCTGTGTTTTTTCATTTATGCTGACTGATGTGACATCAGGCAGAGCTATCTCTGGCAATCATGTGAGCTCACCAAACTCAAATGCAACAACACTAATAGACACTTCAGAGAGCTATCAATTAAGCTCAGCTTGTGTTTGCCCACACAGTCTAATTAGAAGATGTCTGATTAGGCAAAATAAGTGAAAACAGCTGTCTTAGTGAACTAAGGGTGTGCAGGGCTTTTAATAATCCCTCCTGGTCCCTGCTCCATCCATCCTGTGTTAGCAGTTCTGCTCTACCTGAGATGGTAGTGGTGCTTTTTATTTACTGAGGACATGTCAGTGTGAGTGTATGGTGCTGCATGCACAGCTGATTAAAGCATTTGTCGCACCACCAGTCCTGTTCGTCCATAGAAGGAGGCAGTGTTTGTCTTGGCAAGGTTCAAGATCATAAAAAATGATTTGCTTTGGAGAATTACTGCATGTTATACTTGCGTGTGATCCCACCAACAGCAGTGTTTACATTTCTGAAGAGACTCTTCACACTACCAGACAGAGCACAATACTGAGCTTTACTTTCTGTTCCAAAGTTATAGAGTTATATAAGAGGTATAACTTTTGTTCTTGTATGCAGTTTGTTTGAATTGTATCCTTTGGGCATTAATTGTCGTAATGAATTTATGTCCTAGGATGAACTAATCCATTCTTGCTTAGACTGATTCAATAATGGGGCTGAGGACACTGGTAATTTCAGAACAGTACAGAATTTACTGATTTCCTGCTCTCATTTTCTCTCTCTATTATTAGTCTCTATTATTCTCACTCAAAGCTGTAAAGTGGGGATATTAAAAGGATCTCATCACACAGGGAGTAATGTCTCTCCTTATGTAAACCTTTCACAGGAGGCCAGAGCAACAGATGAGCTGACCGTTCAACGTAAGATCAGAGTTTCATCTGGAGAAGGACATTTCTCTCACGACATGACTCAAGAGGCTCGTCCCGCTGAGCTGACACTGAGGCCGGATTCGATGAGAGGCACTTCCTCTCTCATGGCACATCCCCACCTAGAGGATGTAATGCAAACCCAGGCTGACGCTGACACTGTCGTCACAGAGTCCGACAGAGTTACTGAGAGCAAGGAAGTGAATCAAGGTGGAGATACTGAACCACAGCCTTCCTCTCAGAGTGGAAACGAGCACATTTCTAATTTGCCACCTGACGTATCAGGGTCAACGAAGGAACCATGGAGCACAGAGGGAAATATCAGAAGCAGAACTGTCTATGCTCCTCAAACCACTCAGCACACAAGTCAAACTCATCAACCGTTCATTGTGGCCAAGGAGAGCTCCAGGATAAGTGATGCATCTGTATTGGAGAGTATTGAGACAGCCATTTCGAGCCCTGATGTTCAGCCTGAGAACCCCACACCTCCAGGTGTCTCATCAGGAAGCACGGAGAGGTTTCTCTCTAATGGGCTGCAGGACTCTCAGTTTGCTACTGGATCTACGCTTATCTCAGGCCCCATCCCAGAATCAGGGTTATCAGCCAGTGTACCTCCAGTTTCAGTAGACCCACAAGCTAATCTCTTAAGACAGACGGATGGAAAACACAACACATCAGCAACTGATGTGGAGGACTTTCCTGCATCTCAAACAGATTCATCCCCAAACATGACTTACTCAATTCCCACTCTACAAAGTGGAGAAGCACTAAACACCAGGAACAGTGAGGGTGAGATGACTAATGTTTCAGCCAGTGAGGTAAAAGTAAAAGAAGGAATAGAAGACATGTTGGAAACCGTTTTGCCCAAAACAGAAACCCCACCACAAAGACAGCTTCCCAGTGGAGAGCAGGGGAGCGGGACAGAGACAGATGAAGATGAGATGGGTTTAGGCGGGGTAGAAGAGGTGCAAAGACATGCAGACATGGAAAAAGGAAGTCATCATAATGACACCAACATTTCTAAAGATTATAATAAGTTCTCACCTGATTCAGTCTCCCAGTTCACCACTGAAGACTCCTTCATCCAATCAGAGACTGCACAGCAGAATCTTAAAGCAGCCAGTCAGCCGCCTGCAGACACAGTAATACAGGACGGGGTGGGATTCAGACCTGGGATCAGAGGTCAAAGGGTAAGACATTGTTTACATGAAGCAATGCATGTATGAGTGTTCATAATCAATTATCAAAGCTGGATGTCACATTTGAAGTTATTTTTGGAATAGTAGGTCTCGGTATATTTTAAACTGCAGATTTATTCACAGTGACACCAAGGAGAGAGTGTTAATGACGTTATAAATGCATAAACAAACCACATAGGAAATTTTAATTGCATTTGTGTCGTATTCTCATCTCATTTTACGTCATGACCTCCAATGAAATTGAGTTTGCGTGGTGCTGATTTGATGGCTGAGATAGCAACATATATCTGTGTCAATTCTAGCACCTAGAAAACTCTGTGTGTGTGTGTGTGTGTGTGTGTGTGTGTGTGTGTGTGTGTGTGTGTGTGTGTGTGTGTGTGTGAATAGAGGGGTTTGTCTCTCAAAGCCATCATTTCCCTCCTCTGGCAAAAGTGTGGTAGCCCTGAGTCCATGTAGTATATGTACACCAGGAGTTTACAGACTTTATGTACTTTAAATGATTTTTTTCCCATCCTGCTTTTATCAATACATCTTAATAGATAATGGTAGGTTATCTTTTTAGTAGTGATGATAATATAGATCTAAATTTCCTGCGTCACTCTTTCTTCAGGGGCTGCAGGGTCCACCTGGGCCCACAGGACCACCAGGGCCTAAAGGAGACAAAGTATGTATCAAATTAAACCTTAATTGGGAAATAATTTTTGCATCAACATTAAATCAAATGACTCAGCATCATTTGAGAAGATGATTTGTTGTGCTGCACAGATATTGTCCAACACACTGCCCCACTGCTCTTATCTTGTTTTAGATCACTTATTTGGTTTACAGATAATTCAGCCATGTAGATTAGTGATTCACAACCATCTGGGTTGCCAAAGTGGTTATTTATGCTATTTCTTTACATATAGGGAAAGAGATATTAAATATTTTTTTAGAATTGCTTGAAGCAAGCTGATAAGTTGAATCTGTCAGCTAAAAGTGATGGATGGAATAGTTCCTTCATTCATTCATCTTCTATACCTGCTTATTCCTTCCATGTAGGGTCACAGGGTGCTGGAACCTATCCTATCTACCATACACCGGTCACCATTCAATTGCAGGGCTAACACAGACACAGACAACCACTCACTCCTAGGGGAAATTTAGAGTCGCCAATTAACCTAACCTGCATGTCTTTGGATTGTGGGAGGAAGCTGGAACCCAGAGAGAACCCACACAGGCACAGGGAGAACATGCAAACTCTGCACAGAACCTGCCTCAATGGGGGATTGAACCCAGAACCCTCTTGCTTTGGGGCGACAGTGCTAACCAGATTAACAGTTGAAATAGCTAAAAGTAGTTGACAATGGTGAAATGCTTAAAAGTGTTAATGGTTAGACCAGAAAACTTAAAGTAATAGTAAATGGTTGAAATAGCTACATGGAAATAGTTCATTATATTACTACCAAGTATTACTAATCAATGAAAATATATTAAATATATAACCCATCATGAAACTGTGGTATTTTACTGAAATCAAACAAACCTGCTTGATATACAGGATATCAGTTCATTTGTGTTTGATGTAAATTGGCCTCATCACTTTGTCAGGTAATCAATTGCACCTCCACTCCAGATTAAAACTCAGATACAGTGACTACTGGTACCATGTGAATTGATTTCCTCTCGACAAAGCAATTTGGTTTAGGCTGCATCTACATTTTAAGCCCCACAGGGCAGCACAATCAGATGTAACATTTATTTCCAAAGGACACAAGTTTAATATTTTCTTAAAACATTAACCTTCTCTGCACTCACGTGAAATGACACAATAACAGCTGCGAGGGCTGACAGTCTGTTTTTGTCAGCATGTTGTGGAGCTCTTCTGCACCCTAGTGGTCAAAATTCAGCCTTGATCGATCTATTAGGAATGAAAAATCCAGATTCTTATTTCTGTCTGTGTTGGATGTTCATAATGTAAAGACAATATAATCTAAACCTCTCTTTTCCAAATCAAAGAGACACTTTGTTTTCTTACCTCTCAGGGCTATCAAGGCGTTATGGGCAGGACAGGGCGGACAGGATATAGAGGCCCCATTGGTCCTCCCGGGATGCCTGCCATTGTTGTATTTAAAACCTCTGAAGAAGAGTGGGAGACTTTCAAGGTAGACGGCTATTGCAGCTCTGCACCAGAAACCACACTTAGTGCAACACACTTGTTTTAAATATATACTTACAGTGTCAATCTGGGTCATTGTGCCAATGTAATAGCTATTCCAAAGGAGTGCAAACAGTGGACAATTTCAGTATTAATTGATTAATTTAGCATCAAATTTTACATGTTTGGACTGATATCTCTCCATATATATATCCATTGTAAAGAATTGAATATACCACACACCAAATAAAGGTACTATGATATTATTAAACTTAAAATGTGTCTGTTTAAACAACACTTTTTATTGATCATTACAATCATAATGCTTGTTTCATAATTTCATTGTAAGTTTGTTGTATTTAATGCAAGTCTGTCAGTATTTGTTATTTCCTTGCAGAAGAAGAAGATCTATAAAAAGCTTATTTCTTCCTGGCCGGTGGGTATTTTCCCAATAAAATTTATTTAAAATCCTTTCTTTTAATGATAGATGTTAATTGACCTACAGTTAAATGAAGTCCTGCTACTCCAATAACCTACTGTATTATTATGTTATTTGCAATGTGTCTAAAATCTGCACATGTATACCATGAGGGCATGTTCTGACTAAGTGATAAGGCATTGTGTTTTTTTTTTATCTTCAGAGACTGAGGGGGCCTCCCGGGACTCCTGGACCTCCTGGAGACATTGGACCAATTGTAAGTAGACAAATATGTAATTTTAAACAGCTATCTGATATTAACCTTTTTTACAATACTATGAATATGCCAAACATAGAGGTATTGTAAAGGTTCTCCTGTGGTTGTGTTTTTTTTTATTCCAGGGTTCACCTGGAATTACTGGGAAGCAAGGACGAAAAGGAGTTCAAGGGAAAATCGTAGGTATCTCGACTTTATCTTATCAGAGTCTTCTGGGTTCATCACACACCTCTTTAATAAGGATAGAATAAGCGTATAACCTATATTAAGGGTGTTGACTTGCACATCTGTAAGCTGTGAATACTGCTTTATTATATTTTCTGCTTATCCGGTAGGATGTGTGGGTACTGTTTCTCATCAACACACAATCTAATATTCATACAGTAAAAACACCTAGGACTAGAATATTGTATTGGTATGGTAAGTTGTAATAATTTAATATTACAACTTAATTTGTGATATAATGAAAATAATTTGTTATCAAATTATTATCTGCTTTTCTGCAGTTAAACTCCTCATAAGGCCAGGCAAACTACTTCACATGTTGTGTTGTACTTTAGGGTAGTGCAGGACCACAGGGTATGCCAGGTCCCCAGGGCCGACCCGGAGCAGACGGGGCACCAGGAAAGGACGCTGATCCAGGCCATTTAGGCTTACCTGGAGAACAGGTAAATCCACTGTGAGACATGTAAAATATGTAAACAGATTATCAATGCAGTAATTATATGTATATATGCTAAATGTGACTTTAATTTAAATACATTCCATCTCATGTTTTTCCTCACAGGGTCCCAAAGGCTACAGAGGAGAAAGGGGTAGTAAAGGGGAGCTGGGTGAGTGGGTAAGAGTGACCTGGACTTCTAATGTTATGGGGCACGAATTATAGAAATAATATATAATATATAATATTTATATGTATTTATGTAGCGCTCCCTCTAAGTGACTAAGTATTGTTGCGTTTAGTTTTTTATTTCATTGTTGCTACCTCAGACTATTTTAGTGGCCTGTGTCAGATTACAGATCTGTTCAAGATATGAATAACCATTTTAATCACTTTTTCTTCACTTTTCCATTTAAGGGGTATGAAGGGGAAGCAGGACCACAGGGAAACAGAGGACAAAAAGGACTCAAGGTTAGGTTCAGCATCTAACACACAAGGACACAGACACACACATGCAAACATCTTTTTCAGAGGGAATTTTCCTGTCTTTTCTTTAACAGGGAAATAAAGGATTCAGAGGTGTCGTTGGCATCCCCGGCTACATAGTAAGTACAGTAGATTTTCTTTTTGTTCATCAGTGGTTGTTGAACTGATCACCGAAGTGCACTCATCACCCATTAATCACCACATTTTTGTGAGGTTAATCTGTACATTACAACATCTTAACTTAATTATGTTTAAAGGGACTTCCTGGAGCCAGGGGCCCTCCTGGTTTTCCAGGACCATCAGGACCTGTGGTCAGTGTCAGACAGCTCACTGGGTGGAAATTATCTACATCTATCTTTCATTCATGTTGATAATCAGGCCCACAGCCCTTGTTGCCTTTACTTAAAATTATTCTTTGATGCATTATTTTCAGGGAGAAATTGGTGGTCCAGGCTTTAGTGGACCACCAGGCCCACCTGTAAGTTTTTCTCTCTCAGTATACTAGAATGTCGTCCTCATAAAATGGCTAAATAATGCAAGTACATTCATTAATCTCTCTTGTGCTCAGGGCAAACTGGGCCCTGTAGGATTAAAAGGTGTCTTTGGAGTTAAAGGACCTCCGGTAAGCACACAACTAGTTGATCAAGTTGAAATCTAAATGAACTAATAAAAAGATATTTGCGAAACAATATTTTATGCTATCAGGGTCATCAAGGTGCACTGGGTGCCAGAGGAGCAGCTGGACTGCAGGTGACAAAACACTTAAAGATGTACTCTTCCTCACAGAGATCAAATGATGATAAGTTAATGACACTTACTGACCAAAACAAATGTCTCACCTATACATACATGTGTTGTTTCAGGGGGAGTCTGGTCCTGATGGAATGGTTGGGTTTCCTGGTGTCCGTGGCCCTCAGGTATAACAAAACCTTTCTGAAGTGCTTCATCCCTTAGTGCCATATATCATATATATCAGTTTATAGATCAGAGTAACACAAAAGCAGTCAGTGAAGTGGGTTTATTTTTCTTGTAACTGAGGGGTTTTGATTGTGACCAGTAATGTGCTTTGCCTTCAAGCAAGTAGATGGTTGGATAAGAAGTGCAGTGAAATGTTCTCTACATACAGCAGTCATAGTTAGTTACTCCGTTTTATCACAAACAATAATGAATAAAATATATTTTCCCCTCACAGGGAAACCCAGGACCAGATGGATCTCGAGGTCCTAAAGGTGACCTTGTGAGTACAGAAACAATCAGAAGCAGAAACTGTAAATGCTACAGAGGATTGTAGCCATCATTTTAGGGTCACTCTTGTCATCTTCCTTCTGTCTGTTTCATCAGGGTGATCCAGGAGATGAAGGGGAAATAGGGGAACCTGGACCACCTGGACTTAACGTAAGACAACAAGGACAACCCCTCTGACCATGATATGATGATCTGATGCTGATATGAACATTGTCATGCTGGAGCTTAAGTATTTTCTTGTTTGTTTGTTTGTTTGCTTGTTTTCTATTTTCAGGGAGTCAATGGGAATCCAGGAAAGCCTGGACCCTCAGGTGATCCCGTAAGATTACTTAAAGCAATTTCAATATTGACTACAGCTAATATGTTTACATCAGTTGTAATAGTGTTTTTCAATTATCTTATCTTACCTATAAGACTGAATTTTAAGTACTGAGCTAAGTGTGCAGGGCTGTGTGTGTGTGTGTGTGTGTGTGTGTGTGTGTGTGTGTGTGTGTGTGTGTGTGTGTGTGATTGCGCACTTTGTTCCAATAGGGGGCTAAAACCAAGCGAGGTGAGAAGGGTGATTTTGGATTTAAGGGGGACCTGGTGAGTAAGATTTTTCCTTCCAGATCTGTTCAGCTAAATGTTGATCAGTTTCTTGATCAGATTATTTCAGTGACTTGTTGTGTCCAGGGACCTCCAGGGCCTCCAGGTAAACAAGGACGTAAAGGGCATCGAGGCCCTTTAGGACTTGAGGGACTAGCAGGGCCAACAGGGCCACCAGGACCACCTGGAACCAGTGTGAGTAAAGAACTGGACGAATGGAGACATGTTCAGTGACAATCCTACTCTGGCTGTACCAATAAATTAAACATTTTATACCTGTCTTCATCATCATCATTGTAGGGATTTGATGGCATTATGGGGCAGCAAGGAAAGCAAGGAAAAGATGGGCTAAAGGTGAGTTTTCACAAAGTTTATCATTAATTGTGACATGTTTTTATAATCCCTCTATTGAAAAATAAATGTTAAATGTTAAATTGCGTTTTTGTTCAGGGAGATCGTGGGCCAAACGGTATTCAAGGTGTTCCTGGGCCTCGAGGCGACAAGGTAAGACTATACATTTTTAATATTTGGGTCAAATATGAAGAGTAGCTTCACAATCACTGGTCATCAGTGTTAATGATAGATTGAGGAACTTAATGCCAAATATGTACGATCGTTACAACTTAAAGTAAAAGAAATATAGTCATATTCCATAGATAGGAATGCAGTCCGATATTAGCACAAATATTATTATTATATTAATACATTTCAGCTGGGTGGAATATTTCCAGTTAAAACAGCATTACACTTCCTGTAGTGGATATTATACCCTGATCAGTTATTTCCCATTATTTCACAGGGTCGAGAAGGTCGAGCAGGATTTTCTGGCTTGCCAGGTCCAATTGTGAGTGAGTGGAGATCACATGTTTTCTATATGCTCATCATCATGCTGAGTTCATACTACTGATGTGTTCTCTGCTTGCAGGGAGAGATGGGAAAATCTGGAGAGAGAGGACGTGAAGGAGAACCTGGTATTAAGGTTCCGATGTGGCTACGCTTCTTATTCTGTCTTCGTGTGATGCCAATCTTCTGTGCAAACATTATCACTATTACTATCTACCACTATTTTGACAATATCTATTATTTAATTACCTTAATTAACAGCTTGATATACATTTGAAGCCGTTACATATATCTTTACAATTGTAATCTATATAATAAAAAGCTTTTATGCCAATTCATAATGACCTGGAACATGTTCAGATTTATAAGTCTCCTAACATTTTAGTCGGTGAAAAATTAATTTGTTCATGAACTTTAAGATGTGTTTTATGTTCTTAAAAATCCCCTGTATAGGGAATGCCTGGAGGCTCAGAAGTGACTGGACCTAAAGGCCGAAAGGTGAAATGAAATATATAAATAAGGGTTATACTATTGTATTGGACAATGAATGTCATATAACATCTCACTCTCAAATGGATAAAAAGAATTAAGGATTTTAATCTGTGACATATTTCATCCAAAAATAAACAAGGAATAATCTCACACATTGTCCGTGTCCCATTTTAGGGACTTCAAGGTCCTTTAGGTAACAGGGGACAGGATGGACCCCCTGGAGCCCTGGTAAGACCAGCCAGCAGTATATCAACATGCATATTGCACCACATAGAATTTATGAACCTATGTTTATGTAAATGAAGGCTTGGTCTCAAGCCGAGGAAAGCTTCTTTACTAAATGTTGTATGTACTACACATTGAGTGTGTAAATTATGTCATTTTTTTTCAAGTTTAACTCATAAAGTTAAACTTGACACTCAAATTTAATTATATCTATATTTCTAATAAATTACTTTCCAGTGGGGTTGTTCAAGGGGCAACCAGGATGGGAGTATATATGTGATCAATTCATAAAATCTTTTTATCAGGGACGCATTGGTGAAAATGGAATGGATGGGGACACTGGACCTCCAGGGCAGAAAGTAAGTCTATCCCCAGTATTACAAGTCTGAATGAGTCAGTCTGTTTGACCTACAGTATCACAAATGGATAACTGATACTCTACTAAATAATTCCCACAGGGAGTGCCAGGGAAGACAGGAGCTCCTGGCCCCCAGGGACCTGTAGGGAAGAGTGTGAGTGTTAATCCCCTTTGATTTTTTTTTTTTAAACAAAACATTACATTTCTGTTAAGAATAAATTGAAGCTAACTGTTTTTTATCCATTGAAATGTGGCTACGTGTTACTATATCATATTTATTCCAAATTATATGAAAATGTGGTGCTAAAGGAGTGTGTTAAATTATATAGCTGTTTATTTGTGTCAATCATCAGGGAGAAGCTGGCAGTAGAGGGATGGAGGGGGCACCAGGAAAGCCAGGAGAAAGAGTAAGTTAAAACATCAACACGAGGCTTTTTAGATCACAGTGCAATCTGTGTCTCGTGGTGAAATGATATTATTATAAAACAGAATTTGTTGGGACTGCTGAGAGAAGATAAGATACTAGCTGATATTTCGAATAAAGCCATGACGATGATGATTAAAGGATTGCTGGTTATCTTTAGGGAATTAAAGGCAAAGAGGGTCCAGGAGGACTTCCAGGAAGTGAAGGCTTAAAGGTACCTGTTAATTCAAATCTTTGTTGGTCAGTACCTCCATTTTAAACAGAATATCCATCAGTCAATGTAAGCTGCATCATTCATCATGTTGGACAAACTCTTAGTTACTCACTAATGGTATACATTTTGCAATTTAATCAATATTAATGTGTTTGTTGTGAAGGGTAAGAAAGGTGAGGAGGGGCCAAGGGGGAAACAAGGCAGCTCAGTAAGTGAATTATTTTTCTGGGATTTATTTCAGTGCTACCGTTTGTGTAGCACCAGAGATATTTCACATTATTATATATGATATCTTATTGCCTTCAGGGTGAGATGGGCATGCCTGGACCACGGGGATACAGAGGATCTCCAGTAAGATAATTTTATTTATGCCTTCCAAAAGCATCCATCCATTAACGCATCATCATTCATGAAGTTAGCTTTTGTATTGTTATATAAATATTGTCCTACAATGACTTATGACAATGAAAATGTGTGAGAGTCTTGCCTATCTTACAGATATGCTTTACAGATTCTTTCCCATAATTTTTCCATTAAAAAAACACTCAAGAGACCTCATATAAATGAATATGAATATATATAATATAAATTTGTTTAATATGTCACTTTTAGAGACAGGCACTGTCATGGTCCTGCATTTGCATCCTGAGCTTCCAGTTAGTCTTGAGCATACTGCACGCTTGTTCCACACATTTTGCAGCATTTACTGGATGTATTGAGTTGTTTATTGATTGACTTTCTATGACCACATCCACACTCCTGCACACTTGTGTACTGATGGAGCTCTGTATTGGTCCTCCTCCTACTTAGAGCAACAATAAGCTCAGTTTACAAGATTATTTCCCCCTCTTTTTCTTTCCCAAATTTTGGGTTTGGTTGGGAACTATAGCTAATGTGAGCCAATTGAGATCTGTTGAATGATACACAAAAGATTTATGTGTCTTTTCTCCAGGGTGTCCTAGGTAATATTGGGCCATGGGGCGAGGTTGGGCCTCGTGGGCCTCCAGGTGACCAGGGGCCACAAGGTCTAGTTGGCCCCCTTGGAGTTGCAGGTTACCCAGTAAGTTTATTTTTATGCTTTTCTGTCAACAAAAGGTCCTTAATGCTGGTGGTAAATCTTGTTCTTGACCCATTAGATTAGAAGTCACCAGTGCTGCACTGTTGCCCTGATTAATGTATTTATACATTCATTGGAGAGAAATGAAAACTAGCTCATTGCAATCAGATCATCGTATTGAATCAGCCTGTACTGTAGAGCAGTAGTTAAACTGTTGGTATAAAACCATAAAAAATCAGAAAAAAAAGAGAGAAACATAATACATAACTGCCCAAAATGATTAGCGACTGATTTTCTGCATGCATGTGTGTGTTGCTTTCAGGGATCTTTTCTACTTTCTTGTTGCAGATAACTGTTTGCTTACATTAGTGCACCATGCCACGAGTCAATGTGCTGTACCTCTGGTCTGCCACTCTTAGTCATACCTTTATTTAACAAGTCAAATTGCTAACCAAGAAAAACATCAAATATTTGGTACACTAATTACTTTTACGCTTCTCTGGTCTCTTGGCTGACGGGGGGTCTCTCGTGACTACTGCAGGCCGAAGCTTGATCTGATTAATGAACAGTTAGTTTCTTTCTTTTCAGTTTGGCAAGTAAAGACAGTTTCTTCTTCTGTGTTAGTCATCAGACCAGGTCAGGGTGACCGATGTATTGCATTATCATTGTTTTGCAATATTTTGCTTTCTTTACATTATTAATATTTGATATGTCTGTTTGGATGACACAGTTGCCCCTGCTGTCACTCATGATAAACTATAATAAAGTATTTAATTAGTAAAATTGATAAGAAATTCTTCTGCACAAAACCTTAAAAACTATGAAATTCGGGAATGTAGATAACATTTACTTACGGAAATTTTCATAAAAAGAGTAGCTGATTATACAGTGTTTTCACTGTGAGATCACTAAGCATCACTTTGAGAGCTGCTTTTAGGGCATGTATAGTTATCAGTTATTGTGCTATTGTTCCTTTACTCTGTCTACGTCTAGGGTAAAGATGGCCCTCGTGGACCAAATGGATCAGCTGGTGTGAAAGGAGATATGGTAAGCTTTTGTTATAGCGAGCTACTCTGAACATACTTGAGGTATCTGCACTTTTTTTCCTGTTTAAATATGCCTAGCTGTTAAAAGCTGTATACAGGAAAAGGGATGGAGTGGTCTCTGCAACCATTTCAGAAACAATCGATTCAATGAATCATCGTTTCTGTATATCTCTACATGTCGTCTTCTCAGGGATCCAGAGGAGCTTCGGGGCAGGAGGGAGTTGCTGGTCTCGATGGTGAGGAGGTAGATTGATTAGACTGTGTTTGTTGCAGATCTTTTTAGCTGAATGTAAAAGTGCTAAAATATCTGATTTTCTAAAATCACCGGATTAGAGGCTTATGCAGTCCATAGGTTTGACCGTATGAAAGACATATGTTAATACTCATGTGTATGAGTAACCCAGTGCATTTGTATTTAGGGTCCATCTGGACTAAGGGGACCTGAGGGACCAGCTGGACAAAAGGGCATTTCTGTAAGTAAATGTCAGTTTGCAAATGAGTCATTTTATTTTGAAAACTGTAGCAAGAGGTGTGAATAGTTTGTTATGCATTCTTTCTGGCATGTAGACAAGCTTTTCTTTGCTTGTATTTTAGGGGAACAAGGGTACCACAGGGCCTCCTGGAAAGAAAGGGCCAAAAGGAGCGGAAGGAAACAGAGGCAATCAAGGGCCACAGGGAACAAAGGGGCCTCCAGGGAAAAATGTAGGTTCCTAAAGTGTAGTTTACAGGAAATTATACCCCCTCTCACCTTGGTCAGTGAATGGTCAATGATACTCACAATCCAAAATTCAGACTGCCTTGCAACCACTTATCCATTCTGAAACTAATTGGAATGTACTCATCATTTTTGAATGAAATTGAATGAACACCAGTCGATTATGTCCCCTGTGACCTGATCACGTCATTGGTCTTTTTTAGGGATACAGGGGTGCACCAGGGGACAGAGGAAAACCGGGTGTCCCAGGTCCCCAGGTCAGTCAGTCAGAAGCAACATTAGATTTATTTTTTAAATAAACAGAAACAGTGAATGATGAACTTAGATTAGTGATGTTGATACTTTGCAGGGTGAGCCAGGCACCAGAGGTTCATCAGGCACCCCTGGACACTTCGGACCAGGAGGCAACACTGGGCCAGCAGGCGCCAAAGGATATAAGGGGCTCCAGGGTCAAACTGTTAGTGACACAGTTGGAAGCATTTCTTTTAAGATGCTGTATATACTTTTATTATATACTTTTTTCTATTGTGAAACAGTTGCAAATAAATGTCATAAGACTTATGTTTTCTCATTTCAGGGTCCCCCCGGCAGCATAGGTCCCCCTGGGCAAATTGGTCAATCAACACCAGTAAGTATTCTTAGACTCCACCGGGTTCACATTATTAACAGTGATGTGAAGTTCCAAATGTTACATCAAGGCCTCCCTAATGTGTAATGTAACATTTCATTATGTGCGAAAGTTCAGATTCATTTGACACATTTAATAATCCATCCGCTTATCTGGGACTGGGTCGTGAAGGTAGTAGTCTAGATGGCCAGACTTCTCTCACACCAGACACTTCCTCCAGCTCTTTCAGGGGGAAACTGAGACATTCCCAGGCCAGTCTCTCTAGCATGTCCTGGGTCTTCCCCAGGGCCTCCTCCCAGTGGGACGTGCCCACCTCGGCTTACTCCTTTCAATGCAAAGGAGCAGTGGCTCTTCTCTGAGCTCCTCCAGAGTGACTGAGCTTCTCACCCTATCTCTAAGGGAGCGCACAGCCACCCTGCTGAGGAAACTAATTTCAGCCGCTTGTATCCGCAATCTTGTCCTTTTAGACATTACCTAAAGTTCATGCCCTTACGTGAGAGTGGCAGCATAGACCAACTCATAAATCGAGAGCTTCACTTTTCAGTTTAGCTGCTTTTTCACCACAATGGTCTGGTACATCGGCCACATAACTGCAGGTGCTGCATCAAGCCACCTGTCAATCTCACACTTCATATTTGCCTCACTCATGAACAAGACCTAGAGACACGTAAATTCCTCCACTTGAGGCAGGACCTCTCCACCAACCTGGAAAGGAAAAGCCACCCTTTTTGGTCGAGAACTATGGCCTTGGACTTAGAGGTGCCGCTTCACATTGTCAGAATTCTTCTCGCCAGAATTTCTGTGAGGCCGACCAACAGTCCTCCATGACCTCACCAAACTTTTCCCAGACCCCATTTTTTGCCTCCGGGACCAGTCCCATAGGCCAACATGGCCCAATAGCACTCCTCCTTTAACTGAAAGAGACCTTGCATCCAGCTTTGAGCTGCCACATCAGCAGAGGGCATGGTCCACTCTGACTCATTGTCTTCAACCTCCTTCAGAATCTGGGAGAGATGAAGACCTCCCTGACAGAGGGCTAGGCCAGATGTTCGCAACAGATCCTCACAATACTTTTGGGTCTGCCAGGTCTGTGTTACGTCCTCCCCTGCCAGTGGATCCAACTCACCACTAGGTAGTGATCAGTTGACAGCTCAGCCCCTCTCTTTATATGAGTGTCCAAGACATATAGCCGGAGACGACGACAAAGTGGATCATTGACCTCCAGTCTAGGGTGTCTTAGTGCCATGTGCACTGATGAACACACTTATGCTCAAACATGGTGTTTGTTATGGGCAAACTGTGACTAGCACAGAAGTCCAATAACAGAACCTCACTCGGGTGCAGATCAGGCAGACTGCCCCTCAAGGTATCACTGTTGCTGCCCACGTGAACATTGAAGTCCACCAGTAGAACAATGGAGTCTCCAGTCAGAGCGCCATCAAGCACCCCTCCCAGGGACATTTGATAATGCAGGGTATAATTACGGTGAAATGTATGATTACAGTGAAATGTATAGCAAGCGTGTCACATTTGCTATGTTGACAATTTCCACTACTAGCAAGTGCCTCTTAAATACATTATACAATGCATACAACTGTATTACATTAATTGGTGAATGGTGCCCATTAAGGTAGCCATTAAAAATAAATATGACTCAACTGTTTTTTCAGGGTTTGCCAGGCAAGAGAGGTGTGGAGGGCAAAGCTGGAGCCCCTGGACCAAAGGTGTGATGTACCCTTTAGTCATTCTCATGCAGTGAAAGGCTTCATTGTTGTAAGTATGATCTGTCTAGCTGTAGGGTTCACTTAACAAATGTAATGTTGTTTCTTGTGTACGTTTTGCAATTCAGGGCATTTGTGGTGAGAAGGGAGAGCTCGGCCTTCCCGGAATCAAAGGAGACATAGTGAGATCTCATTATGTGTTGCACCCTGTGACCATCATTAATTTGGTCAAGCATACTGAATGATGTGCATAAAGATGTAACCGCAGTGACACAGTGTCCATGTGTAACTGTCTGTAATCCTCAGGCAAGTAGAGGTCAGAGGGGAGCCAAGGGAGAGCCCGGCACAAGAGGCACAATGGTAACTTGTCACATTTGGGATTGTAGTTCTCAACCTTTGTCATGAGATCAATCTTATTGAATGTTCTGGGCTTTTACCAGGTCCAAAAATTTGTTTCCTCGTAAATGGACATCATGTTATGGTTTTATTTATGTATATGTTTTTTTAAGGGAACTGTGGGAAAGGTGGGGTTCATTGGCAGTCTGGGTGCAAAAGGTCGACCTGGTCCTCCTGGTCCTCCTGGCCTTCCAGGAACTAAAGGAATTCAGGGGTCAAAGGTAGGGGGAAGCAATTGTTCAGCTCAGATAAACTAAGTAAAACAAAGCTGTCATGATGGAGATAATTTCATGTACTGTAAAGGGAAAAAGAGCCACGCCTGGAAGGAAAGGAAACAAAGGAGCCCCTGGAAAAACTGTAAGTTGAATTAAATTTTATATATTTGTTTATATATATATATACTGTATGTATATGTGTAGAGCTTGTCAAATGATATCTGTTTTCATAGGGAGCTGAAGGCCCACTGGGTAGACCAGGATCTGCTGGACAACCTGGAAAACCTGCAAGTATCCCTTTTGACAGATAAAATGCATTCTTCACTGCTCTTTTGAGTTTTTACATTAAATTAACATGCAACTCAAGACGTTACACCTACGGTGTAACATAAACTGTTATGATGGTGTCATATTTTAGCACACAAAAAAGTTCAAGAAAGGAATTTGTTGATGGTTGGTTCCTTGTCTTGTGATTTTGTTCTCAGGGTCTAAGTGGTTTGGATGGGTTACTCGGGGTTGAGGGTAATGAAGGAGACCCGGTAAGTGAAATGTACTACGCTGCAAACTAGTCTGTTGTTCAACCTTGTCACTAAATGGAGTCCCTCTCCTGATTCTCCTAAAGGGCGATATTGGTTTCAGAGGAGCTCCTGGATTACCTGGCAGGCCGGGCAAAATGGTACCTATAATATACAACACTAGAACATAAAACCAAGGGAATTTTATTCATATGTGTCATTAAGAACACTTAAATCATGTCATGCTTTAGGGACAACCTGGACCTCCTGGGATTCAAGGAAATATTGGAGCACCAGGGTTCAAGGTTCAATGTCATGTCATAAATTTGAATTAATAAAACTCATATTTAGGTGTACAGCATGGCCACTGTGAATATATCTATCGTTTTTCTAATTCACTCCAGGGCAAAGCTGGATCAAATGGAAAACAGTTACCTCTTGGACCAGTGGGACCAAAGGTATACATGTTTATTCACCAGCTGACAATAATATCACTGAAAATGAAAATAATACCTTTTCCAGCAATGTCTGCATCATCACTAGTTTTGTTACAGGGGTTTCCAGGTCTGAGAGGGGAGAAAGGCAAGCGTGGAATTACTGGTTTGAAGGTAAAAGTCAGTTGAAAGACACTTTACATCAAAACATATTTGTGTTTTTTTATATTTACCAATGTTACTTACCCATATATTGTAAGTAAATACTTATCTCATAACATTTTCTGTATAGACTACTGCTTAAGTCAGTATTACCTATGTTTTCTTCACCTACAGGGTCACCCAGGTGACACAGGAATACCTGGACCAGTTGGGCCAGCAGGTCTAAAGGTAAGTTTTGAAATTTATTTAAATACGAAAAAGGAATAATTTCGGTTGATTTACCATATTTCTAACTTTTATTTCAGGGGAATCCTGGTTTGCAGGGGCTGAAAGGTCAACAAGGTCATAAAGGACAGCAGGTAACTTATATTTAACTTTTCCTTTGCATTGTATTTTAACAAGTAGGAACTTATTAATTAACTGGCCGATTCTCACAGGGGGATACTGGTCCTCACGGTCCACGTGGGCAAAAAGGCTTCTTTGGGCTCCCTGTAGGTTGCTTCGATACTCTGCTTCATAAAATAATTTACTCAATGATTTTATTGATTTTTATTTAAGTTATTTCTGTTCTGTCTTTATTGCAGGGCCAGCTTGGCAAGAAGGTGAGAAGCTGATATCTATTTATGACTTTGTAGACCATCTGAGATTATTTCAGTCTTTCATAATTCTTTGTTGGCTTTGTCATTATCTTGGTTGCCTTTATAGGGGATGAAAGGTGTCCAAGGTGGAAGAGGACCAAAGGGAGTGAGGGGAAAGCGTGGGCTTCCAGTAAGCTCACACAATACAAGACAAAAAAAAATTGTTTGACCTGATAAACAAACTTAACTGTAATATACTCTCAAGCTATATGATGCCTTTGAAGTTTGATGGCAATGAGTACTGATTGAAGACAAAGAGGTTCTCATTTGTTTCACAGGGAAAACCAGGTCCACCAGGCAAGCGCAGGCCTACACAAAAATCAGAATTGAAACCAGATCAAAGAAATGATCTTGGGCTTAAAACAAGACCCAAAACAAGATCAAAACTGAAAAATGTGCAAAGATCAAGACAAAAACCCAGCCTCTTGAAGCGAAAGGAAGGACAGCAAAAGGTTGGTACAAGCTTTCTTCTCATGTACATTTTATTTACAATATCTTCACACTGCTATGTGCTCACTTATGCTTTGCATTCAACGAGCCATATTATAATAGATAGTCAGATGACTATATTTGGTTGAGTGACTGAATGATAGATTCCTCTGTAGCAGTCCAGACCCATGTCCAGGAGACAGTCTCAAGGAGATGAGCCTGAGGAATCCTTCAGCTGGCCCCTGGGAACAAAAGACGACCCTGCCACCACCTGCTACGAGCTGAGACTCATACACCCACATCTGAATGATGGTGAGGGTCTCAATATGCTCAGAATGGTTCACTGTACACCAGATTGTGAATGTTCAGGAACTCAAGTCAATTGTCTTTCAGGTTACTTTTATATGGACCCCAACCAGGGCTGTCCCTATGATGCCGTGAAGGTATTCTGTAACTTTACAGCAGGGGGAACAACATGCATTGACCCTTTACAGTCACAGGTACTCTTATTTTCACTTAAAGGTCTAAGTGCCGGGGGAAATCTCTTTAAGAGACCAGTGTGAACTATTTGAATTGATTTGTCAGCTAATTTCAAGTGTAGGGAGCAGCCTACATAGAGCTGTTTTACCCAAGGCAGTGTGGGTTTATCAATAAAAATAACACCTGTGAAAGAATGTCATTATTATACATCATTTTTTGATAAATGTAAATAGACAAATAAGATGGTGCCAAAATGTGTTTAAAAATATCAGTTCTGTTCTTTAGATTAAATTAAACTGGGAACCAGAGAAGGAGAAGAAGAACTCAAAGATGTCTGTCCACTGGTTTAGTCAGCAGCATGATGGAAACAGGGTAAGATTGTTATACAAATGTGGATTGATTATGAATCACGTAGCATGCCTTACATCGGTGAGCCTTCTCCTCAGATGTAAAATGAAATTATTTCTGTCTTTCTCTGATAGTTTGAGTATGCTGGTGTGGATGTTGTCCAGCTGAGGTTTCTACGGTTACACAGCCACACGTCTTTCCAGCACATGACTGTCAGCTGCCCAGCAAACCACTCCAGTACTGCTGGCACAACTAACTCAGCCAATAGGATCGTTCATTTCATGGGAGACTCTGGCCAAGAAATTATATCACACCTTACCACAGTTTCCAGGCGAGGCTGTGAGGTAAGACTTAAAAATGTTGTTGTTGTGAAACATACAATTTTTGTAAATTTCGGACAACTTTATAAAGAAACCCTGAGAAACGAGTTGTTTTTTTCAGATTTGTAAAAGGTAAGGTAAAACATTTTTCTAGGACCATTTTTCTAAGTTATAAACTTATTTTATAGCATTTTTATTTTCCTATGAGTGAAAGTTAAAAGGTTGTTATAGTTTTTGATTTCCACATGCACATAACCTTGTGTTCAGAGGATCATTTTCTTGATTATTTGATTAGTTAACACTGTTTCCCAAAGCCCTAAGTGACCATCACCTGACCATTTGTCCATCACCTAGAGCTATTCAGTTTACTATTACAGAGCCCTAAAGAAACCAAAGATATTTTCAGTTTCTAAAAATGTAAACATTTGAAAATCCAAAATCTGAGAATTATTTTTCTTGAAAAAAATCCTCAAAAAGATTCATTGTCGGCTATTAATTGAATAGTTGGCAACTACTCAATTAACTGACTAATTGTTGCAGTTCTATAAGAATATTTTATGAAATCGACTGAAAGAATGTTCTCTTCATGTCACTTCTGTCTGATTGTTTTGCAGGTTGAGGTGGTTGTGATGGTTCGGGGAAGCACAGAGCTACATCGAGGTGACATGGAATTACTTCCTGTCAGAGATCTGGGTGTAGAGATATGGTCGCTCTCTCGCCTTGTAGTCCCTGAGATCACAATTTTTCTGGGACCCCTCTGCTTTTTGTGACCAATAAGGGTGTGCGTGAGTGTGTGTTTTTTGTTTGTTTGTTTTTTTGTGTGTGTGTGAGCTTGTGCATAATGAAATTATGTAAATATCTCTTTTATATCAAAAGTAGTCTCTAGATATTTTACATGAATAATTTGTTAGGATTCATTAGCTCAGTGGTGTGTTTCTGTAAATATTTATTAAATTTGTCACTATTACAGCTGTCATATGAAACATTTTGTAACTGGTTTATGAAGAACCAAATGTTTAAATGAAGATGGCTTAGAATTGAAAGTGTTTATGTTACAATACAGTTCAGTGTTCAGTGTGTGATTATTCTTGTCGGAGAAAGATGTCCGACACCATCAAAATAAAATTCTGACTTGTGAATATGTGGAATGAAATCAAACCGTGTTTGTCTGTGGTATTTTTTATTATTTTTACTCAACTCTGGGATTTACAGAAGTCAAAATACTGTTGGCAACAGTTCCCATATATAATGCTAACCATGGGAACATTTGAGACGTCTAATGGCTGTTTTGATTATGTACTGCTGTCAGAACACATCACTGAATGACCTTGTTGTGCCTACAGCCAGGCAGCTGAGATGGCCTGAACCGCAGAGTCTCTTCTAACAGACTATACAAAATCAACTAAACATGATGTGACTGCCTTTTACCAAATGTTCTTTCAAGATCCTGTTCTCCCCTCTTTCCCTGCACAGACTGGAAGAAAATCTGTGGTTATATGTGTCCTTAGTTGGAAAGGTTGTGATTATACCAGATAATGTAGTTGTTCATTATTTTCATAATGTGTCTCTGTGTCTGTGAGGTTAATTGTGTTTAAGAACATAAACCTCTATTCAACCTCACCAGGGAAATTCTGTAAATTTGCCACACTCAACTCATGGGACCAGTTCGATTGATGTTGTATAACCATCACATCACACTTTAGAGGGGACACTGAGTAAAAACCATTTAGAGTATTACTTATTATTAATAAAAAATATTTTATTTTTATTACAACGTTATGATATAATATATATATTATATCTTGTTTTTACCCTGTTGCTCATTCACATGTGACCTTCAGTTTGTGACACTTATAAAGTCTGCAGCAGTTTTACCTCAGTCCAATGTTTCCTGCTACGTATTTACTTTAACTTTAGTTAAAACCTCTTAATGAAAAGTCAACTTTAAAAAAGTGCTTTTATTACAGAATTTGGGAAAATACTTAATTATGCCAATAAAAGGCATATAAACAAAGATGAATTAGTAAGCAAAGTAAGCAGAGCAGTATCCCAAAATATTTTGATCAACTGCAACTTTTTTGGGGGGTGGCATGGTATGTTCTCTTAAATTACAACATGTATGACTGACATGAGAGGTGTCCTAGCTTGAACAGGATCAAATTCTGGTTTCAAGGTCTATATTATTTATACATATGAATATATTTATATTAAAGAAACAGAAAAAAACAATACAGTCTGATAAAGTAAAAAATAAAACTTTCATCAACGTTTTCAGTAATATGCTTTTTCTTTTCTTTTTCTGACTGAAATCTTTCACAATTGGCCATAACAGTTTCTAGATAGCCATAAGAGAAGCTACAATTCACAACAATGCATCTCTTTAAAAGTTTAGAAGTTTGCTTCTTTTTATATAAACTTTATTGAAAGTTGCGAATATGCTGACATCTAGTAGGTCATGGTCATTCTGGTATAATCATCAGTGTGCAAAATAAGCAGATATCAAATAGATTAAATATGTGGAAAAATAAACGCCTGAAAGTGAATATGATTACACAAAAAAAGGATTAAAAAAAAAAACAACTCACATGGTTTACACATCTATGCTGATGACAGCGCGCCTGTGACGTCGAAAGGAGGAGAGACTTTGGACCAATCAGCGGGCTCCTCATCTCCTGTGGTAACACAATGGGGAAGGTGAGCAGCAGCAGCAGCACGGATTGTTTGTTGTGATTAAAGGAGGCGAAACATCTGAGTTTCTGCTCGGGAAAGGCCGACTCAACGACAGAGAAACCGGCGGCTGAAGTCAGAAGGTACCCGGGCTCCATTTATTTTTTGTCTGTATGTATGTTTCCTCTCGACGTCAGCATTTCTGTCAGTCGTTGCGGACGTCAACAAGTTGGCTAATTTGACTGGATGTTATCTGGTGTTAGCAGCCGCGGCCGTCTGTGCCCAGAGGCATGGCTGTCAGAGTAATTAAGACTGCATGAAGACAGGTGGATGTTTATTGAGCTGTCTGGTTTGTTCAGGACTTTACAGCCGCCTGCTGCACTTGAATACTAACGCCAGCTAACTTACGTGTTAGCTGTCTGTTCAGCGTGCAGGCGTCATGTGAGAGTGGTCTGATTGTCATCTGCTTTGTTTTTTGTTTTTTTTACTTCGCTTAAGTGAAGTCACCTGTTTCCTCCTTCAGGATGGAGAGTGGAGGTGATGGTGTCCTCCGGTCTCGCTGCCGAGCCATTCCCAAGATGCCCATCTTCCCCGATCCTGATGTGGACAGCTCTCCTTTGGATGGGGAACACCAGCGGGGCGGAGGAGACAACCACATTACCAGCAATGGTGAGAAAAGCTCAACTTCCTCATCAGCAGTGCCAAGGGAGAGGACACTGACCTTTTGTTGCAGTGACATTTGAGTTTTTTTTTTTTTATTTCAGTGAATTTCCTTAAATGTGTTTGTCACTGGAGACATGTCATGGGATGATGATTTCCTCTTGAGCAATGTGATGAGATCTGGGATACGGTTACAGTGTGGTTAAACGGGTGAGAGGCAATGACAGGTTTACTGTGAAAATGACTGATGCTGTCACCCAACCACATGAAGTGACACTGACAAGAAGTGACGGTTACCGATCATGGGGAAAAATAGGAAAAATGACTGTCAAGTAGACATCTGACCCGTTATTAGACTACATGAGGTAGATTAAAAATACTGATGACTTGAAAAAAATGGGTGGGAGGTAGGTTTGGAATACAATGCTAATAAAGTGTAATCCTAGCTCTCTGTCTTTGTTTCAAGTTCAGGATCTTTCTTTGTTTGCTTTGCTATTTGTCATCCTCCTTCCTGGGTGGAGCGCTGCTGCTACTCTCTTTGTGTGACAACAACTTACCAACTTGTTCATCATCAGACAGCTGGCTAGACTAATAACCTAAAGTAACCTTAACCACAAGCCATCAAATTTGCTTAGCTTGGTGGACACCTGATTGTACTTGCTACACACTAATGTAGGTGTGTCACCTTTTGGATTTTGCAACACTAGATGTAAAAGCCAATCTGTCATCTGACTTCTGCTATTTCCCAGATGGTATCTAACAATATGATATCATATAATAATTGTCCTTTAATCACTGTCAAAAAAATTCACTCAAAGATTTTTGGGGGGCTAGATTTTAATGCTGTTTGAAGAATAAAACCAGCATAATCTCCTCAAATGCCTAATAGATAGATACTGGTAGATTATCTGTTGGTCATTTACAGAAATATTTGACATGGCGTAAATTGATGTTTGCCTTTCCCAGTCCGAAGTTCTGTTGAGTCAAGGTAACCTGGCAACTCTGTTGGCTCTGTCATTAATTTGGGTGTGTACAAAGTCTTAGCTTTATGACGAGGTTGAATGATTACTCAGAATCTTTATGTTATTATATTTTCAAACCTGCATGCTGTCTTTCCTTTTTCAGGAAAAATTGAAGTGGAACATGTGATCAGCAAAAAGCTACAGCTGAAAAGAAAAGCAGAGGTTAGTAAGTCAGTCATTTGGGTTAAAAGATGACTCAACTTGAACGTTAGGATGAACCACTTTAAACACCCTCAATGAAACAGCTACTTTAGATTAGGTTGGTCTTCGGTTTGCTGTCACAATTAATGTAATTTAGTTTAATTTGCTCATGATGTGTTTTTTATAGTCAGTATACATTCAAGCAGTCACAGAATACTGCATGCAATGGGTGTAGTCTACTGTCTTTCACGCCTACAGTAAAAGGACAGTGACACATAAATTATACTGTATAAATGTCATCACAGTGCTTACACAGCTGCTGGTGGCAGGAAAGAACTGTAGGTTGGATTTGACTTCTCATAGGGAGGGTTACACAAGGACACTAAGGCACTTTTGTAACAATGTTTTCTCTTTTGAGCTGGGTCATTATTAAATGTCCAATATAGCTGTAACTACTGGCTGCTGTAATCCTCATGAAATATTCAGCAGGAACCTAGTTGTTTCTGCATAAATAAAAAAATCCATATTTGTTGAAGTATTTGCAGACAATGAATGATATCTTTTCCTCCTCAGTTCCTGAAGAGTGACCTGATGCGTCAGTTTGACAGTCAGGTGAACGACTTCATGGACAGTCTTATTGAGGAGTCGGCCAGCTTGGAGCCTGCACCTGTACCTGCCGTCTTCTCACCTCCACTCTCAGATAAAGAGAGAAGCAAACTCAGGTGCTGCCCTTACCTTCTTCTAGCCTGTCAAAGAAAACTTTGTTTTAAGTTTCACTACATACCAGATTTGTGTGTTTCCTTCTTGGCCTTACACTGAGATTTCACTACCACTTTGCTCTGTTTTCCTACAGGCATTTTCGGCCTCCTCATGGCCAGGGCAAACAGTTTGTCAGTCGCAGGTCCCTCCTAGAGTAAGTTGACACACTGATTTGAAAGAAGTGTAAATATTGCTAAAGTATATTGCAACATTTGTTTATTACAGTGCACTTAAGTTTTCCTCTGCTCCAAGATAATCAATCTGTTGACGTCCGTACAGATTCTAAACACCTGTTGTCTGTTTGTCTGCAGCGAGCTGTTTGAGGTGAACCACATCAGGACTATCTACCACATGTTTATTGCCCTGCTCATTCTCTTTATCCTCAGTACACTGGTGGTAGATTTCATTGATGAAGGCAGGTAATATAGTTAACCGCTGTGTATCTCACCTTATTGTTTTGTCACCTTGTCAATTGGTAGAAATGCCTTGTGGTTTTTGAACCTTGTCAATTAAGTCAGTTAACAAATCATGTGTGTTTTGTTTGTATTGTTGAAGTAATCCATGCTTTAGATAGCTATTAATGTTGAGCTTGGTAAAATCTTTCAAGTTTCTAATGTTCATGTATTATTCCACAGACTGGTGCTGGACTTTGACCTCCTGGTCTACGCGTTTGGACAGTTCCCTCTGGTGGTGTGCACGTGGATCTGCATGTTCCTGTCTGTGTTGCTGGTTCCCTTCACCCTGTTCCACCTGTGGTGCCAGACCCAGTCTGGCTCTTACAGTCATCCAAGGTTGTACAGTTTGCTGTTTGGCTCTGTATTCCTGCTCTACCAAGCTCTGGGTTTGGGATTCCTGCCTACATATGTGGTGGTGACCAACAGTTTGCCACCTGCATCCTGCTTCATCATCATCCTTGAGCAGGTAGATGACCAGGGTGGTTGCTTTTGATTGAATCAGTTGGATTAGATGTACAGTTAGTATGTTGCATTATGAGATATTTCTTTGAAATGGGCTATATAAACTCTTCTTTCCTTACTGAATTAACTAATTAACCTGTGGAAAACATAATCTGTTTTATTATTTGCATTATGTAATTGCAGGTGCGTCTCATGATGAAAGCACACTCCTTTGTCAGGGAGAATGTACCAAGAATACTAACGTGGGCTAAAGACAAGACAAGTATGTAACTTTACAGCTCCATTTTTTTTGTATGTCCATGTATAGTTTTTCTTTGCCAAATTACCCCATTTCTTTCTCTGTGCTGCTGTCTTCCTTTTCCTTTTTATCCTTATATTGATAAGCAGTCTCTCTTGTCATCTATAGGCCCCAGCCCAGTGGTCCCTCAGGTTTCTCAGTATCTCTACTTTCTATTTGCTCCCACGCTCATCTACAGAGACAAGTACCCCAGGTATACAGATCCTCTCTTTGCTTGTGTTCTTTTTCCCTATGCATCAGCTCATGTGTTTAGTAAAGCCTTGGTTCTCACTCAATGCAGGAACCCAGTGATCAGATGGGGCTACGTGGCCACAAAGTTACTTCAGGTATCAACTTTTTTCGAACTTTAACCTTGCTTAAGAGAGAAGATAGTGGCCAATTCTCCTGACAGTTTCAACTATTTCCACTCCACAGGTACTTGGCAGTCTGTTTTATGCCTATTACGTCTTTGTGCGGCTGTGCATCCCACAGTTCCGCAGCATCAGTCTGCAGCTTTTTGACCCGAGGGCCATGGTCCTCTGTGTCTTTAACTCCATCTTGCCAGGTAAAGTCAGACACTGGTTTGTTGACCCCTCTAAACAAATACCCCCTCATTCACCCCTTGGAGATGGAGAAGTCAGAGTAAATACATCTGTCACATTTTCTTTCAATGTGCTGTGTATTTCTTTTCATTTGCAGGAGTTTTGGTTCTCTTCTTGGCATTCTTTGCCTTCCTCCACTGTTGGCTTAATGCATTTGCTGAGATGCTCCGCTTCGCTGACAGGATGTTTTATAAGGTACTTCTACTGTTATGTCCAGCTGTAGCAAAATTTCAAATAAATTCCTATGTTGTGGTTTACTTAAATTTGATCACACATCACAGGATTGGTGGAATTCAACCTCTTTCGCCAATTATTACCGCACTTGGAATGTAGTGGTCCACGACTGGCTGTACTACTATGTGTACCGGGACTTCCTGTGGGTGAGTGAGTTTGTTATTAGAGATTTTTATTGATTATTTTAGATCTAGAAGATATTACAACATCAGTGTGAAAAAGCCTCAAACATGTTTTCTGAGTTATCGTTGATGTAAAAAAAGCACTTATCAGATTGAGCCGGTGTGCCATTGTTGTTTTGACACTGTCTCTCTGCTGTTGTCACTTCAGATGTCTCAGAAGCGTTTCAGACCAGCAGCCATGCTGTTTGTGTTTACGGTGTCTGCAGTAGTCCACGAGTACATTCTTGCCATCTGTTTTGGCTTCTTCTATCCCGTGCTTTTCTGCCTCTTCATGTGCTTTGGAAGTAAGATGAATTACCTCAGTGCTCCTCACTATTCCCACAACACATAGATTGTGCAATCAGTTACTCAGACTTTCTTGAAAATTCAGCTATACCTAAAAAAATATATTATTCTGTCTGTGTGATGACACACTAAAATCGGTTATGTCTCTCTGCACTCATCTTTTCATTCAACTACCACCCTCCTCTTCATTTCTCACCCACAGTGATGTTCAACTTCATTCTGCATGACCAAAGGAAAGGTCCCATCTGGAATATAATCATGTGGACATCCCTCTTCTTGGGTCAGGGAGTCATTATCTGTCTGTACTCCCAGGAGTGGTATGCTCAGCGCTACTGCCCCCTGAAGGAGGTAACTCCCACAGCATTGTTGGTACAGTCTGGTGAATCTGAAATGTTGTTTATTTAGATATAGTAATTTGACCTCATAAATAAAGGCACATGCTTTATGTTATGCTTTTTTTTTGTTATTTCAGCCGTCGTTCCTTGAGCTACTGAAGCCTCGCTCCTGGAGCTGTCAGAGAGGCCTGACGGACTCTGATGGGCTATGATCTAGGTTTTGGACTACTGCCGAGGACCATCACTGACCAGTATAAATCTGACCAGCCTTTCTGTTACAGTTATAACTTCTGATCTTTCATGTTTGTTTTATTTTATTGCACTAAGGTCATGACTGTGTCTGTGTTTGAATGTGTGGAGGAGATCTGAAATGTTCTTCATTCTAACAGAAAAGTCAAAGCGATGCCTTACTTACCAATTTTATGTTTTCAACAAACAACGAAATTACAAGTTCACATAAAACTACATGTGAACTATTTTATTTTTTATGCACTATTTATTTTTCAGATCCATCCCCATTACTTTTGCCTTGATCAACTGTGAGAAAGCTCCTTTTGCCAATATGGTAATGGCAATTATGATATGGCAGCTTAAGACAAACATCATTCACATATGCAGTAAAAGTTAACATGTAAGAGTAAGATTGAAATTATTTCTCTATTATAAATAACATTCCGTTTGGAAAAACTTTAAATTATTTATTTTCACTGCCATTAAGATTTCTTTAGAAAATGGCCACTGATTAATGTTTTCTATAAATCTACGAGGAACTGTGGCCTCTTTATTATGAGTTTAAGAATGCAGTTATTGCAGAGGACAATTAAGGTGGCATTTGACATGCTGATATAGTTAGGAAATTATTTTATATTCAGTGTTAAACTGTGATTAACCCTCATGTTTCCCCAAATCAACACAAACTTTTCTCTTTATGTCCAGCTGTCAGCCCACAAGGATGTTGGGCACTCAGTCAAACATATGGCATTGAACTCCTTAAAAGAAAATGTTAAATAGAAAAGAAACAGATAACTCTATTGGACAAAGTTAATATATTCTGTGACTGCTGAATGTATTGATTTGAATATTTTCATTTGATCTGGTTTATTATGATGATGTCTTATTTTGTTCATGACCAGTGCTGAGAGTTCTGTGAATGAGGAATCACTACAGAGTAATTATGACTGTAAGTGTTGCAGCTGGCTGCTAAAATGTTATAACACTGAAACAATGATGATACTTGATTAGCACAAAGGGCTACAGTTTGCTTTGTCAGAGTACATTAAATGATGCAGTGTTGTTTAAGACATAAAAGTATACATTTTACAAAGCAGTAAATGTCTAACTAATTTAATTAGGATTTTCTGTTCTCCATTTGCTTTTAGTTCCTGTGGTCTTGAAATTGTGCGTTTACGCATTTGGTTTTTTTGTTTGTTTGTTTTTTTGTTGTTTTTTTTAAGGAAACCACGAAGTTAATGCATGGTTCATGTTGCCAATTCTGACATTATAATGCAGGGAGTCTGTATTCACACTTGTGAGTAATAAGATGCACAATACAAAGTTAAAAACCAGCAATGGAAAACTCCGCACTTCCACAAACTGTGTGACCACAAGGTGGCACTGTATTCAAAGCTTTTTCATTTGATCCTCCTGCTCAAATTGGCTGTGAAACGTGTTCAGGAACAGAAGAGTCCCGTATACATTTTATATTGACAAACACAAGTACCAGCATCATATTTTTTTAATATGTACAGATAATAACACAATCATTGGTATGCCCTGCGGTACTTTGTAGTCAGAAACTCACCAGAGCTCCACATCTGGCTGAAGCATCAATACTTGGATTATTTTTAATTTGGATTTTGTGAATAAGGATGATAATTACAGTAGTGGAGAGAGGCTGCAGAAATAGAGTTTATTTCGATCATGATATTTATTTTTGGGAGTAGAGTTTTGCCTACTTACTTCGTGTCATATTTGTGTTCATTCTGATCTCTCTCTGTTGTTTTCTGGCCTTGAATAGTTCATTTTGTCAAGTGAAAATTTTATGAATCATTATGTTGTTCCTTTGCCGGACAGATGTTTCATTTCAAAGACACATCGAAGTATAAGAACTATAAAGAATAAAAAATGGAAATATGTTCACTTTAGTCCTTGTATTCCACTGTGTATTTTATGAATCGGTTGTGTATAACACCTGCTATGTAATAATAATATAAAAATGTATTTATGGGTGTATTATAAGATGTACATGTCATTAGATTTTTAATTTATTAAGATACTTTTTGCAGTTTCTATAATGATGCTTGTTTGGAGTTATTGTTATAAAGTATTTTCTGTGATTTTTACTGACTAAAATAATTACAGACATGCTATATTACCTTAGTTGTAGTTTTTATAGCATTATATTACATTCATTTATATCCCCACTCTGCATGTTCTTCATTACATTCATTTATATCCACACTCTGCATGTTCTTCACCAAGCAGCAGCTGGTTGTGGTGTTTTAAGGCTTTTCTGCATTTTTCTCTGTGATCACAGCCCACATCAGCCCCCCCCCCTCATCGCCCCCCCTCCACCTCCCCGCCACCCGCTGGGACCGGAGCCGGCCAGTCGTTTGGAGCCGCTCGGTGCAGGAGAGGTGGAGGATGATCACGGTGACAGCGGGTCGCGGTGAACCCCCCGCCTTGTGCAACACATCTCCTACTCTGCGGTAAAGATGGCGGCGTCAGAGGGGGCGCGCAGCGGCCGGACAACGGCGAAACGATCCTGAAAAAACCTCCGCGTTTTCGACCGAATCTCGCTCGCCCGGTACCGCTAACATCTGCTCGGACGCCCTCGGGACCGCCGGGGTTGAAGCAATCGCTGTCACACGGCGGGGCTGCGGTTTTATCGTTAAAGGCAGGGTGGGTGGGTTTCACCGATAGCTGCTAACGGGCTAGCCGAGCGAGCTAACGGCTGGGCTAGTCGGCGCGGCGAGGAAGAGCGCGGAGGAGCGAGGAAGACTACTCGGGCCAGGCCGCTCCAGCCTCGGAGGGGTGGGGGGTGGGGAGGGGGAGGTGGGAATGTGAGCCAGAGGCGCGGAGCAGGGGGGTTTGCTCGCTTCGTCCCAAACGTCCTTTAACGCCGAGCCGCCACCGGGGATGGGACAGCAGGTAGGCCGCGTCGGTGAAGGCGCATCGACCGGACTCCAGCCGCCGCAGCCCCACGCGCCCCAGCCGCACCAAGGGAAGGCGAACCGGGGGAGCGGCGCCGGGAGGAGACCCCGAGAGCCGGGCAGCAGCACCGGGACACCGCCGGGCAGGTCTGCTGCGGTCAACGTGCCCGACCCGGGGATCAACATATTCACGCAGCATTCAGGTAAGAAGGGACTCCGCGTTAATAACAGAGGCGTGATTTCACTTTGATGTGTGTTTGGCTCGCCGGAGTCCATGCTAGTTTGACAACGACGCGTTAGCGGAAATAGCCGAGCGAGCTTCTCGCTTTCCTCGCCTCATCCATTTTTCCTGTGTGTTAATCTGCCTCGGCGTGTGTGCATCCAGACAGGAGAGCTTTTTATTCAAATGGATCAACTAAACCAAAGCCAGCGTTATTCGGAGCGTTTTGTGTGAGCTGCATGTGACCCAGAGGAGCGGCAGTGTTTTTGGAAAGAGGAAGAGTCTGCTGTGCTCAGCCTGAGGGGTCATGACTGGGAGGATGGCTGCTTGTGTTTTCCTCTCCCCTCTCCTCTGTGTGATAGTTGGCTTTGGTAAACAGTGATTCTTGCCTCCGGGAGGCTGAGAAGCAATTCCACCCCATTAACTCACTATAGCAGCCACCACAGGCTCACATTACAATACCTAGTGGTTTTCACATGCTCACTTAACATCCTCTGTCTGATGATATCTACTGTTACAACACACTCAGGCTGACTGCACAGTTTGATCCAGTGGGAAATCTCTGTGAATTATTTAAGTCACCGTCTGTCATTGCAAGATTACTTGCATGCAAACATCAAAGTTTTAAAGCGACCCTTGTGTGATTATGTTTTAATACACCAACGCCTGCCCCCCCCCCCTCACGCACGATTAGGGAACTCGTGTATTACAGGAACAACGTGGGTTAACAGGCATGTATAAAAGGAGGCCGTCAGAAACAGAGGTGTGGCAGTGCCAATGGCCAGGCTTTGATATTGTTATCTGCTCCGTGACTCATGGAGAAATAGCCCAGCAGTAACCCCCTCCATGCCCTACATGGCCTGCCTCCTTCCTCCCTGTCTTCTCCCCTCAGGCAGGGTCTCTCAGTGGCTGATCTGGACGTGAAAGTAATGGAGATGGCAGAATGTCTGCTGGGTGTCGTGCAGAGTATCGTCAACATTACAACGCATTTTATTCATACGGGTTTGTTTCTGAATGCGGAGTGTACCCATCCCTCCTCTCTCTTTCTGTATCTTTGTTATTTTTTACATCCCATGCTCGGCTCGATCGTGCACTCTGTGAGGTGTTTGACACCTGTCTGCCTGTAGCTGGCTTTGTTTCTCACTCGTATGTGTCCGTCCTCCAGTGGGCGGTCGCGTCACATGTGCTGCAAAGATGTAAAACTAGTGGTGTGACTTTCCAAGTTTCCGCTGATGGCCCAGACCCAATGTCCTCACGGCACTGCAGCAAGTAACGGATGTGTAGAAGGTGCAAACGTTTGGAAATGAAGCGCATTTTAGGTTCCTGGCCGGCACATCTCGAAAGACACCCCCCACCCCCTCCCCTGGCCTGAGGTACACGCATAGACAGACTGACTTACTAAGTGCAGCACTACTCGGCGTCGGCACTGTTCTGTTCTCTCCGAGGTCGAGGCAGGAGTGGCCTTTTTATAGCAGCCAGGATGCAGTCGCACAGCCACTCTGCAGAGAGACTGCTACTCTTCAAAGCACACAATAATAGAACAAAGACTCTTAAGTGAAGAAGCTTGGGACTGTGCACTCAGTCTTCCACTGACTATCAAAGTGCCTTTTTTCTTGTAGTCTATTTATGTGATAATGATGCAGCAGTACCTTGCAAGTCTTTTTGGGTGAAATTAGTTCTTTTGAGGAGGGTTTGATTGTTAGGAAGCATTCACATGGTGTTTATTAGAGCTCAAAGTAAAATCTATTTTTGTAATTTCTCAATCCGTTAATTTGCCAGAGGCTACTTCATCATTTAGTTTGAAAAGGGTCAATAAATCACAGTGCTCACAAGTAACAAGCCAAAATGGATGTGTTGAAGTTACTCATTTATTATGACCTGAGGCTACAGAACCAGGTTTTATTTTTGTTTTATGTTTACTGGTACAATATATAGGTAAGAGGCGCCCCTGCAGTCATTTATGAGATGAACTGGTGATTAGGATATTCTGTTGTTTTAGTGTATCTGTTCTGCAGTACTGATGAGGTGGTTAGATTTCATTTCTGTTGATTTGACAATGACTTCATGTGGCCGGATCTTGTCAAGAGGAAGCTCAGATAAGATGAACTTTATTGATCCCATGCTGGGAAGTTGAGGCGGCACAGCAGCATAGAGGAAGTGCAAGAGCATGACGAGGTGCTGGTCTGACAGCAGATCTTATTCAGTTTTTAGCGTCTTTCAGGGTTTGCATTTACACAGGCAGAATAGCTTTCTTACTGGAACCTATCAGAGATCAACATGCTGAAGTGGTTTCATTAATCCAGCTTGATAACCACTTTATAACAGACTAGCATACTTCTGAGGATAAGTGATGCCTTCTTGGTATATAATTGAAAGGTGCCAGTCTGTGAAGAATGTCTGTCTGTTGAAGTCATGCCTGTGTGTCGCTGCCTGTCTTTCCAGTAAGTATCTGTGTGTGTCATAATATACACAAGCACTACAGTTTCTATCAGTATACCTGAAACCACTGAGTCACTTCAGGCGGTCAAACAAGAGTCTGAAGCATTAGGGGAAATTAGCTGGTAACATGCCTGGCCCAGTGGCCCCTGCCTCCCCTTTCCCTTCATGCCTCTCTCCTCAGTAGCAGGATGGTTTTTTAACATCTGTCAATTCCAGCTTTGCCCGTCTTTGTCTTTCCCCACTTCATATGAGTTGAGTCAGCTCCTGTCCCTTTGCTCAGGTGTGCAGCAGTTCTCCTCAGCTCATCACTAATTCAGCATCCCTGTCTCCCAGCAAGACAATGTTTACGCCACCAGACTGACAGGCCAGCTAAAAAACACTGAGCTAAACAAGGACAGACAGGGAGCAGAGCGCCTCTGTGCTGATTCAAAGAGAGAGAGAGAGAGAGAGACAGCCACCTCCAGGAGCGCTGGTCGAACAGCAGTATTGGTGAATCAGTGGCTGCAACATATCGATGGTTCCACCCCTTTAGCTTTGTCAGGAGTTCAGAGATCTCCATCTCTGCAGTGGGTTCATCGGATACACACATAGCAGTGGGAGAGTCCTTTGAAATGACACAGAGGATCAAATCAGCTGAAATACTGGTCTCGTTAGTCAGGCCACTGCAAGGTTACATGGCAGTTTATTGCTTTTCAGGGTTTGTCACGTTCATGAAAAATCTGAGTGGGTCGTCCTGATGTGAATTGGCTGTGTGAAGAACCGGTAACGATACTTCTGAGGTTTATTTTTATAAAATCAACAAAGCAAGAGGCTAATCTATTTTTACTCCAAACAGATCATGGAAATTGGGGCAGATGAGTGGATTTGAATATTTTTTGGCAGCAGTATTGATACTGAATGTGGAGCCAGCTATACCTAAAGCACAGTGCTATAAAAGCTGCCCAGAGGAGAAGCGAGATGCCTGGATCCAGGATCCAAGGACCTAAGCTGATTTGCATCACGGGTGAAATTAGATTAGAGACAAATCCACTTTTCTGTGGACTCTATGTGCTAAAACCCCTAACAACTGGGATAAGTCACACAGCAGCCACTGCGATATCTGTGGAAAATCAAGTTTCAGATGCTTCAGCAGCTATGGGTGAGATTTTAATAGGCTTTAAACAATAATATCCTGAAGTAAAGATGATTTGCTGATAAAAATGATTTATTCTGTCCTAGTGACTGCCATTAACCACTAGGAGGAGCCATGGCCACACCTCTTCTGGGGGAAACTGGCTAGAAATGAGGGCAAAATTGATGAGTGTGATTAGATGGATGTGTTTGTAAAAGCATAGACTGTTCGGTGCAGATAATTTTAACACATTCAAACATGGTTCATGTCTAAAGACTGCATGTACCATTGTGCACTCTGTAATGGTTGTGTGTTAAATAATTGATGTTTCTCTGTGCCTTCGACCTCATCCCGAGCGCTGTACTACAGCTGACTGCCAAGCCTCTCAATCCCCCTGCCCGAGCCTCTGCTATTAGTCTTGCAGTTGACCAGCTCCTTTTGTCTAGAAGTCTTGTCTCTCCTGAACACTGGCTGTTGCGAATGGCCTCACTCCCAAATCTTTCTAAGAAGAGTTATGCCATTTGATAGAATTGTGCTAAAATCCAATTTTACTGTGCTGAAAACACAATTCAGAGATTGATCTAATTTGCATGGAACCATAGACAATGGTCACATAATTACTGGACTTCAACAGTGCAGAGTATTGAACTTATATTTGTTTTCTTTTTCCCAAAGTTTTTGGTGTGTTGTGACTGCTTTGCTAACCAAAACTCCCACTTGCAGCCTTGAGCCTCGGCATCTGCTACCAGTCAACCTTGTGTAGTTCCCAGAACCACAGTCCTACTTTTTTAGTCCTTGGCCTCGGCTCTCTGCAGCTTATATCGTTAAACGGTGAGGATTAATCAGAACAGTGAGTGATTGGCTGTGCAGATGGTGAAACCATGCCTTGCATCTGTCAGCTTAGAAAACACCAAATGTTTTAAACTTTGTGGAGAGGTCTTCGCCAAATTGCTGGTGTGGCTCCTGGTTAAATCGCAGTTTTCGCTCTTAAGCTGCAATGGTGCGGCAGGAAAGAAATGAGATATCGGGTGGGAAAGGGGGCCAAGCCTGTTAAGCACTGATTCTCTTCCAGGATCAGTCCTCTGTTGCTGGCATTATCACTGCTGCTTATCTTCTGGGTTGCAGGCTGGAGACTTGGCTAGAAACGCACACTTGCGCACACTTACTGTCGACACCCACACGTATGCATGCTCATACATATACACATTCAAACAAACACTCTCTTTCTCTTTTCCTCTATCTCTCTCTCTCTCTCTCTCTCTCTCTCTCTCTCTCCCTCCATCTCTTTCCCTCTTTCAGTCCATCCCTGTCAGTGAAGTTGTTATGTGGTGCAGCTCTTTCTGAGGATTATCCAGCACATCCTACTTCTTCAGCTTAATCGCCCCCAGCTGACCAGTCAGTCAGAAAGCATTAATCTGATAGTCCTCCATCCCGTCCAATGCATGTGATTAATCTGAGAAGGGACGGCTAAAGTTGTTGGTTTTTGTGTTTTATTGAGTTTTTTACGTGACCTATATTGATTTGCAGATTTTTCTTTGGTCTCAGTGAATTACTTTTAAATAATCAATAACTCTGCCAACCTCCTGCTCTGCTCTCATATTGTACATTATCATTACATGAAATGTAAATAATGCAGTTAATCCTGCTTGAATTTGAGGCGGCGTTTGTAAGATGAGCAGAGAAGCCATAGAAGCGATGGCATAGTGCGGCATTGCATCACAGCTATCTGACTAAGAGCACAGCGGAAGTGAAATCTTCCGTTTGGATTCTGGTCAGTCCTTCAAACTGAGTCATTGTAAAGCAGCTTAAACATACACCCTAGCACAGCTTAACCGCACCGCACACAGATTAGCTGTTCAGACATCAAGATTAGTCCTTGGATTCTTCTCTAAACCCTCACTGTAAAGAAAGAGGAAGATGAGAGGGGAGGAGTTTTTTTTTCCTCCCAGGCTTTGAAGAGACCTGCAGTGGTGTACACACCTCTGCCTGCAAAGAGTTGCATAAACACCATATAAACACACACCTCTGCCAGACGTTTTACATCATCCACATACGCTGTGTGATGTTTTGGACAAGAGCAGGCAGATCTGCAGCGCTCTGACATCCACTGTAGTCATGTCAGAGTAAACTTTCCATTCAGTGTGCTTTTGTACACTTTTGTCCATTGCGAATTTTCTGCTGGACAGGAAACTATTTGGTTTTGGATTTGGGTATTGAGCATAGCTTAAGTAGAAATACTTGTTAACAATCAAAATCCATGTTTTTGGACTGGTATTTCTAAGAAGAGACTACCTCTATTTTACTGGTCAGAGAGTGCAGAGGTGGTTCAGGTTAATTCTGTTTATGTAGTCACGTATACACTATAGGCCAAAAGTTTGGAAGCACCTTTACTTTCATCGATATGTGCCATTTTCCTCAATTTACCTTAATGTGTTCTTCAAAAGATGGTTTGGTGGTTCAGTGTCCAGACCTCTCTCCAGTTGAGCTTGTTTGGGATTAATTATATCGATCAGTCCAAAATAAAGCTCATCCCACAATTCAGCACTCTATTATAGATGAACTTAAGAAAGCTTGGAATGCAATTCCTGGTACATACTTTAAAAATGGTGGAACAAATGCTTCGTATATGCCATGCTGTTAGGGTTAAAGCCAGAGAAGGTTACTTTAAAGAAAGTAAAATCTAAGCAAAAACTCAAGTAGCTGATAACTATAGTAAACATGTCTTCTGATAAGATACACTTTATATAATTACCATGTTCATTTTGTTGCAAAGTATACCAATGAAACTGGGTTTTTTTTGTACAAATTTGCTTTCAAACTTATAGTGGGTAGTATGCCTGTAGTGGAATTAGTGTATAAAAATGTATCTTTGGCCTTAGCTTGTCAAGCTGTGTTTGCCGTGTTCGCCCAATGTGAGAAGCAGACCAGGATGAGGAGTTTGTTTCAAGTTAGCGTACGCCGCTCGTCCTCTCTGCTGTCACATAAAGAAGCACTTAGCTTTGTTGCCATCGTGCCTAAAGGGAAGCACTTAGAGCCCATTATTAACCCATAACAAGCCCTGAGAGGGGCAGGGCAGGGCAGGGTGAGCTGTGGGTTAAAGCTCCATCCTTCTCCATTCCAGGATGATCCACCAGCCCCTAGGCCCAGACTGGCTTTTGTCTACTCCCTAATTGGTATATTTCCACGTAGACGGCAGACGCGATGGCCGCATCAACTGGGCTGACTAGGGAAGATTCACAGGCGTTCCCAGCAGCGGCCAGTGTGTGGGTACTTACTCAGAAAGGTTTGCGACACCAGGATGTGTTACAGGCGGGGGGGTCTGGTTGAGCGAGAGATGTGAATCTGCCTGTGTGGACGTGCGTGAACTGCGGCCACAACACAGTTGCAAGTATAAAGTGCACACAGCAGTTCTACTACAGGTTAACTCATCGGGTGTTTGATAATGATATCGACAAGCAGCTTTAATTTTACACACTAAATTAGTGTTATCTAGTGCTCATAAACAAGGGATTGTCTTTCCGAGCCACACACACACAGAGACACACACACACACACACTTTTGTGATGTGGCATTAATGAGGCTATTGTCCTTTGTCTAGTCCTCCATGAACAACAAGTGACTCTCCTCCTCTCCAGCCGTGGATTGTCTATGGACTGCCTCTCAAACTGTAGATGGATTGTTAAAAAATCAGTTTAGTGACATGTTAGAAACAAGCATGTGAACTCACAGACAGTAGAACCGATTAATCTTGATTGATAAATCTATTAAAGATTTACTGTATAACATGTCTGAAAATAAAAGAATTGCTTAAATGAGGACAGTGAAGTTACCTTACTGACAAAAACTCTTGCCAAAATGTCTTGTTTTGTCCACAGATGGTCTAAACTTCAAACATATTCAGAGAAAAACCTGGAACCTGGAGCTATCATCTTCTCGATTACATCCAGATAGTTTCCAAATAATTTCCTTTTGATCGATTCATCCTTTACTGTCTACTCAGTACATCTGGATTTGTGCCCAGGAAGAGGGATCTTTTGTCTGATGCTCTTCCTAAAGCTTGTCCCATTTGTTTCCCTTATCCGAGTGTAAAGAAAGGGTTACAGGCTGTCTTATGGTGTACAGACTGTAAAGCCATCAGACACTGAGGGATCCGGAGGCTTATATTAATAAACCTGACTTGATTCGAATCACTGCCGTTCCCTAACTTTCTTTCTTGACATGACTGGCTTAAAATGTCCCCTCAAATTTCCTCTGGTGATGTCACAAATAATATTTTCATGTTTTTTGTGTTTCTAAGGCCATATGAAAAAAGAACCTTTACAGTATTTGTCAGTGAGGCACAGTGTGATCCTGAGAGTACATAAGAAGACAAAGATTACCACCTACAGTAGATCACTGTAAATTCTTTCCACCATCAGCCTTCGCTTTGCATAGATTTCTGTAACTTCTGTGTTGTTCATCTTTTTTTTGCCACAGGATCTGCTGTGGCCCATCCTATAGGCTTATGTAATGTCTTGTGTATGCGGTTCCCATCCGCGGCATTGTCTCAGGTTTTTGTTAGGGCTTCCTGCAGACAGCCGGCCGTCTATCTCCACACCACCATCCACTATGTGCTCACCAGAGTTATTTCTGGATGTCATGCTGCTATGTTTTGTTCTCCAGCAGCTAAAAATACACCCTTACCTCGCCTGGTCACAGGCTCCAGATACGATCTGTATTGTTTTTGATAAGGGTGTGCAAGTGATGTTGTTTAATAGTTTGGCACGAGGTGGTGGGGTGGGTGAACTGAAAGCTTCATAGACACATGGAGGCACAAACTCTCGTACAAAAACAGCTGCAGGAGAAGCAGCAGGGTCGGGGGACAGCCAAGGAGATAGTCTCGCCATTGATGTGTCTACATGTGTGTGTTTGTGTGTGCCTTAAGGCCAGGGTCACCTCTGTCCCAGCTGTCTTAGGGGGCGCGGGCTTGGCGTGCCCCTCTGACTTGCAAATACCCTCTTCTGCTCTGCTCAACACAAAGCCGCAGTTTCTTCAGAACACACGTGTTACACTTCACAGCACACACACACGCGCACACTGAGGCACCCGGACGGGCACACGACATACCCCACACAGACCAACTGCTCCCTCAATCAAACAATTTAGCACATGAGGTTTGAGCTCAGCCAAGTGGAACAGGATCTTGCTTCTTTTGTCTGGCATAAGAAGGATTTAGAAGCAATTTAAGAAATATGCTCAAATTAATGAAGCTGGATCATACTATGAAAACCATTTATTAGTAATTAGGTTATTTGAGCCTTTGAATACTTGGCTAATGAGTGGCTGAGTGTCTTACTTGCTCATCTGGGGTGACTGGAATTGAGATTCCTCCAATCGAGACCTTTGACAAATGTGTGTGGCATAATATCTCTATTTCATTAAAAACATTCCTGAGAAGAGGGATGTGATATGTAACTGTGTAAGAGGAGCAGCTCTGACAGTTGGCTCAGCCTGACTACAGCAGTTGCAGTCATGCACATTTAAACACACACACACAGAAGAAAAGTGTGGGTCAATAGGACCCCCTGCCCCCCCTCCCGTCCCTCGGGGAGCAAGACCAGCCATCTGCTGTTGGCCACAGCGCTGGTCCAGGCTACACACACACACACACACACACACATCTCACATTCAGCTCAACTTTCCTCCATACCATACACCCTGCCCTACCTCTCCCCCAACCTCTGTGTATACATGACCCCCCCCACCCCTTTACCACACGCTTTTCTCACTCCCTCTCTCTGCCACGTTTTGCCATCCCTTACAGTGCATTAAACCACAGGGAACATCAGTCATGGATGTCTGTGCTCACCAGATGGACCTTGGAAATCTTGACTCCTTCAAGCCACATGAAAGCTAGTAGGGAGTTCCCAGCAGGAGGCTGCAAGTCACTACTATAACTTCAGAAGTTTAGGTGGTTTTATTCAAGGACAGCGTGGGTAACTACTTTGTCTGGGGGGTCTCCGTCTCTCTCCAGTTGCTCCGGGGACGGCATTTGTAGTTGCCAAGTGAAGGAGATGGTTTAGAGAAGTCGCTGGTGCTCCCTTTTAGTCTGTTTTTTTTCTTTGCCTGGAGAATGAACACTTGTGCTTTTCAGTCTCCGTCGTCTGATTCTACATAGACACAGTCAAGCTTTAAAACAACTGTTCAGAATCAGCACAGCGGATCGAGAAAACCACAGTGTTACTTTGGATACTGGGGCTGGTAGCCGACCACACCACGGCAGAGGATGTACTGGGAACTGTGGCTGAGCCAGGTCACGGCCAGTGCCGCACTGCAGTGCATGCTGGTCCAGAATAAAGGTATAGTAGGTATAGTGTACTTGACAATAATGAGCTAAATTGTTTGGCAAAGGAAAAAGATAGTGAGAGATATCATTTGGACACATCACTGTACAAATTTCTCAAAACTCTCACATGCATGCGTGGCATGTGTCTGCCACATGGTGTAGACTAACAATGGGAAATGCTTCATTTCTTGGTGAATTTCTGCCAGTTTTGTAAAATTGGAGCAAAGAAACACAGTTTTCACTCAGTACTTTAATCACATGAGGTTATGCCAGTGTAGAGTGAAAGGTCTGCATCGTTCTCACTGATGATCTGATGATTTTGTGGTCTCAATTCTTTAATCAGACCAGAATTAATTGTTTCCTTGTCTTCTGTGTGTGATTGTTCAGTCTTAATCTGACTTAAGTTTTCATAATCAGCTGAATTTGCCCAGTTTTCTCTTGCTTAGTAGCATGCTATTTTTGCATTTGTTAGTTTTTTGTATTTTTATGTATTAGATGTGGGGCATAAATGTGCAGTATTATGTGACTAAATATCTTGTGATATTTTACGTTTCTACATTTTTATCCCTTTTCTGTTGGTTGAATTACAGTAATGAAATTGCAAAAAGAATGGCGTGTACAATACATTAAATGTACAGTACATCTTTCAGTTGACATTTAATTCTTTTTTTGTAAGAATGCAGACATATCATCTACCTCTTTGACATCCACTATTGCTGCTATGGAGAAGTGTTTACTTTGTTTATACAGGACCTTTGGTCGACATGCAGAGTTTTCTTTGAGACTTTTACAAACACCTGACCTTGTAGGAATGAGTTGAACCTCTCATAATTATAACATTCAGTCTTAATGCCAAAAGTAATTAAAACCACAGAATCAGTCGATGGCAGTTAAAAGTGAAAAGACATTATGACCGTTAATTAATGCTCATTATAAAAGGAACACTTAATGTTACTCATTTGTCAGGGCTGACAGTTCAGCTCTAGGAGGAGGGAACTGTCACAGATCAACTCATTTAAAGTTAAACGTTTGTCTAAACGTGTAAGTGGTAGCTTGTCGTGATGGCGTATATGTTGCCTTATCTTTAACTAGTTCATTTGCATTTAGACTGTAGTAAAAATCAACGTACAAAACCGGAAATAATGGCATCTTTTCTTTTTTTTTCATTTGGTCACTGCCAAATCACTTCTTATTTTTGGTGTTACTTTCTCTGTTGTTTCACAATATTTTTCTCACATGGACAAATTATAAACATCACTCTGTAGTTATATTTAAGTTATTTAAGTTTAGTTTAGTTATTTTATGAACAAATAAAGTGTCCCTGTGTTTATGTTTGAGTCGCTGTTTTTCATCTTCCTTTAAAGGAAGAAGAAACATGGTGTGTGGAAGCGTTTTCTTTTTTAAAGTCGCTTGTTTTGCAGTACTTGTTTCCCATTCTCTGTGCCTCTGTTTCGCCACCCTCCCCTCCCACTCGCTCAGCAGCTGTCCAGACATGCAGTGACTTTGGCAGCAGCTGTCGAGTGTAGTACGTGTAAGCTATGCATGAACGACTTCATCCTTGTGTCTCTGAGTGAGTGTTATGTAGCTATGGTAATCACTGCATCCTGTGCAGAGAGAGAATCTCACCTCACCCACTGTTGTAGCTCCGCCCCCTTTTTTCTCCGCGTATATACGCACATTCAAAAACACTCCCACCTCAGATCTTACCTGGCTCGGGCTAGACGCAGCAGGTCCCTGTGTGTAGTCAGCGATAACAGTGCTCTTCAGAGAGTGGTTTGGTTAAAGTAATGCTTTTGAGGTGCCTGCAGGCAAGCGGCAGTTTTGAGGAGGAGTGGGCGGCTCTGAGCAGCCATCGTCTCCACACAGGCCTCAGGCAGAGGGAACCGCTTGGACAGACAGGTAGACCATCTGCGAAATGGAATCTTAGGATTATGGAGAATTTTGCATCAGTGCTACTCAATAACTTTTTGGCTCAAGACAATATTGGAGTAGGACAGATTTTCTGTGATCGGTTTGGGGTGATTATGAGACACACGACAACTTGTAATAGGGTTCTGCTGTGAACTGCACATAACTTCTATCTGTGATTGTGGCTGTTGTGTTGTTTGTTTTAATGTTACATTCTGACTCACATTTTGTTCTTTTTTTTTTCTTTGTTCATCTCTTCCCTGTCCTTGTCCTCGCTCCCCCCTTCCTCCAGAAGCTCTCCACCGGCCGTTCGGCCTGGACACAGCAGCGCTGACGGAGGCGGTGCGCTGGAGCTCCAAGGAGAACCTGCTCGGGGCGGCTGAGAGCGACCCCAACCTCTTCGTTGCACTTTATGACTTTGTCGCCAGCGGAGACAACACCCTTAGCATCACTAAAGGTAAACAATGGCACACTGTACTGTGTTTCTTTTTTCTGATTCACTTTAAATTAATTTAATCAAGTGATAATCTGATTTTGTATGGCCTGTGAACAACTTCATGTTATGTGCTGAAATTAGACTTGAAATACTTGTCTTTCAGTACTCTCTTTTCCTTCATCATCATTGATGAGATTGTTGCTTAGCTCCATAATATTACACCCAGAGATATTTTTCCATGTCGATGATCACTCTCAACCACGCCTACAGAAAGGACACTGTTGCAACAGAGCAAAGGGATTTCCTTTCATGTAGCAAAGAGTCATCGGTGAAATCCTCAAGGCAGTGCCAGTGATTGGCAGGTCAGAAACTCCTCGAAAGTGTAGATATGCCTGAGGAATGTGGTGTGTCAACAGAGCAGAAACGAGCGTCACTTTAATTTCGCCCTGTTGTGACATCAGCAGGTATCAGCTTTCTTTGTCACCCGCCCACATCCCATTTTAACACTACACTTGAATTTTTTTACACCACCTTTAAACCATGATTTTACTGATGCTTATAGAATGTCTTTAGTCCACACCTTTTCTCTCTCAACCAGCAGCAGTTAACCTGTAATCCAGCTCTCCCCTGAGTAATGAGCTTAAAATATCCTCATAATATCATCCAGAGACGGCCGTGCGTGCGCCCTTCACCGATCTAAAGCATTAAACGTGGCAGAGTGTGTTAATTATCCCTCGTTGCAGGACTTTCACGGCAGCTGCCTGGGATGGAAATGATGTTTAGACCCTGACTCATGGAGTGAATCTGAGATTCCTGCCCACATGCATGCAAGCACATGTGCGCTCCCAGGCTGCGCAGCACTTTTCCCGTCTGTGCTGCTCTTTGCCTCTGTTGCATGGAAACACCACCAGCGTGCCTCGAATGCTGCATTAATATGGAAGACGTTCAACTATAATAATAACAGGTGGATGAGCGCAGCGGGCAGAGGCTGATCACAGGGGGGGACTTAGCAAGACCTCATCTGGGGCTAAGCATTGTCTCCTCTCCATGCCAGGCCAGAGCAGGCCAGACCAGAGTCCTGGTTCAGGCACACATTTCTCCCACTGTGAAGCAGGGAGGCAGTCAGTGTTTCCACTCCCACAAAACCTACAGACACAGAGGACAGACACAGAGGAGACTGATGGATTGGTGGGCTGGATGTGGATAACCATCTCCATTTAATGTAGCTCTGTGGATTGCTAGCATGGAGCATTTCGTTGTAAGAACTAAACCTGCAGCTTGGGTTCGTGGTTATATGTCCGCGGGCTGGTTGTCATACTGACTAGACTTACTTTAGCTCCTCAAATTAAATGTCTGCTGGTTGTCACGAGCCAAGGCATTATGCTAAAAAGTCATTGTAGCCTAAAGCGGCATTCAGATCGACTCTAGCCCTGCGTGAAAAAACCTCAGTCACCTCATTCATTTAAATGAGGCCAATCCAGAATCGCAGTTAGCAAAAAATGCGCACAAAAAAAAGTGACCTGGCTCAACTTTTGCTGCAACATGACGTGATGGCGCTGCTGTGACCAGCCAAATACACACAAGCATACGTTCCTGGTGGATAACTTTTGAATAGTGTGTTTTTACTTTGTAGCAAAAGATCAGATTTTGCTGTGGTGATAACTTTGCAGAATTGTAAATTCATGTCTGTGGGCATCACAAATCACTGTGCTGTGTTTTGGCTTCTAATAAGCCTTTAAGCGCATTAATCTGTGACTTCACCTGGATCAAATTTAGTTGACGCCAAAAGCCCGTGCCAGCGCAGTCTTGTTTGACCAGAAAATGACTTGTTATTTCTTGTCTGAATGCTTGTGTCATGTTAGTCATTTAATAACATCAGAGCCACTAAAAGAATTCAGTGGATTAAGGACTGATCAATTCTTGGCTTAGTATTGTTTGTTGATGGGTACCTCCCTCCTCCATCCGCCAGTACATGAAGCGCTCCGCTCCCTCACGTCTGTCACAGTTACGTCAGAGACAGGCGAAGACAACAGACCAAGTCGCTACATGCCTGTTTTGCCTAGCCCTCTATGACAGATATGCACTTTACCCAACCCTGTCATTGTTCCATAGCTTTAGGTGTAGTTTCAACGAGAAGTCACATCCATGACTCTTCACTCCTGTATGTGGCAGGGCATAACGACCAATGCTGTGACCTGTTGAGAAATATTCTATAACCATAAAAATCACAAGTGCCTTCTCTTTAAGCTCAGGATTAGATCATTTTTATCAGTTTTAGCTTTTATCAAAATGGCTTATGTTTACTCAAGCACTGATTGTCTATTGCTATAGTCTCTTAATAAGAGCCATCAACATGTGACTCTTTTACCATAATAATCCACTTAACCACCAGTCCATGCTGCCACAGATTCTATCATCATTTCAACACGTTTTTACAAGCTGTGCCTCCCATTTCCAGGTGAGAAGCTGCGTGTGCTCGGCTACAACCAGAATGGAGAGTGGAGTGAAGTGCGCTCGAAGAATGGCCAGGGTTGGGTCCCCTCAAACTACATCACGCCAGTCAACAGCCTAGAGAAGCATAGCTGGTACCATGGCCCCGTCTCGCGGAGCGCCGCAGAGTACCTGCTCTCATCCCTCATCAACGGCAGCTTCCTGGTCCGGGAAAGCGAAAGCAGCCCCGGGCAGCTGTCGATTTCTCTCCGCTATGAGGGAAGAGTCTACCACTACCGGATCAACACAGCTTCCGATGGAAAGGTAGAATTTAGAAGAGTGAACCAAAAGTGCAGTTGTTATGGTGCAGTTGGTGGCAGGACAACATTCGTTAACTCTGTCCCTGTTTTCTTTACCTTTGTTTCCACTTACCTCCGTCCTCCTCTTCAGGTGTATGTGACCTCTGAGAGCCGTTTTGCCACCCTGGCCGAGCTGGTCCACCACCACTCCACTGTGGCAGATGGCTTGGTCACCACCTTGCACTACCCAGCACCCAAGTGTAACAAGCCTACAGTGTACGGCGTGTCACCCATCCACGACAAGTGGGAGATGGAGCGCACAGACATCACCATGAAGCACAAGCTGGGAGGCGGCCAGTACGGGGAGGTGTATGTAGGAGTGTGGAAAAAGTACAACCTCACAGTGGCAGTTAAAACACTCAAGGTAAGCTGTCATTGTCATTATTGATTTCACTGAAGTGTAGAAAGAATTGTTAAATGTTATTATTTGAGTGCTATTGTGTCTGTACATGATGGGGCATTGTCAAAACAGTGGTTGTAGATCACCACCTGCAGGCGAACCTCGGCATTACATATTATTTACACTATATGTATCATGTTTCTGACAGCTTTGTCTGTCTAACTTACTTAAACATTTCCATTTTCCATTTTGTGCAATAACAGGAGGACACCATGGAAGTTGAAGAATTTCTGAAAGAGGCAGCAGTTATGAAAGAGGTTAAACACCCAAACCTTGTTCAGTTACTAGGTGAGTATTTTAGAACACGACTCATTTTATTTTATTGATGAACTTTTTAGACACACACATACCCAGAACCAAACCTGTTTTTATTTCAGTACCTTCTGACATGCCAAAATGTTTACTTTACAGACATATTCATGTTTGCGTTGGCATCTTTATTCAAACTGCTGCCTCTCCCGCAGGTGTGTGTACGCTGGAGCCTCCGTTCTACATCGTGACAGAGTACATGCCCCACGGCAACCTGCTGGACTACTTGAGAGATTGTGACAAGGAGGAGGTGAACGCTGTGGTACTGCTTTACATGGCCACTCAGATCTCCTCTGCCATGGAATACCTGGAAAAGAAGAACTTCATACACAGGTACAGGGCTGATCTCACTGTGTCCCCTCACATTTACGTCCATCTTATATGTCAAAATAGTACATTCTTTTCTCACCAACCCTGATCCCTTCTCTTCCACTCAGGGATCTTGCGGCGAGGAATTGCCTGGTCGGGGAGAATCATGTCGTGAAGGTTGCAGATTTTGGTCTAAGCAGGTTGATGACTGGTGACACCTACACTGCCCATGCTGGGGCCAAGTTCCCCATTAAGTGGACTGCACCAGAGAGCCTCGCATACAACACTTTCTCCATCAAGTCTGATGTCTGGGGTGAGCATCACATGTGCATACATTTAAATGAAGATGTGATTGTTGTCTCTCTTGTAGCTTATTTCTAGAGTCTGATCGTCTAAACGTTCCCTCCTTACAGCTTTTGGAGTGCTTCTGTGGGAAATTGCCACCTATGGCATGTCTCCATACCCTGGCATCGATCTGTCTCAGGTGTATGACCTCCTGGAGAAAGGTTACCGCATGGAACAGCCCGAGGGATGCCCGCCCAAAGTCTATGAACTCATGAGAGCATGTGAGTAGTAAATATCTTAGCTACTTCTTACTAAGTATCCATTTTGACACCATGGCTTTCTACACTGTCATAAAGCTTGTCATCCTGTAATTAGAAAACCAAAAACAGTATTTTCTTGTACTAAAATGTCCCTCTCATTTTCTTCTCTATGTCAGGCTGGCAGTGGAGTCCACTGGACCGACCTTCTTTTGCAGAGATCCACCAAGCCTTTGAAACAATGTTCCACGACTCCAGCATCTCTGAAGGTACAGTAACATGTTGCTTATCCTCAGCTGGGGTGAAATTCAAAAGTCAGTCTTCAGCTCAGAACCTGCTTTAACAAAGCTTCAAATGTCGTTGCAGTGTCTGAGCTTTTCCGGGAAACTGGATCTCATTTAGAAAGCTGCCTCTTATCAGCTGAGCTGCCGGTTAAATTTAGCCTCTTTGATAGACAGCTAGAAAGTCTTATATCAGATAAAACTTTATTCATCTTTGAAACACTTTCATTGGAGCAGCAAAGTTTATAAAACTTGGGAAGGAATAGAAGTGTCAAATTAGAGAACAGTTTATATCTGACCACATAATGGAAGAGTTTGACACATTATTTAATGAGAGTAAATAAATGTGTATTTATTTGGATGTGTAATGTGGATCATGACTTGTAATTCAGTTTTTACCTTTCTTGTTCTTTGCAGAGGTAGCGGAGGAGCTCTGTAAGACGGCCTCCTCAGGTCACTGCGGACCACTGCACTCCTTCAGTCACGACATGCCCCTGTTGCCTTCCAAATCTCGCACACTCCACAAGCACACAGAAAACAAGGAAAACATTGAGGGTGGACTCGACGGACGATCCGACCACGGCTCGCACGGTCACTCAGGTACAGCCAGACATGCCAACACCGCCAACCAGTCAGATGCACCACATTATGATTCTGCAGGTAAACCAGAGGACCACGATGCACAGAGTCATCTGCAGCGCCGCCAAGCCCGCCGCCTGAAAAGGAGGGCCGTCATTTTCCTTCCCGACTGACAGCACGTGTCTGGAATCCGGTCGAGCTACCTCAAGGCAGTTCTGCAAGCACAGCCTGACATAGTCTGTATACACTGGCCTAGAATTATAGCTGTGTCTGCACTTATAGTAAAAAAAAGTATTTGATTTCTAAGGTTCTGTTTATTCGGCCCACAACACTTCAGTGCTCATCCAACAACAATTAGAAGACCTCCATACACTCTAAATACAAAGGCAAAATAATAGTGTATTCTACATAAACTAAAACAGGCCTTTCACAACAACTGTAAAAAAAAAAAAAAAAGTTCTGCCATGTTTTACCTATATCATGTAGTACTGAATGGAAAGAACATACTACAGAGAGTGAGACTGCAACTACATTCAACATGTCAGCCTGAAGAACACTAGCTCACCCTCTGCCATGTTGATTGAATGTGCTGAATACTTTATTATCCTGTCCTTGCTAGTTTCATAATTTCCTCATCTTAGAATACTCTCATCCCATGCACAGTTTATATTAAATTCAATGTTTTAGCATTAACATTAAAATATTTCCTCACACATGATAAGTGTGATCCGTGAGGTCACTCTAAGTCAACCACAGATATTCCCAAATATATTATACCGAGATATAAATATAATTACATCATGTAGTGATCTACATGTTTAGCATAGCCATTGTTCCTTTTCTCTGACACACATTAGGAAACTGTTGTCTCTGATTGAATGAAGATCTTACTCATATTCTGTGCATATTTCCATGCCCTGTTTTGTTGCATTATCCCCCATATCACTATCAAGACTTGATAACATCATGTATTATATTTACAAACCGTAATATTAAATTCCCATCACATTGTCTGTTTTTTGTCTTGTCTGGTTTAAGTTATTGCTTATTTATTTGTTTTATATTAAAAATAAATGTATATATTATATGTGTGTTCACCTTATATATGAAGATGACTGTCTTAGGTTTTGTTTTTTTGTTTGTTTGTTTATTTTGTTTGTTTATTTTACCTCCTCTGCCACTGTGACAATCATATTTACCTCTCTGGGTTTTTTTTCCCACAAGCATAAGTATTTACCAATAAATGTTCAGTTAATGTTTCATGAAGTCATAAATCCATTACTAAGGGTTGTTTGAACATGTCAAGTGTTGCAGTATCATAAAGCACAACACACTTATAAAATATTGAATGTACACTTTATAATAACGAGACCACAAAGGTTGAATCATCATCGGTCATGGCTCATGTGCTCATATTTTACATTTCTATATATTGATATTTATCTACAAATACTATGAAGAGAGAACCGTGCCATGTAAGAAATCCTTACATGAAACCCCCCACCACCACCCCCCCACATTATTTTCTATACTGCATTAGGTATAGCAGTGTTCTCCTTCATAAGTCTTAATTCAGTGCCTGGTTAGATAAACCTGTGCACTATCCTGTAATAATTTAAAGGCCAGCATAATGTTGAAAGGCAAAGTTATGCAACAGCCCTCCCAGTAAGTGGTTGGGTGGTTTCTGTTTGGCATGTGTATTCATCATCCCTTTTTTTACAAGGGCAGCTTGTAAATCATTGAATTAGAGCGTGCATGACTGGCATGACCTCAAAACTTTCCATCCCTTTCTCTGAAAGGCTTTTTCCTTATTCATGAGTCCCCTAGGAGGAAAGCTTTAAGAGAGTGAGAGAATGCTCCATCTTATCACAACAGCACACCGACGTTTTATACGATGAGTGAAACTGATGTATAGGCAAACTTATTGAGAGCATTATTCCTTATTACCTGTTTCTTGAAAGATATTAAGCAACCTTAAACAAACCATGTGTGTTCCAGCAAAGTTCAGCTCAGTTTAGTTGTATCTTTTCATTTTCTTCTCAAGTTTTAATCCAGTCCTCTCTTTCCTCTCCAGGCTGGGCTTCTACTTTGTTTGGAGGAGATGGTCGATCGGGCAGCTCACCGGCTCTGCCCAGAAAACAGCAGTCACGAGATAAATCTCCCGGCAGCCTCTTAGAGGATGGACAGGATATGGGCACATTTACACGAGACCGCAAGACGGGCTTCTTTAGCTCCTTCATAAAGAAAAAATCCTCCTCTTCCTCCTCCTCACCGTCCTCTCAGCTCCAACAGAACCTCCCGACACCGCCCAAGAGAAGCAGTTCTTTCCGCGAGATGGAAACGCAGCCTCACAAGAAATACGAGCCTACTGCCGATTTCAGCGCTCCTCCTCCCTTACCCCAGTCGGACAGTCTTGGTGGCTTCTCTGCCTCTCCCTCTCACTCCCATGGGGAGCCCACCCAGGGTCAGTCACGCTGCTGTGGGGCTGCTTTTGGACAGAAACCCTCCGGTGGGGGCCTTGGTTCACAGGTGACGAGCGGCAGCAGTTGGGGTGGGTTGGCTGGTTTTTTCACTCCTAGACTCATCAAAAAGACCCTGGGCCTACGGACAGGAAAGGCAACCTCTTCCGAGGATGGTGGAAGTATAGCTGGGGGGCCTAAACCCTTCCCAAGGTCCAATTCTACCTCCTCTATGTCTGCTGGGCTGCCAGACCTGGAGCGCATGGCTCTGACTTTACCCAGGAACCGCAGTGCTAAACCCCCTCTAGAGAGGACTGCCTCCACAACCTCCCAGCCAGAGAATGGGGCTGCTCGGCCCTCAGAAACTCTGCTGAGGAGGATGGATGAGGGGACTGCACAGATCAGGGAAAGGCCCAAAGCCAAGCTACTACCCCGGGGCACTGCTGTAGGGGCGAGAGCACCAGGGGTTGGGGGGGAGGTGGGGGAATCGGACAGTCTCTCTAGGGTCAGGGAGGGTAGAGAGGAGAGTGGCGGAGGCCTGGACAGGCAGCAGAGTTGGCCATCTCCCTCCAAGACTTCTAGTTCGAGCGCTTCATCAGCTGCATCGGGTGCACCAACTCACAACCACAAAGTCCCAGTCCTGATCTCACCCACGCTGAAGCACAGCCCAGCTGACGTGCACCTGGTCGGTCTAGACTCTCAGGGGAACCGCTTCAAACTGCTGTCTGAGCACCAAGCAGACCGGGACAGGCCGCGACTCGTAAAGCCCAAGTGTGCTCCTCCTCCACCGCCCACTCTGCGCAGCCTGCAACACTCGTACAGCGGCGACGGAGAGGAGCAGGTTGGAGGCGCACCTGTGGAAGTAAACGGAGACACGCTAAAAGGTCACAGGTCGGGACGTATGTCAGGAGGAGTGACGACGGGCAGACCGTCAGTGCCACCACCACAAGTGCCTCCTGCATCTTCCTGCTTTTCCTCATCTAACTCTGCCACCGCCAACACGACCCCCACCAAAATGGCCAACGGAGCCACCACCACTGCCTCCTCACACACAGCGCCGTCCGCCAGTTCCAAAGTGGCACTGCGGCGAACCAGGCAGCAGGCGGAGAGGGTGCCCCTGGAGCGGGTCAGTCGCGAGGCCCTGCTGGAGTGTGCTGAATGCCTGAGCAGCGCCCTCCACGCCAGTTCCGAAAGCCCCGCCAGCAGCCAGGTGCTGGACGCTGGCCACCAGCTGCTAGACTACTGCTCAGGTTACGTGGACTGCATCCCTCAGATGAGGAACAAATTTGCCTTCCGAGAGGCAGTGGGGAAGCTGGAGCTCAGCCTGCAGGAACTGAGGGCCTCGTCCTCAGGAGGTGGAGGGCTGAGCGGCGTAGGGCCCAACACTGTACTGGACAACCTGCACAGCTGTATTAAAGAGATTAGTGACGTAGTACAGAGGTAGCCACTGTGACACCAACCGTCACCTCTGACAGATAGCTTATATTCCTTTGGGTTTTTTTTTTTTTTTATGTTTCTGGTTCTATCGACAGCTTTTTGGGGGGACGAGATGAGAAGATTCTCTAAAGTACCTCAGAGAAATCACTACGAAATTGAATCTCTTTATTGTTTACAAACAACAGTTTCATAAAATGCCAGTGTGGACAATAATTTTGCTCTGACCTGTACATATTGACAAATGTTTATACCAAACTAAATGTGGTTTGAGTCACGCCATGAAATGTTAAAGCCCATGTCTCCACCAGGTCTCGATAAAGGCCTCTTTGTTAAATGAATGTCGAGTGTGTCAGCTGTGTGTAGCCAGCCCTGAGAGTAGGTAAAAGTCGAAGCTCACTCTGCTTATCTGTCACATACTGAGCGAGAATGGTGGCGGTTTGTGTCCAGCCTTACTGAGAATAATAGATGACTATTTTCACTGACTAAGCTCGAACAGTGTTTCACAAATGAGTGAATCATCAGTAGGGGGTACTGTGTTTCACACAGCAGAGCGTTTTGCTCAGTGTCTGGGGAGCTGAGTGACCATAAGCCATTTTTTAAAGCCATTGTATTGTAAAGGATCAGATACGACCACAACATCAGCATTCAGTATGATTCAAGGTTTTGGGGTCTCAGTTTGTCACTTTTATTTTGTGTGCAGATGTTTTTTTTCTTTTCTTTATTTTCATTTCATTTCATAGATTGCAACAGACAGTCAGTATTTTAAATAAATGAACAAATGTGATAAAATGATAATTCTCCCCAAAACTGCTTTTGCTGGTATCAGATTAAAGCCTAGTTTTTGAGAATAATCTTTAGAGAACTGTTTTGACGCCGACATTCCCACGTGTACACGCAACGTGACACTGTTAATAAACCGAAGGGATCACTTACATCATTGAAAGTTGTGTGCACTTGACAAGCATGTAAATAAGCTCAAATGACACATTGAGTTTGCATTTCAGTAACACAAAATAGGCTTATCAAATCTAAAAAAGATTTATACTAATCTATTTTGTGTATTCCCCACAATACTAAAACATGGATGAACGTGGGGCGTCCTATCATATGCACAGCATTTGTCCTTGCTTCAGTGACGTGACTGATGTTCACACCTTAACACAGTGCCACATACAGGGGGAAAATCCCCAGGTCCCCCTAAATCATTTCAATATTTATGTCCAGTTGTCCTTGCACACAACCTTTCTTTCTTGTATGATGGAGCAGAAAAGAGTGACGAGAGCAAGAGCACAGGGTAGCGGATGAGCAGGTGAACTGGGACAGTATTTCTATAAGTGTCCTTCTGAGTATGGACAGTGCTGGATTCCCTGTAGCCTTGTCGTGGCCTCAGTGCCTCAAATTCTTCAATGTATGAACACTGCAAAACGCGGAGGCCTATTTCACACTAATCACACAGTACTGATCTCTCAACAAACAAACTGCAGTATGTCTTCAGCACATGAGCGGTTTGTACATTATTTGGTTCAAAGAAAAATGATTTTTAGAATGTCTATGTATGAACTTGAATTTTAAATTATTCCTCTTTTTTTTTCTTTTTTTTATTAAAAGCACAGACCTATTTTGAGAGAAAAGTTATGTAAATATTTGATTTATTTCATATCCAGGAAACAAAAGATTTACGAGTGGCTACAGCATAAAGAGCAATGTTTTTGACTGAAGAGATGTATTGCGAGACTGATCCACCCAGATCTGAATATCTGCTTTATGAATGTATCATTCTTCTGTTCTGAACCCGGTCGAATGTTCATCTGCATGATTCTTTAATCTTTAAGGTGCCATTCTTTTTTTTTTTATTATTATTTATTTATTATCTTTTTTTTCCTTATTGGCCCAGATTTGTACTAATTTTGGTCACACTAAATAATTAAGTCCAGAAACAACAGCTGCTCTGTTTTCTGAGCACAAACAAAACTGTGTACAGTGTGCACATAATTCACAGATATTTTTATTTTCTTTGCTTTGGCTCGCATCTTAATGTACACTGGATAAGGCCTCAGACACATTGATTCGTTGAAAGATGTTGCATACGTATACGATAAAATCTAATCTGTAAACACTGCAGGTCCATAATACTTTCAAAATGCCTGTTAATGACACTTGATAAATTGCCAAGTAAAAAGTATTTGTCAACTTGCTTCGTGTCGTGCGTTTCATATCATCATTTCATGTTAACTGTGTGTCCGTATAACTGTCCAGTTTCTTGCCAAACAAGATCTTTTGAGACAAACTGATGACTGATTTATATTCACTGTGAGTTTCAAATATCATGGACGAAAATGCCATCCATCTTTTTTTTTTCTTTTTTGTTTTTCATCATCATGATTCTTGGTGCCTTTTTGTGAACAAATGATTTATGTACAGTACACTATCACTGCAAGAATTCACAGGTATGTCCAAGCCCGCAATTAAAACATTCATGTGTGTTCTTTTGTTTTGTTTTTTGCCATGAGATTGTGAAAAGGGTGTCACTACAGCATGCATTTCTGTCATTTGGAGGTTAATGGTCAGATGCAAACTTGAAACCGAAAGGTGCACTTTGTTAAGATTATGTGTTCAGATACTCAGTTACAGAGTTAACACTGTTGGTGCAGCCATATCTGGGTATGTTTCCTCTCTAACAAATGACACTTATGAGTCTGCTGCATTAAAACCAAGCGTCTGCTGGTTTAATGCATCTCTGTGGAGCAGGTTTCCCAAAAAGCCTTATTAAAGAGTAAAAGGAAAAACTGTAACCTCCCAGAATCAAACATATTTCCAGTCTGGACTGTTTTTTTTAAAGAAATAAAACATGTAGACCTTCAATAAATGATTTCATCATCAATAAATTGGTACCAATGTTGTTTTTTTTCCCCCCTCAAATCTAATACCTGCTTAACTGACCACATATCTTTGCTCATTCTCATTATCAGTCTTCTGCATTGTCTTTCTTTATGTTGCCTGCATTTATCTTGTATATCTGTTATTTTTGTTCTACCTGTGTCCCTGTTTTGGAGGACAGCTCTGGAGAATGTGTGTACACATCATTATACCAAAGGCCACTTCTTCAGTTGTACGAGTGCAATGTAAATCAACACACACAATAATGGAATATGTGAATCTAACAGGGATGAAAAATGGCAGAGATGTTAACATTAACTTTTTTATTGTACAAAATATATATTTTGTGTTTTTGTTTTGTTTTTGTTCTTTTTTATTTAAAGCTCACGTTATATTACTGTGAAGTTTTGCTTATCAGTGTTAAGCCTATTGTAAATAATAAAGATATTGATGAATACAGTTTTTGTTTTTGGTCATTCATTCCTGAGATGTATTGTGATGAGGCCTAATAAAATAGATAAACATTTAAAATTAGTTTCCCGGACCAAATACGTCACGCTGACTTATCGTGTATTCACAGTGTGCAACACCACCAGATTTTTAAGTTTTTTAATTTCACGCTATATGTTTGATGCCTTGGAGGACAAAAACAAGCTGACGCATGTTCACCAGGAGACAACATGTTAAACTTTTAAGTGACTGGGATTACTGGGAACGCAACTAGTGATTATTTTCCAGACTAAATCAATAAGTGTATTATTTTACTAAATTAACTGAGAAATCATTCTGGACAGTAAAACAAAAGATAGTGACCAACGCCCACTCCAATTTCCCAACGTCTAAGTTAACAGACTCAAATAGTTTTGTCTCAGCAGAACAGTTGAAAACCAAAAGGAACACCTGGGTGCACTAAAAAACAAGAAATATTCACATTTGATAACGATGAATTTTGCTTTTGATTGTTAAATCTTTTGAATTTTGATTTTCTTTTTATTGAATTTTCACTTATTTGACTTATCTTTTCAGCTCTTGCAGCTTTTTCTGAATTTAATGCTGGGATCATTAGAGCCGCAAAAGTTTACACATTTTGAAGTAGACCCTGGATACATGATTTAAAATGATAACATTCATAAAGTGGATTACTCTCCATAATATAAGTCAATTTACTCAGTTAATGTGTTTAAGTAAAATGTTAAGGTATTTGCACTTCGCAAATATTTCCATTTAAAGCCTCTTTACCTTTCTGCTTTAGTAATATCCATTAGCAATTTTATAATTACGAACTAGTTCATCATCATTTAATAAAATATGATATGATGATTAGCATGTTTTAAAGTACTTACCAATGTATTAAGCAGTTAGCATTAGCTCCTCCCTGGCCAACTGCAACAGCAAAGTGCTGTGTTCACGTTCATGTGTGAATAATGATGACTAAAAAAAAAAAAAAAAAAAAAAAAAATCCAAAATCTAATTTATTTATTTAAAGCCCAAAACCAGATGAGGAATCCCTCTCCCGGGGACGGAGGGACGTGCAATAGATGCCACATGAACAAAAAACATCATCTTCTGTCATGTATGGAGTTAAGCATGGATCTTAATAAACTGTAAACTTAGTTCTTGGGTTTAGTCCATGTGTGGGGGTATCACAGGTGATGTAAATGAGTCTATGAGTTCAGGCGTATCCTTATATGGAGCTCTGGGCCAAGTATTACATTGTCAATAAATAGGTACAGATGTTTTTCCTGTGGTCAGAGGCCATTCTGCACATAGAGTTTAAGTACTTATTTACATGTTGCTGCAGATACTCCTAGATGGTGCTAAAGTATTTCAAGGGACATGAATACTTTTACTCAGTGTTCTTTCACAATTTAATACACGCCTGATGCACCCCTGACATGCACAAGCACCATCCTCCGCAGCATCATCTTCCTCAGCAGCAGCCTCATCATCCTACTCTGACGCCGGCCCACACCTTATCCGACTCCTCCCCAGCCGTGGTTTATTGTAAAGATGGCGTCCATCATGGAGGGGCCGCTGAGCAAGTGGACTAACGTAATGAAAGGTTGGCAGTACCGCTGGTTCGTCTTGGACTACAACGCCGGCTTGCTGTCGTACTACACGGTATGTTCATTCCCACGGTCTGTAAAACGCTGATGTGGCCCGGCTCGGGCGGTGAAATGGCAGAAGTTGTGGCCGGCGGTGAATCCAAAGTATGATCAGGGCCTTGTGTTTGTGAGGAGTTGGGAGTCTCAGCTGCTACGAAAAGGCGAGTCTCTATGGTGACAGATCCCGAGGTTGGCCAATGGCGACGCTTCTTCCGTATCGACTGGCCAATCAAACGACAGGAATGTTGTCCACACTTCCGCTAATGCAGCTAGCAACCTCGGAGGGCTAAAAGCCGAAAACACACAGGGTCGTCGAAACAATGTTGGGAATAGTTGACAACAGTAACAACTCGATAGGTGAGAGAGGGAGAGATTAGTGTGGCTTTTGGCGAGACCACGTTTGTACCCTGTCGTTGAATAAGATAAGCGACACTCGGTGGTCTGCTAGCCAAATAGCTAAGGAGACACCGCGAGAGGAGGCTGCTGGTTACAGTTTGTATTAATCCCACTGTAATGAATCCACTGTAGTCTGATTATTAATGCCGAGAGTAAACCAGACAAGAAACTGTCAGCGTAAATATTAATGTAACAAGTTGTAGAAACGGCTATCTCGAAAAAAAAAACATCTGAAAGTTGTCTGGGTGTCTAAATACAAATTTGTCTTGTACATCAATCAGTGCAGTAGTTGAATTGGTAGTTTATTCTGGTGTGGGAAAGGGTGGTGACCAAAAACCTTCAGCCTGAGCCCTGACCAAAGAGATTGCTTCATGAAAGAACTCAATGTGATGCAAAAGTAAACCTGCAGTAACTATATCTATTTATATATTACTGTGTATATTTTAGGACAAAGCTCCGCTGATCCTTAAGTGTGAAATTGTCCAAGTCAGTCTTGAGAGAAAGCTCAGATCCTAAATGTGTTTAAGTACAGAAAGAATCAGTGAGCAACCTGATACAGTGTCTGAATCAGAGCTGAAAACAAGTCATTGATGGGCACAAAATTTGAGACATTTTCCCAATAAATACGTTTCACACAGGTAAGACAGTTTCACAAATGTGAGGATTTGCTGCTTTTCCTCTTACCAAGGTTCATGCAAAGTCTTGAAAGTTTTAACTACCATGTGTTCAAGGTTTGGAATATGCTTCAGTTTGGATGTACTTAATACTCGATTGTCAACATAATCACGCATTTCATCCACACAGTCTCACTCATATATACCTGATGCCTTAGGTAGATTTGTCCCTTTTTATCCTTTACTTAAATCAACAAACATCCATTAATCATCATTAGAAATGCAATCGAAGTTCATGTGAACTGCTGGTGAAGTGACAATGTACGCTAATTGCTGTGGGTATATTTTTACTCTTACAAAGCTGTTCAAACCTTTTTTCATGATGATAATAAACTGAATATCATTCAGGTTTAGATAGTTGGTCAAAATGTCAATTGACTTTTTGACTATTGTGTGACATTTTGTACACATAACTATTAATCAAGGAATTAATTGGCAAATAGCATGATGCAAAATGAATTGTATCTCATTTTTCTGATGGAGTCATAAAAGGAAATATTGCTAGAATAAAAGTTCATTTCTCATGATAAAGTTTGCATCATAAGCAAAACTTGTGCTTGGGTCAATTGATGTCACCTCCTTTGTCATTATGAGTGTAGCAGATTTTTTTTCTATATTTAAACTATATGACTTTTAAAAACTGCTCATCAGTCCCCTTTTAAGAGCAACTGTTTTTAAGAGCAGACACTCTTGAGACTAAAAGGGGGCCCTAGTTGCTCATAGGTATTAATAGCCCTGCAAACACAAAAGACAATCAGACTATGTAAGTTTATGTGCGTTATGGTCAGGTATGATCTATATATAGTGATTTGTCTTAGATCTTCCTGTCGTAAAACAGCTTCATGCAGCAGATGAGCATTCTAGTTGTAAAACCTATTTCACAGTGGACATTTTGACTTTTCATAGTAGAAAATATACATGTTACTCAACATTAAAGATGGCTCTGTCCTACTCCAGTGTCCCAGTAGGTCTTGAAAGTGTGAAAGTGAATCAGTAAGAATATAGTCATGACCCTCAAACTGGAGCAGCTAAATGGAATTCAGCCACTGTTCATTGTATTTTCAACGTTTGTTCTTTTTCTACTGTGACATGTTAAAATATTTCTGACTGTACTGATCCCTGATATACTCTGTTGTTCTGCCTGATTTCCAGTCAAAAGACAAGATGATGCGAGGATCCAGAAGAGGCTGTGTGCGACTCAGGGTAAGATTCTCAGCTATCGAGGCCATCCTATTCTGAGACTGCTGTCTTTAATTCATTAAATACATACTCTGCGTGCTTGGCTGAGTTAGTGGCCTGCTTTACCAGGCATTTGAGTTTCCACGCGTTGGGGGCATTGTTGTCCTGAGTGTGGATATCACATCACATGCAAGACTTTCTGACAAGGTTTGCTACGTCAGTGCAGTCTTTCTGAACCATGAAATGGTGGTTCACCATACATAGAGCTGTACAGTTTTGATCTTATATACAAATTGCCTGAGTCGCTGGCCTAGTTCAGCAGTTGTCAATAGTTCCCTGCAGACATATCCACAGGTCCATCACTCCACTTTTAGAGGCTGCTCAGTAAAGGCGTTTGTCCTTGCAACATGTTCGCAGTATTGAGCATTGTCCACTAGATGGCAGCACTTGTCTTATTACAGCATCTGTACTTACCGCTTATTACAACAGGAGGAAGGGAGGTTCTTAATGCAGTAGGGTTTTTAGGACTGAGCCTGTATTAGTACTCAGAATACTGTTTCTTGAAAGTATAAGCTGTTGTATCCTTAGAGAAGTCAACAGAGGGCCAGACCTAAAAGGTAGTATTATATACAATACATCACTTTAAATTAAATAGAATGACATCGAATTATTGTGCCTAGTTTAGGGTTTTACTGTTCACTTGACCTTTTTAGTTTCTTCAAACTTTATATGGCAGTGTTCATACTCCTGTACCAGCCAGGGCTTAACCCTGCTAGCATCTCTCATGTTATTTCTCAGATAGTTGACGATAAAATCAAAGAGATAAAGCTTCTCATGAGTTTTCACAGAAGTAGTGGTGATGGTCATATGTCATGTAACCACATCAACAAAGGCAATGCCACACACCCTGAAAATGTTTCCGTAGCTTTCACTGATGGGAGGAAGTAGGTCCTGAAACTACCTGAAAAGAGGATCCAGTGTCATTTATGGACACATAGTCATAAGTCAGAAGTTTCAGGATGGGGTATATCACTGTGACAAAATTCATTGCAATACATAAATTTGTAATGAGCTGAAAATGAGTTGGTATCAATTTTATAGCATTCACTTTCCCTGAATTTGAAATTTGTAGTGATGTCTTTTGAAAGAACAAATCACTTTGTATTTGTACCTGTTTTTGAAAATAGTGTATCTAACCCTGATGCCTATATCGTTTAATGTTCCGAACACGCATGCTTTTTTCCCCACAGACTCACAGGCATGTTTAGTCTTGTTTGAAATAACAGTTTAGCCATAGCCTCAAGTGTAGTGGTAGTTATTCTTCGGTTATTGTCAAGTGTCACAAGGTAACAAAGTTTTTCATCTTTAGAATAAGAGTTGCCCCATGTCCCCAATTTAATCTGCACAGTTTCTGTTCAAAATGATGCAGTACACAACAGTGACCTTCAATAAATCATTACTTTTTTTTTTCCTCAGCATTTGTTGACACTGTGGTATGAGGGCCCAAGTTCTTCAGGCACTCTAAGGCAGAGCAAAGAAAACAGTCGGTGATATTTTGTGTTACAAGATACTGACTGGTTTTAGTCTGACAGGGTGAGAGATCAGGTCAAAGGTGTAATGTCCTATATTCTGTTACCAGACAGGTGATGGAAATAAACATTATTAAACATTATTTTACAGATTAAATTCATGAAATGACAACAGATACATGCTCTCACAGTGATCTCAAAATAATGACTTCACATATAAGATCATGTAGTATAATACATCCCCATCATAATGTACAGCCATGTAATCTTTTGTAATCCATTTCTTCATGCAGACCCAGATATATGTATTATATCGTGTGTGTGTGTGTGTGTGTGTGTGTGTGTGTGTGTGTGTGTGTGTGTGTGTGTGTCCTTTTTCCTCTGCAACAATCATCCCCTGTGAAGGGCTGTTCAGTATTTTCTACTTTTCTCTAGCTCAGTTCTAAGCCCAATGTAGAAACACTAGCATGTTATTTCCTGCCATTATTATCTGACTAAGCCTAGTTGTGTTTAAATAAATATTAGGGCAGTGTTCATGCATTAGTCGTCTCTCCAGTATTCATTTTCTCTCAAATATCAATCAACCAACTTTGCTATTAAATATTTTGGAGCAGCAGAGACCATGGCTCACTCTTTGTCATTCTTTCATGTGATGTGTTTGTCTTTCAAAATATACTTGAAAAATTGTTGTGTTTTTGTTTTTTTTTTAAATAAAACAAATGAATTATTCAGAGTGTTGTAAAGAGTAATGTTCAGGTAACACCTGAGATGCTGAAATTCAATATTGATTAAATAAAAGTTTCTTAAAGGTGAGTTGTATGGATTGTATGTCGTGCTAGCTGCCTTCAGCTGTTTATATTTTTTGTCCATCCCCTGCAGTCTTTGTTTTTATTATTTGCAGGTGTCTGTATGAATCACACACCCTGTTTCTGTTGCTAGGAGCTAATGTCCCAGCTAGCCAGCAGGCCGTTTCTCTGCAGCTCTTTTCCTCTTGTCGGCTGCTAGCTGCTGGTCCCCGGTGTCTGCTACTCTCCACCCTTCGCTGCCTTTCTCCTCCTTCGCTCTCCCAAATCCCACCTCCTCCTCCTCTCCCCTCCCTTCCCCTCTCCTCTCCCATGTTCCAAAAGACTGCACTCGGATGTGTGTGTGCGAGATAGAAACACAAAGTGATAGTGAGAAGCAGATGCGAAGGCAAGAGGACCTTTTTTTTTAAAGGGCAGAGAGTGAGATGCTGAGACCTACTCAGGGTAATTTAAAAAGAGAGCTGGTCAGGGGCTGCTGGAACATGTGTATAGAAATGGAAAGTGGAGTATGACGTGTACCACTGTCTGACTGCCTGCATTTTTCCTCTCTCTCTCTCTCTCACTCTCTCTCTCTCTCTCTCTCTCTCTCTCTCTCTCTCTCTCTATGTTTCTTCCTCTCTCTCTCTCCTCCCTCTCCCA
>JAOXYL010000105.1:15057922-15082075 GCA_028564955.1 Terapon puta
AGAGATGAGATCCTGTGGTCCCCAAACTGGACTCCCTCCGGCCCCTGGCTGCGCCTAGAAATCCTGTCCATAAAAATTATGAACAGGACCGGTGACAAAGGGCAGCCCTGCCGGAGTCCAACATGCTGCGAGAACGGGTCTGAATAATTGCCGGCAATGAGGTCCAAGCTCTGGCTCCGACAGGGGACAATATATTGTATATCAGTATGCTATTGGCATTTTGCATGTCTATGTGTGTTGCACGTGTCAGGGCCTGTATTAGGTCACTGTTTAATGTCACTGGCAGACTGTTTGTTTTCTGTCTTGGCTCTCAGGCTGAGGCCTCGCCCAGCTCCATTTCACACATGGACCCTAAGGCCTTGGTGTGAAAAAGAAAATACTCCTACTTTAAACTACTAGATTTCACAATGATCATTTTGTGTTGATGCTTTTAGAGAGGACCATCACTAGTGACAGATCACTATTTTAAGTACTTATTTTATTTAATGTGTGTGTTTGATCAGATGAGAAATTATTTAAATATATATGTTATAGTTGGGTACAGTCCTATCAAGTGTAAGGACTGACTGAAGTGTATACTTATATCTGTCATATAAACTTCTTATATAGAAAATTTAAATTGCTATTTTGGCATAGTCCCAGCTAGCCTCTCTGGTGAGTTTGGGCATTTTCTTTGCTTTGTTGCTGTGGGTCAGATGAGGAGATCAATCCTTTCGTCTATACGGTAAATATCAAGCTACAATCAGGAGCCATCTAGCTTAGTTTAGGATAATGACTGAAAGAAGGGAGGAGACTGCTAGCCTGGCTCCGTTCAGGGTTACGTCCTGGACTTTTTCTTGGCTGGGCGCAGTAAGTTTCTGCAGTTTTGTCGTCACCAAGAGGTTGCCAGGCAACCAGCAGACACTTCAGGAAGGGACTGCACCCGGCCAAGAAATACAAACCCCTGGGGGAAAAAAGTATAGTTTTTACACTTTTTCTTCCTTCAGGTTAAACAAACAAGGTATAAAGCGTTGCTAAGTGACCTTTGAAGGTGCTGGGTGATTGTACTATTGAGTTTTTATAACTTTGAACCAGGCTACTTTGGTTCTTTTTTCTAATCTAACTGGCTGTAGCTTTATTTCTAGCAAACAAATGTGACAGTGGTATCACAAAGCAATTGTGATTTACTAAATGTTTATTGTTATCAACCACATGAAATCTCAAGACATCTTTTTTAAATTGAGTTTCAGTCAGGAAGTCATGTTCTCTGTAAATCTGGTTCTTTTCAGTGTCTTATTTGATTTTTTTCCATTTTTTGTCTTGCCCATGTTTTTCATCTGTGACGATTACTTCAGCTGTAAAACTCATAGTTTGCCTCTTTGCTGTGTAAACATTATAAAACTTATCGTCATTTTCTTATTTATGAAACTTCATAGAGATACCATCAAAGATTCAAAATGAAGGTTTAGACAAAAAAAAGTGAACAATTTCCAGACGAATTCACAGCGTCCATCACTGCGTCACCAGTGCTCATGTCATTTCAGTGTTTAACGTGAGTTTAATGGCGGTGTCTGTGTGGAAAACGTGGCTCACTGGGTGTGTCTGTGTGCTTCTGCCCTCAGCCCGAGATGCAGACGAGAGGGAGAAGTGGATCCACGCCTTAGAGGGAACTATCCTCCGTCACACCCTCCAGCTCCGGGTATGTAACCATGCACGTGTTTGTGTATATATGTGTGTCAAAGTATGTGTCTGTTCCTGTGTGTCGAATCCATCCATGACACTTAGAAGTAGAAGTAGTAGAAGTTGTTTTGCTGTGGGGCTCTTTGATGTTCATTTGCTTGTTAATGCTGATTTCTATGCCAGCTTCTGCTCTGTGGAGTTTTACTTTTTACCTTTTATTTCCCTAAGCAAATGTACTCTTCTTTGGAATACCTGAAGAGTGTCATATAGATAAAGAAGAGCATTTGCGTAGTGGTTAAATCATACACTGTAAACCACAACACTCATGATGACTTTAAAGGGGATTTGCATCAATACTAGTGGTTTTCTTTGCTTCCTGTGTCTTGCAGTAATGGTCATTGAGCTTTGTATAAAGTATATATAGTCAGTCTAAATGGAAATAATTGTGATATTCATTCTGTCATAAATGAAGAATTTTATGGCAATAAGGGACTGCTTTGGACTGGTATTGGCACCAGGTTGAGACTTATAGAAAGCCTTTGTCTCTGTTTGATTTACTGCTGGCAATCTGTTTTGTCCCTGTTTTTCTTGTGCTTCTGTTTTTTCTGAGTATTGAGACTGAATGCGTCTCAGTTCTTTTTCCTGCTTGTCCTGCCCTCCAGTTGTTTCTCTGGCCGACCTGCTCTCCTTCCCTAAACCTAACCTCCCTCTTTCCACTCTCCTCACCATCATCTTTCCACTCACCTCCTCCTTTAAACCCTCATGACCAACCTTTTCATTTGCTCTGCCTCTCTCCTTTTGTCCTTTTTTCTGCCTTCCCTCCCTCTGTGGCAAATCCTTCTGATGTGCTACGTGTGCCTGCCTGCACGTTGCGCACACACACACGCACACACACATACACACTTATGCAGTGTTAGCGTGCTGCTGTCGTAGTGTCACATGACCCAGCAGTAACCAGTCTGAGACCCGCTTGCTTGATCAACCAAACATCTGCCTCCACTGCCTCAGCCAATGAGAGTGGCTGTTAATGTGCCTCCCTGTCAGCACTGTCTGCTGCTTTGTGTGTTTTCTCCTCTGCCTGCGTGAGAGGAAGTGTGCCTTTCCTGCCAGGGGAGGGTCCTGGATTAACTCAGCTCTGTCTGCCTTCATACCAAACGCTCAGCTGATAACTGCTGCCGAAGGATATACTGCAGCCAGACTGGCTGCACAGTTAACTCCCAGTCTGTAGGCTGCTGTGGTTTATATTGGCAGACTGCAGTGGAGAGCAGGCAGAGGAGATTGTTTTCTGTTTCTGTGTGGAGGGGGAGGAGGAAGAGGGAACGCTAACTTCACCAAAGCTGGTGGTATTGTTGCTGTAGGCAGAGCCAAACAGAGTAAAAGAGAAAGAGAAAGAGGAAACGATCTTGTGTCAGGCTAAATGGCCTGATGGGAGAGATGCACAGGGTTTAACGCAGCATGTCCATTGGAGCGAGGCATCCAGTAAGTAAACACACACACAAACGCCACTGCACCATAGCGAGGAGAACTTTAACGGCTGCAGTGCGCCGCTGGGGCAGTAGCATTTTAAAGTGGGTCACACTGCGCTGAAAGACAAATAGAAACGGGAGGGAGGGGGGGGAGGGTGTCAGGGCAGTGTTGTTTGTAGAGTCTGGGGTGGTTGCGTGGGTTCATGAGTGTTTGTGTGTGGGACTTTGCAGCCTGGTCTAAAATATCCCCACGATGTCACAGTTCACACATACACACAGGGATGTATGTGTGGTGGGAATGAGTGGGAGAGGAGGTCCAGACGTCCGGGAATATTTCAGGGACGGTGACGAAGCGAGCACTATGACGTGGTGGTACAGTAGCTGTTTATAAACCGACCACCTGCCTCTGACACTTCCCCTCCATTATGTGTTGGCAAAACGCGAGGCATTGTTTACAACGTCATAATAGGGGCTGCAGCTTCTTTCCCTGTCCGGTTTTGTTTTCACCACATCAGCTTCATTTATTTCCTGGGATTTTGTCTTATTTGTATGTATTTAGGCTGGTGATACAAATATGACCGATTGTAATTTTGGTTTGCTGCAGATGGAGTTAATCCACTGTATCTTGACACAAAATGGCAAAATAAATGGCAACACTTCACCATGAAATTTAAGGATTATAAGATTATAAATTTAATAAAGGCAGTCCACGCCCTGTTTTTATATAAGCACCTGTGGATGTTTTGGCATTGCCCTGAATTTGCTATTGCTTTTTGTGCGGGTTTAAGAAATGATCATGATGCAATACCTTACCAGAAAGATAACAGCTCCTTCTTCAGTAAAGCAGAAAGCAGTTTTTTGGGGGGGCAAATATACATACTTGCACACACAGTGAAACACATATTGTATTATATGTAGATTTATGCTCAGGCCCTCGTGTGGCCAGCTACATTTTTCAGTCTCAACAACAGCGACAGAACCTTTGATCCTTTTTGAGGAAGTTAGCTGCAAGCTTCATGGTCGCTGAGTTAACACAAACTTTGTTCTCTATAAAGCTAGTATGCTTTTACAGTTTGAACTTTAGCAGGTCTCTGGCTGGGACAACTGCTGACACTTATGGCTTTTCTTCATTTTCCCATGAGATCGTCTTTAGCAGGAAGGAAAACGCACACAGGCTCAAGGCACAACAAGACTATGCCACGCAGCAAATCCAAAACAGCGGTAGCAACCAACACGGTTTGACCAGAGCTCGATTTACTAACAGGACTTGTTTTTTATTCTAGCATCTATCAGTTTTATTATTACTCTGCTTTTTCACTGAAGAGTAGTTGTTCATGTCAAAGTAACTGGCACTGTGTTAGTCGTGTTACTGATTCATCTGGCTTGACGTAGAGGGGTTATTGTGTTATTGCTGCCGACTGTCCTTGCTATTGACAGGCTGTGGTAATAAGTATGAAGTGTTTTTTGTTCTTTTTAAGGGACACCCTTAATGCGTACTATGCGTACACTTATGTGCTTATTTTCCTGTTTTTGGTTTTGTGTCACAGCCAACTAGATTGTTCTTGCTCAGTTGAGCTCAGACAGATAGAGGCAGATGCCCGGTCACGTCTGTCCCGCCAATAGTCTAGTAATTACCTTTTAATGGATATTATGTAATGAAATTGTCTGTGCCTGTGTTTGCATGTGTTTGTGTATTTGTTTGGTCTGTTTCTGATTCTGATGGGCCTATTAGGACAAGCTAATTAACAAACAATGAAACTGAGTGCACATCAGCCCATTTACACACATCCTCCTCTGTCAGTAACTAAACTCTGTCTAAACTTGGGCTCCTTGATTCAGTTTTGTTGAAGCCTGAAATTAGCTGGCCTTCAGTCGGTCAGGCGGGCAGACAGACATGCGGGCCTTTCATGTAGGCCAGGCCTTAAACAATAGCGTTCATATCTCCCCTGGTACAGTACGCTGCTGGAAGATTCTCCTGAACTGTTGATGCTTCTGTGTCCACCATTTTGTGGAACAGTTTACAAAGCTCACCTGGCCAGGAGGTGACAGAGGCGAGCTCTGTTTTATGAATGGATAATATGCGAATACGTGGCTTATATTAGTGGTAGTGGCTGTGTATTTTACTTTGAATATGCAAATAATTGCACAGTGTTTGACACAGATTTGGTTGGGGCTGCACTAACGCTTAGCTTTGTCTCTCCATCCTCAGGAGGCCGAGACAGGATTTGTTCCGAGTGTCCAAGACTTTGACAAGAAGCTCGCTGAAGCTGACGCCTACCTACAGATTCTGATTGACCAGTTAAAGGTAGGACTCAATGGGGCAACACGTAACATAATTTCATCTGTAATGTTAAACACAGTTTTGAGAAATGAAGCTCAATCACTTTGACATATTTTGCTAAACGCCCACAAGTAATATAATGTAGTCCATTTACATTTTACCCTAGTCTACCTTTTTTGAATGAATTTGAATTTTGTTTTTGAATCTGTGTCATGACCTTCCCCTCATTTAGTCTCTTGTTCATTTCATGCTCCTCTTTAACAAAACAGAAGATGTTAAAATAAGATTTGTGGTAGCATTATGATAAAGCAGAAAACCATTTATTTAAAGAAGGAGAAGCATATTGTCTCAGGCAGAAAATCTTAATGAAAACACTGCAAGTGTCCTTCCTTGCATGAAAAGCTTGCTACTTGGAACCACACTATCTCAAGCCACATCATCTGTACAGATTCAGCTTCTGGTCATTTCATTACTCATTTGACTGTGTACCCATCTTAGCTCATTTTCCATCTAGGTTCCTTTTCATCTCTCGTTCTTTGTCACTCTCACACAGCTGTTTGATGAGAAGATCAAGGACTGCAAAGAAGATGAATCACGTAGAGTGAGTACCAGTGGTGCTGCTGTGTCCTTGTGCGTCGGCTCTCTGGTCGGCTGTTCTTGCTGTCATTAGAGCCAATGTTAACAGCAGGGGAAGCAGGCTGACACGTAGCACTGGAGGAACAGAAAATGATAGCTGTCAGTGTGGTACAGACGTTTGATGTCTGTCACTCATCATTTTTTTAAAGGTTATTCATTAGTTCAGATGTGACTGTACATTATGAACTTTTAAATAACTTTTTTCTTTTTATTTAAAAAGCTAACCACACAGTTACAAATCCCAATGACTGTCTAAAAATGAAAGATATTCAGTTTATAATAAAATAAAACAGAGAAAAGCAGCAAATCCTCACATTTGAGAAGCTGTCAACATTACAGTTCTTTTTAGCCTGTTAAGACCATTCAGTCTATGAAAGCAGATATTTTTGTAACTTAAAACTGTAACTGAAGGTCCTAGTAAAGGTGTTTTTGTTGGAGGAAGCAAATTCAGTTTCAGGGTGTTTAAGTTGTTTACGAGCAGCTGTATGATTCACTTCCTCCCTGAGATTGAGGCTGGCTTTTGGTCATTTTGACTTGTTTGTCACTGTGACCTCATAAATGTCTTTACTATAGGAAATTGTCCTGTAGTTTTCCAAAGAACAAAAAACTGCTGCAGTAAGTTAGACATCATTATGTGGATGTTTTGCACCAATTGTGTTATTTCTGCTGTTAAAGTGGTTGCATCAGCGCGTCTGCTTTTGTGATTCTTTCAAACTGCTGTTATATTTAACAGCCTGTTTTCTTTTCCTTTTCCTTTTCAGAAAATTGAAAATTTGAAAGAGACTACTTGTGTAAGTCAGAACTTGACACACTTTCCTTCCTGTCTTTTGAGTTTTCAAGTCAGTTCCTAGTTGTTGAATTCCTTTTCTGTCTTTTTTTTCTTTTCAGAGCATGGTAGAGTCCATCAAGCACTGTATTGTACTGCTGCAGATCGCTAAGGTAAACACAATATTAGCTTGATTCACATCTCTTTAGTTTGGTCTGCCACTTCACTATCATCATTGTTCTTGTGGGACTACATCAGTGTGCACCCTGTGTTACCTTGTGTGCGTCTCTGGGGTAGTTCCCTGCTTACAGTTGCTATCTGAGCCGGTGGTTGATGAGGGTGTAGCCCAGTACTTGTTTCATCACATGTTCCATTCAACCCTTTTGAAAAGGAAGTAGAGCAATCATTTCTGCTTCATGTGGTTGTTAGGTGACACTTTAGCTCTTTTTTAACAAAAAAACACTTTTACTCATGAATTAGATTCTTGGAAACATGTAGATTACTTCACAGATTGGCACAGTGGAGCAATCCTGTTCTTATAGATAATGTAAGAAGAGGCTTTACTGTGTGATGAAAGAATTACTGCATGTGGCAAGTTGGTGAATATTATAAAGCTCCATGTGATGAGAGGGTGGATCTCCTTGCTCTCTACACTGCAGATGCTGAGGTTTATGATATATGAAATGATTCTTCAGCCTTCCAACATAAGTAGTCTAACATTGTCTTCTTAAAATTTTAAGGACCAAAGTAACGAACAGCAACACGCAAACGGACTTATAGTAAGTTTGACATTCTCCGTCCACGACAACGATTGAAATCAAACAAACTGCTAACTTTCCTTTCTTGCTTAATTTACTCTCCACTGTAGAAAATACAATAAATCAGATGTCTTTAGTGCATGCCGTCTAATTTGGAGATAAGCTCTATCTCAAGCTCTTTCCCTCATGTCTGCCACCACTATCCTGTTGATTACGTTTATAATTTCCAGGTTTAATCTGGGATTAAAATTCTTTCAGCCATGGTTGGGAACTATTCTTTTCTCCATCGAGATATAAAATGTGTGTGTGTGTGAGCGTGTGTGTGAGTGTGTGAGAAATTGCACATTGTTGCAGATTATGTATGTGTACATAAACTATACATATGTGTTTGCATGCTTGTAATGTGTATGACAGAATGTTTCACTTCACTTCACCCACTAATTAGAGCCAACTAATTCACCATTGATTTAATGTGTACACACTGCCTGCTTATTGACCCATTTGTCATAAATATCTGAAAAGGCATCCAAAGAGCATTTTAATGGCTCTCCAGGTGTCCTGTCATCATGTCAAGGGTTGTATGAGGAGCTTTGCATGTTTGAGTGACAAATCTCATGTACTTTTAGATTACTGAAAAACTTAAAAATTTAATGTCAGTTTTTAGATTGATTTCTTATCTTAGAGGGATTGATTTCCATTCCTTTTCAATAAGTTGTGAATGTCAACTTGAAGAATTGCAACACGATGATGCAACACATAAACATTTAGATTTTAGTCATGTGACCTTCCTACTGTGAGATGAGAGTGGTCTGCCAAACAACAAACCACCAAGTGGAACAAACAACCTCTAAACATGTGTCATCCTTTTCACTCGTTCTCATGCTTGTGTTTTGTTGACTTGAATGCGCCGCTTTCCACCCCTCATTCTCAATAAATCAACAAAAAATTTTTTTCAAGAAGTCTGGCCTCATAATGACATTACCATGCAATCCTCAAAAAATTGAATATAGACTCTATTTTCCATGATATGTAATGATTTCAGTAGATTTTATACCACTACAAAGCTATAAAGATGTATGTTGTTGGACTGGACAATGGAAGATACAGAAAAAGTGAGGATTGTGAGACAAATAAAATGTTTACTGAGAGCTTAGAGCAGCCTACATTGATGAAAACTAATGGCACCTGGAAAATTTAAAAAAAAAATCAATCTAAAAACTGACGGTATGCTTTGGAAAGTTGTAGGTAATGTCATAAACGATTTGTACGTAATGGACTAACCCATATGTTCCTCGAAGCAAGAGTCCCATGGGAGCCGTACAGCTCTTATAGCTGACTTAATCTCACAGACATTAAGTACAGTATTATGTGATATAAATAGCGCAGTATAAGCTGTATCTACACATCAAATAGCACATGTTTTTTATGTGACAGCCTTGTGCTAAAGATATCTTTCCAGCTTTAAAAGGTCTAAAAGTCACGTTGTACGCCTATAATGTGTAACAAATGATAGATGCACTGCGGACCTTCGTTTAGAGTAGTTGAAAGAGAAGCAGTTCTGTTTGATTGACTTTGTCAAGGGCTGCGCCGTCAGGGGAATTGCTGTAAAGTGCAGGAATCATTTAAGCCGAGCACACCCGGAACCAGTTCAGTATTTATCTGTCAAAATAATTTATGTGCTAGGATTGGTTTAGGTTTGCTCTACTGCTCGAACTACCTGCTGCATTAATATTATATTCACTGAAAGAAAAAAGAAATCAATCATGACACAGTGCTAAATGTGCTTTTGCTTTAGCTGCTGCTTGCAAGGCTACGGACTGGTCCCAATATGACAGACCAATATTTCTGTAATTGGCTATAATTAGTAGCCCTCGGCTTACTTTCATGTAGGCACGTGGACCAAGCAAGCATCAAGGAGTACGGAGGAGAGGTAGAAATAAAGGAATAGGGGCAGAAGGTTTGAGTATTAGAGAGAAAAATGTGAACGGGAGAGCAGGGTTTGGTACCATATATCTGGATACACAAAAAATGTTGGAAAAAAAGACCAGAAAGGAATTTCCAAGTCAGTAGGGAAATGTTTTCCCATTCAGAAAAACAATGGCTTCACATCACAGCCCTTCTTCCTCTGTTGTCATTATCTTTTAACACGCTCAGTGTTGTGTCCTCGGATTGTGGAGGCATGTTGTCTACTTTCTGGCATTCTCGTCCGACTTTGATACTCACACCAGCTACTGTACTTTCACCCTTACAGTCTTGTGCCAGGTCATGCTCTGACTCACTGCGCCTGTTCCTGTTGATCTCGCATGACTTAATCAAAACCTGACTGGAAACAAAAAGGCTGTAAAAATCACAGACTTTAGGTCAAGTTTGAGTAATAGGATAAGGCACCACATTGACTGGATCTTATTTCAGTGCCACCAAGAGCCCTAAGGGTGTGTTGTTGGGGAATAAAGGTCGATATGCTTTCGCTTTAGCTCGTGTTGTTGTCGGTGTTCCTGTCAGTTGGGTCATTGATGCCAGTGACCCCATTACTCAGAGCCATCGGGCTACGTTTTATGTGTGTGCGCGTTCGTGTGTGTTTGTGCCCGTATTCAAATGCACGGACACATGGTGTTAAAATGGCACTGATGAGCCCAGGCTTCTGCTGTTGTCCCCGCAGGTTTTTACCACCGGGAAATCAAGAACCAGAGAGTTCAAACATGTTACAGATTTAGTCTGCAGCCCTGTGGAGTTAATTAACTCCTTTTTAGACTTTAGGTTGCTCAGAGTTCAAGAGGCGCTGTTAGTTATTGTGTAAAGCTGCTGCTGATGTTTTGGATTTCATTCTATTTTTCTGGTTTCATATTGATTAGATTAATGAAACTTGGGAACGCTGCTCTTTCCAGGAAATGGAGTGAAAGGAAATTGATCTTCCCAGGCTGCGCAGTGCATATTTTATTTCACTGTTCTTGTTGTGGAGTAGGTAAACCATTAAACTGATCTATAACCATTGCATAGGAAGTTGGTGCCCAGTCGTGGGTGAGAGTTTATATTGACGTCTGGCTCATATGTTTAAGGAAATGGTGTTTCACTGTGGTTAGCATGTAGACACATTTGTTAAGATATTGTTAAGATAGGCTCATCTGGGTAGACAGACAAGCCTATTTCATATTTTACTGTTTTCCTCTGAACATTTTGCGCTACACTTTCTTTTGCAGCATCTGATTATAAGGATTATTGTCTGCAAAACATTTCTGATTAGTAAGCAGGCAGTGGCGTGGGTGTGTCATTGGTGTAAGTGTCTGTATGTTTTTGTTGTTCACGGCAATGTCGTTTTTGCTTTGTTTCCTCCAGAGCACCATCAACCCAGTGGATGGGATCTACCAGCCCCCTCTGGACCCTCCTGTAGACAACACCACGATGCCAACACAGACCACACTACCCACAGGTTCTAGATGTCTGCCCTCTCACCGTTTATATAAACATTTAGACATGTGCTTGCCTTGTGAGCACGTCTGTATGGTGACTGAACATGACCCGACATCATCCAGAGACGTTGACAACAGCTCCCCCTGTTGTTGTTGTTCAGACTTTAATCCCCTCCAGCTGATTGATCCCCTCTATGCAGCACCGTCATAGTATTGCCTGAAGTGCAGTTTTATCAACATAGACCACCATGAGTTAAAATTCTGGCCCTCAACAGCATTTTAACCGCTAGTGTTTCACTGTGAGTTGGATGAAACCTGAAGCGAGATCTTGTATGACAGTATCAGTGTCACTCAGGGTTTTGATAAATGTACTAAATGTTATTTCATTGTTTTGATGGTAAATTGATACAAGTTCCTGACTGTTGAAGATCTACTGCAGGGTCCAGTCACAGGATATCCATTATGGTTTTTACTTGATTATATTTCATGTTTCAGACATAATTCTCTCCCTATAAATGAATTTAGTAATGCTCTTTGTTGAAGCACAGTCCTGTCTGTCAGTGTAATTATGTTTCAGTTCAATTTTAGTCAGTAAATAATTGACTAAATTTAATCGCATGACTAAGACTTTGACTCTGACTCTTTTTTGTGCTATTTTGTCAGCTGACTGTGACTAGACGGTTTAAAAATGCAGTGGAAATGAACCATGCAAAGTAGGCCGTTCTAATTTCAGCCTCTTAATAGACTGTGTAATCTCCTTCACAGCTGAAGCTTCTGTCTGCAGCGTCTCGATCATTTTCTCAACCTCATGGATTTTTGTTTCAGTGTGATTTGGCCTCACTTTGAGGCTTCAGTGCTAACTCTTCTGCTTTCTCTTTTTGCTAAAGACGCTTCTCAGGTGTGTAAATCAGACCAACGACCTTCCACGTTACCTGTTGGTCCCGTCGTCACAGTGATGGGCAGTCTGCAAACCCCAACTCCCAACAGCACAGGTGAAAATTTGCTTGCAGCCTCATGTAGCTAATGATATTTATTTATTTTTATTTAATTTTTTTTTTTATTTATTACACATCCATCTAATAATTACAAGATACCATATATACACATACACAAATTAACAACATTTATATCAATTTTATACATTTTTTTTCATTGCTTTAGTATGCTTCCACAGTACCATATTTAATAGTTTTTTACCAAACATACAAAATACACAAATTGACACAAACCATCCCAAGGTTCATTCATTAGCCATTTTGATTTATTCAGTCATATCACAGGTTCATTATAGACCTGGTAATGCCAGTTGACAAAAATAAAAACACCTCAAGGTCCATTTAGTACCTCTTCTTAAGCCTTCCATTACATCACATGACTTTTACAGGCAAGCTTTTTTCCATTTTTGTATGATTTTTTTTAAAACTAGCAAATAGCAAAGAACCTATTAGTACCATGAAGCTAATGTTATAAAAGCTCAGCCTCAACAGCAAAGGTAATGACAGTATTAATTATTACTGTACTTCTCAAACCCAGAGTGCTGTGTCCATGAACATTAAGCGAATCAAAAAGCAAGGGAAAGCAAAGGTTCATGCCTCTTTGTCTTGTGTGCTGAGGCAGCAGTAATAAAGTGCTGCGCTGTGCAGGAAGGCTGCAGGCTCGACAGCACTGTCAAGTCAATATGCTCTGCAGAGGCCATCACTATGTTAAAGACAGTTTAATGTTACTTTATACAGCCTGCACAACTGCGCTCAGAAATTACTGCTCCAGTCAAACAACATAATGCTAATTGGGCTAATCTGACCTGTGTACTATATGAATTTAAAACCCTTAAATCCTCACTGATTTAATCCACTCAATGAGAAGGAAAATGCGGCAAGAGAGAATTAACGTGACACTCCATATTTTTTGTGTGTGTGTTTATTTTCCCTCCGTCAGGGAGTGGCCCGTCAGGCCCCAGCAGCGGTGTCGCTTCGCCGGCTCACATCCCCCTCCCCTCACACTCTGTGCCGGACTTCTCTTATTCCTCCAGCGAGGATGAGTTCTACGATGCCGACGAGTTCTACCAGAGCAGCACTTCCCCCAAACACTGCATAGGGTGAGTAAAATATCAGCCCACCTCCCTGCAGTCAGCACAATACACCGTAATAGACTGAAAGCTAGGCTGTAATTACAGCGTTTAGCAGGTTAGGTGGGAAAAAGCTGCTTAGAGTAAATAAAGAAAATTTGCAGTAAAACGATCAGTGAAATCCTGCTCATCTTCCTTATTGCTTCCCACCTCCTTTCCGCACCCTCTCTCTCCTCCTCTTACCTTCAGTCCCTCGGGGCCGCCTGCTGCCTTGCCCCTCACTAATGAAGAAACGACATTGAAACGACCAGACACCACCGAGTCCCTCAACTCCTCCATGTCTAACGGCACCACAGATGCAGGTAAAAAAGAAAAAAAAGCATACACTTGCAAATATATTACAATTCTTCCCCAACTGTGCTTTTTATGCAACACAAAGGTGAAACTGCTGAAAGTGGAGATGATAATTATTATACCCCTGCTTTAGTTTTCCTCACTTAAACTACAACGTCCCAGTTCTTAAAAGTATTAACATTTTAAAAGAATCAAATAGGAGTAGATAAAAGATGTTTTACATATGAGAAGGTCCGGGACTGAATGTTATTACAGCTTTCTGTTGTCATTGTTCAGACCCGTTTGATAGCCACGATGACCGCGATGACGACGGAGAGGGCGAGTCCGTGGAGGAGCATAAGAGCGTCATCATGCATCTTCTATCTCAAGTTCGTCTGGGGATGGACCTCACAAAGGTGAGGCTTAGTTACGAGCCTGGCTCCCTCCATGCTGGATTCCAGTCCGAGTGTCTCTTTGTTCTGTCGAAATATTTCTCACTGCAGTGATCTTTTGTCCTTTTACTCACTCACATTGTCTGTGAAAGTTGTTTCTTCAGAACAACCCACACAACTACAGTTTGACTCCTTCATTATATTTCACAGGTGGTCCTGCCTACCTTCATCCTAGAAAGGAGGTCTTTGTTAGAAATGTACGCAGACTTCTTTGCACATCCCGACTTATTCGTGAGGTAATGTCCATCTCTTTTGTTTGTGCCAGGTCTTAATCACTCAAATATGTAAAGGTATCCATTCACATTCGCAACATCGAGTAATGTAACTCCATCTTATGACTTTCTCTAGTATCGCTGAGCAGCCAGAGCCCCGGGAGCGCATGGTTCATGTGGTCAAGTGGTACCTGTCAGCTTTCCATGCAGGGAGGAAAGGCTCAGTGGCCAAGAAACCTTACAACCCGATCCTGGGAGAAGTCTTCTACTGCCACTGGGATCTGCCCAGCGAAACAGAGGAGCCTTCCCCACACACGGTGAGACTGAAAGTGTAAATAAGCTTCTGTGCCTGGAGTAAAATAAACTATGATAAAGCATCTTTTCAGCTGGGATTAATGTCACGCACGTCACAGCTTTTACACCCACCTACTACAATCTACCCAACCCTCATGGACCAAGTTATTTCACGCTTGGTTATACAAATACAAAGACTGGAATTGCAAGTACAGTCATCTTCTCAAACACTTAATTGAACAAACATTTGCTCTGTGCCAGAATTAGTTGGCTTGTATGTGTATCTCTGTTTTTCCGTTGTTAACACACAATGCACGCCACATTTAAGTTACTAAAATAAGTTGTGTTCTCAAATCCACCATATTTGTAACATGGAAAAGCTTGAGCCCTCATCTGTTCTGAATCCTTCTCCTTTCCCACTCTGCAGGAGACGGTATTAGACGGCCCAGTTCCATGGTCTTCACCCAACAGCGTGCGTTTTGTGGCAGAGCAGGTCTCTCACCACCCACCCAGTGAGTATCGAAACTCTATTCTTCTGAGTGATTACATCTAGAAAACCTTTTTACATGAATAATCAAGAAAGAGACCAGCAGCCACACAGCTTTATTTGTGATTATTAATATGTGATTATTAAGATGCCAACAGACTGGTTAAGCCAAATTATAGGCTGTTGGTCACATGTTGAATCATCTTCATCCTGAAAATGTAAATAAAATTGTCATATAATTGTAAATGTTCTCTTCTCCCTGCAGTTTCTGCATTCTACGCAGAGTGTTTAAATAAGAAGATCCAGTTCAACGCTCATATCTGGACTAAGTCTAAGTTCTTAGGCATGTCCATAGGTGTCCATAATATTGGCCAAGGTACTCAAGAGTGCTGCTTCACACTCTCAAATTTACACCTTATTTACACCTTTTGATGTCACAGCTTCATGTCACAATATTAATCATTTGCTTTTCTTATTTTAGGTTGTGTGTCATGTTTGGATCACGATGAACATTACATCCTCACCTTCCCTAATGGATATGGCAGGTACGTGATACTGTGCTCTCCTGATCACACCTCTGCCACACCACATGCCTTCTTCACTGACGCGGGCTTGTCCTTCCAGGTCGATCCTGACTGTGCCATGGGTCGAGCTGGGTGGGGAGTGCAACATCTCCTGCTCCAAGTCGGGCTACAGTGCAAACATTGTGTTTCACACCAAACCCTTCTATGGAGGAAAGAAGCACAGGATCACCGCTGAGATTTTGTAAGAGGACAATGGTTACACAGGACAATTTCAGTGACAGTTCAGTGACTGACTGGGTGTAAAAAAAAATCAACTAAATAAATACATAGAAAAATAAAAACCTTTCCTTCTCAAGACAAAATTCTTTTGTTTCTCTTCCAGCTCGCCTAATGATAAGAAGTCTTTCTGCTCCATTGAAGGAGAGTGGAATGGAGTGATGTATGCCAAGTGGGCAACTGGAGTGAGTCTTTTCTCTATTACTTTTTTTGCTTTTTTATTCTGTAGGTGGGGATGTAGGGTTATTTATCAAACAAGACCGTTACTTTTGGCAAATAAGCTACTAATGATTAGTTGAACCAAACAAAATATTGGCATTTATTACTTGAGAGAATAACTATTCAATAAAAGAGATTTTCACTAAAAGAAATATTAATAAATTAATGTCTTTGTGCTTGTTTTCAGGAGAACACAGTGTTCATTGACACTAAGAAAATGGGCATCATCAAGAAGAAAGTGAGAAAGCTGGAAGACCAGCTGGAATACGAGTCCCGGAGGTGAGAAATGAAACAGGTCTCTAGGCAGTCCTTCATGTCATAGGTCATGTCATGTCTCTGTGTATCTGACTTTCACTCCTTCGATTCACCAGATTGTGGAGAGATGTGACGTTGAACCTGAAGCTGAAAGATATCGATGCAGCCACAGAAGCCAAACACCGGCTGGAGGAGAAACAGAGGGCCGAGGCCAGAGAGAGAAAGGAGAACGAGCAGCAGTGGGAGACCAGGGTGAGGCAGTCTGTCTGCGATTTTATCTACAAGAGAGAATGTGAACCCTGTGTGATAGCAGACTACGTCCATAAAATGCTTCAATATTAAAGCTGGAGTTGGTAGGATTGAGAAAAGAATGCAACTTCCAGGTCCTGTCCCCTCTCTCGCTCTTTACTGCCTTCAGCTCGCCTATAAAGCCCCTCCCCTCAGAGCAGCTTAGTTTATTCTTTCTTTTTAACTTGCTCTTCATCGGTCTTGCTCTTCTTCTGTTTACTTCATGTAAGCAGTTGTTTGCAAAGGGGAGGTAGTTTTCTCAGTTTTTGGTTGTTCAGTGGTTGTTTGTCCGTGATTACATCCGCCCACTGTAGATACAGCACTTGAGCGAAGCAGATGGTCTTGGGGCCAACAGAGGGAGAGGAGCCTGACTTTTTTTTTTCACTCGTAGTATGACTGTCATGAGATAGTGACAGTTTTAGCAAATATGAGTAAAAATGATTTTTATCTAGGTAGTCTACCTACCCAGGAAAAAGCAGACTTGACAGATCCAACACTTTCATTAATTCACTGGCAGACAAAATGTGACACAAACAGTGTTAGAAAGGTTACATATTTTTTCCTTTTTATGGTCAACTCCAATACAATCTTTTCAAATATTTGAGTGTAATTATTGTTTTTATTATTGCTTGTGTATTTCTGCAGCTATTCCATGAGGATGGCGAGTGCTGGGTCTACGATGAGCCTCTACTAAAGAGATTAGCCTCTCAGAGGCACTGAGAAGACTACGCACACTCTGATACACACACATACATATGCATAAAGAAATGCACACACAACAGAGTCTTCATAAGAACTCTTTTGCAAAACCACTTCTTTTCCAAGCCTTGGAATGACTGATGATTGAATATGTACACAGCTTTGCATTTGACTGTAAAATAACAATACGGAAATGAATGAAATCAAATGGAAAAGCCTCTAAGATGTAATATGAAAATTAGTAAAGCTCCTCTCTTTATTTGGGCAACTTCACTTCCACCGCCACCGATACCCACCACCCGCCAACACGAGACTCGGCAGTGCAGAGCAGAGGGCGGGTCAACGTCTCCTGTCTCTCTCCTCCGTCAGCTTCACCAACACACCCTTCATCAGCTCCACAGGACGAGCCAGAGCAGCACTCGTTTCCCTACACAAGTGGGATTTCTTTTGAGGGGGTTCTGGGGAGGGGGGTGTCTATGGGCAAGGGCTGTGTGGTCGATGGTGTTCAAATCAAATAAACAAATAAAACGGCGCTCTACATCTCAGGGAATCTGGTGACTGAGGAATGAAAGCTGCTGCCCCCTCCGAGAGTCTGACAGCCTTATAACGGTGGAATGGATTAAACTTAAAGGGGCGGGGGTTAAAGTCCCCGCTTGCCTGCAACTAGCTGTAAGTGTTGTTTATATATAGATATACATATGATGGATATATAAATATATATTCTTTTTTATTTTCAATGCTCTTTTTGTTTCTTTCTGGCAATAGTGTAAAATATTTGAGGATATGAACTCGATGGCTTTACATCTTTAGGAATCATTCCATTGACCCTTTTTTTTATGTTTTGTTCCCATTTCAAGTTAACTTTGCCACCTATTGGGTCCTTCACACTGTTGTGTGTCTCAAGTGTTATCCAGAAGCGAAGCCCTAGATAAGCCATAGCACCTGAACACACTGATTGGGAGAGTCGTGGTAGATATCTGGAATATATGCAATATAGAGATCATTAACATTGCCTATCAAAAGGACAAATATGGGTGTCCACTATGCCAAAAAGGTTGAGAACGAAGGCTAAAGGGATTTGTCATCTGGACAGAGAACCAACAATCCTCTGAAAACGTTTCCATGTTACCTGAAGGCATTTATGAACAAATGATTGTTTACATATTTTTGTCTTTTTCTGGATCGCTGGCCCGTGATGAGGAAGTAAGGCCAGAGCTCGGTCTGTAAAGTCTGCCCCTTTTGTTCCACACATCACCTGTCCTAGTTTCTTCTCCAAACCCGCCTGTGTCAGAATGGATCACCTCCATGGTTCGCTCTTTGCTGAAACGAGGAACCAGAGCAGACTTTTGAAACCCTACTGCTGTTTCATGGTGCTGCTCCAGACTGTGTTCTGCTAGTTCAGTTTTCATGTAAACCTTTTTTTTTTCTGTCCAGAGTTTGTCAAGGTAACAACCACATAGAGGGCAATATTTATCCGACTGTACACCTCTGCTTCTCTCATCATTCATTCTCTTATTCTCTTATTTACAGCTACTACATAGGTTGGATCTAAATGCAATGATATTTGGATGAAATGCAGAAATAAAAGACAATTTTCACCTGAAAAATGCCCTGAATATCTCTCAATGCTGTAGCGAACTTACAACAGAGTTTCTTGTAATCTTTGTGGTCAGCAGTTAAGATTCGATCTTTATCTGTTCTAGATATTTGGCCTGTATGAAAAGTAATATGGTTGACAACATAAATATTAAGACTTTCGGAGTGATAAAATCAAGTTCTCTGTTGAATGGATCTAAAAAAATAACAAATCTGTGACACATCAAAAACCTGCCTGTAGATGCAGCTGTTGGATTTATTCCTTCTCTAAAGGATACAAAATGCCTTTAGAAACAAGCCAAATGCAATTCAGAGTCAGTTAAGCTCCATTTGAAGCTCTTACTTTGGTTTCTCCTCCATGTCATGTCTTTGTAAATTATATTGAATTGAGGCCTTGCCATACATTTCAGTATCACTCAGTATCGCCTGATAGAGAGCAGTCAAAATGTATTTTTTATTTTGATCATAACCATTGATTGTATGAAGTTTTCCTGTTCATTGGTGCATAATATTAAATCGCCATGACTTTATTCCTGCAAGATTTTGTCATGGTTATTTCAGAGGAGTCCCCTCCCCCCCTTCCCTTACAACCTGTTTGTTGCCTGTCACCTCTCATGTACTTTGCTGTGCAGCATATTTAATTAAGGATTTTGCACTCAGCAAACTATATGAGAGCTTTATCACTCACCCAAAAATCAAATAGTGCTGTTTGCAGGAAAAACAAAAACTGGTCTCTGAATGATCTGTGAGTAAAGTAGTTTATAGTCAGTTTAGCAGGACTTTATTTGGTAACATGCACCATGTAAAGACAATTAGTTTCTTAACTAAACTTGAAAAACACTTGTCTCCTCTGGAACACACAACCAGAGGCAGATTAGTTAATAATATAGAAGCTACTTTGCTTGATGTCTGTAATATTTCCTAAAATTAAGACTGGACAGAGCTTTATTGATCCACAGCAGAGAAATTTGCTTGTTGCACCCTCACAGTGACAACCAGGTATAGTGGTAAAAGACGTAGAAGGCATAAAAAACAGAAAGCTGAAAGAAAAAAACATGTCAAGCAAACATACAGACCACTCTATGGTAAGTAAAGTACAGCTGGAAACTCATTGTCTGTATTAATATAGAGGTGCAATGGAGGCATTATAAAGAATCAAGTGATCACATATGATATTTTATCATATAATACAATAATATAGTATGATATATAGTATAACACATTGTATGGTGGAGTAATATAGAATAGTATAAATATAGTAAAATGCACAGCAATGTACGTTACAGTATTATATCAATTGGTTGTTCATTAAATTATAGAAATATATCATCATAAACAAATATTAGGATAACATCAGAAAACCAGATGTGTAACTAAATGAATTCAGCTCGGATGCATAGATGGAAGCTTTTTTCCCTGTAAGAGTTCAGTGTAATTCAGCTGCTTATTTTACACCAAGATAGAAATAAATGTATCAAGGAAAATAGAGAGATAGTTTGAGAGCATGTTGATCTTCAGATTAGATAGCTTCAAACCAAACAGCCTTTTATATTTATTTATTTGGTGCATCTCCTTTTAATTGTTTTTGCTTTGACTTTAGTTTAATCAATGACACGAGCGACCAGTAGGGGCGCTGGTCACCATATTTCCCATCAGGCTGTGCGACATGAGCTATAAAGAAGCGCTGCACCCTCCGTCCGCCCTCACTCTCCGGCAGAACAGCGGGTAAGATCAACTAACTGCGAAACTTCACTGTGTTTGTTAATTTACCCTCGTCACAGCGTAAATGTTAGGCCATGAATATGGAGGATATCCTACAGTTCGTGTGTCTGTTCTTGTGAATCTGAGCTGTTTATTTGTTAAACGTGTGTTTGCTGAAAATGATCGTTAGAGGAGCAAACGGCAGGCCTCAGCCACGTGCCTGAGTGCGCGTGTTCAGATGCTAATTAGCCCACGAGCTAGTTCTTTACTCTTCACACAGCAGTGTCCCTTGACTATATGATGAAAAAAATGTTGGTAGGGACATCTGAGTAAATGTGAAGAAATGCCAACTATTCTGACATCATGGGACAAACTGCTGAAAATTACGTTTAATCTGAATTAGCTGCATGACTCTTGTGCTTGGTGAGCAAACCTCATCTCAAGGCAATCTGACTGGTCTTAAACATGAATGAGAGTTTTTCTGCTTTGTTTGCAGGCCTGTGGACTGGATCTCTGTAAAAATGAAGGGGTGCATCACATGGTAAGGAGCTCATTGTTTTATATAACAGTGGACAAGTTATCTCAAATTTAAGTTTGTTTAATAGCAGCAGTTTCTTGACATAAAGATTAATCATTCAAGAGCTGTTAATTAAAAGGCTCCCCCTTTTTTTTCCAGGTTAAAAATGATTAAAAGATCTGACCATCTTATGTTAAGCTGGTGAGTAAAGTTTTTAATTAATGGTCTTTATTCATTCTTGAAGTCAGTGATGATTCATGTATAAGAGTAGTGGACAGAAGAGATTTCTGAGCAATTTTGCACTGAGGCTTCACATATCAAATGAGGCCTTTTGCTGGTTACGATGAGTTTTACTAAAATGAGTTTTTCCTTCAGGTCACAGGCAGACCAAACGACTTGATGTGACTCGTGGCGTTAATTAAGGTGACTATAGTTTTCCTTAAAATGCAGTTGAGGTATATTTATGCTTCTCTGAAGGTCTCAATTTTAACCATCAAGCAGCTTTTCCAGCATCACATGGCAGGAAAGCAGAATTTATTCAGAAAAGGCTATACTAGATCTCAAAAGTATTTAATTTTGTCAGTGGTACAAACTAGCTTCAGCCCCTGCAGTCTCAGTGTGGCACACTTGTAATCTGTGCATCCACCATCCCAGTGAGGCCCAGAGAAGCATCAGTCTGCCTTCATCCTGCAGCTTCTCCCTGTGCTGCCATGATGACATTTTATTTGCTACTCTCGACTAGATGGATGACGATACAGCCAACCACCAGTTGAATTATCTGAGCCACAGAACTACATGCTACCAAAACTTTAAAGTTATAGGTTTGATTGCTCATTTTACTGTATTCTTGCAGGCGTCATCTTGGTCGACTTGACTGTCAAACCACAATCCAGAGCAGGTAAAAAGATTAATTATTTTACCAAACATACTCTGAACGTGAACTGTCAATGATGATTTTTGTTTATAAAACAATGGGAATCTCTCTGAAAAAGAGTGAAAGATGACTTTTAACTGATGCAGTGCAGATTAACAAATGCCTGCATATTAAAATCTGTGCTTTTATTAATGAATGCTGTTTGACTTGTAGGTGGTCGTCATAATCTTGGATCGAGGTCACATTGTTGGACTGGTTACAGGTGAGTTGACTTTGTTATTATACTTAAATAAGTCCAGCTGGTCTGATGCAATGATGATCGCATAGTTCAGCAGATAAAACCGTGAAGAATATCTATTGTCTTTCGCTCCTAGCTGATGTGTCAGCCTTCATGAGCAATGGGGCCACCTCTGTGCCAGAGTGGGTTTTTATGTTCTCATGTTCATCTTTCAGGAACAAGTGTCTGGCAGCATGAAAAGCAAAGTAAGGGTGAGTTTCAAAGCTGCAGTAAAAGTCTTTAATGCTGACTGATACAATGATGATCGCATAGTTCAGCAGATAAATCATGAAGATTATCTATTGTCTTTCGCTCCTAGCTGATGTATCACCTTAAATCGTTTCTCAGCCTTGAAGTGTGGTTAAAATGCTGTAATAAGTCTTTTTTTCTAAAATTTTAGAACTGCTGTTGGAGGATCCTCAGCCTTGTGTTGGTAAGTACCATGTCCTTAGATGAATGCCTCTCATATATTTCAGATGTGATGATTTTGAATCAGGTCGCTGATCCAGTTGAGGAAATTAGTCTGTAAATCTGATCTGAATTGGGTTTAAAAAATTAACTCTGCTTTTTCTGGCATTAATTCACATTAAATTATTGTTACATTTCAGATCACCTGACGTGACTGTCACAAGATGTCACCCAAGCATGGTGAGTATGAGACTTGGCATTTAATGTACCTCAGACCAAGATGATCGCATAGATCTTTACTCTTGAAATGGATGGTTTGGTTGCCTTGTAGTTCCTACTTGACAAACTGGATGTTAAATGGACATTTATTCAAAATTTGTCAGTCCCCTTTTTTCTTTTCTAAAATTTGCATCATCTTGGTCTGAGAGCTGCACATGTGTATTAGCTGGGATCTTGGTTGCTGTCATAGTAAACCCTTAGTTGATCCCTCTTGACTGGCCTGTGTGATGACAAAGTAAAGACTGACTATAAACCATGGAGTTTGTAATATTAGCTCTAGCTGATGTGGTCACTGTAAATGTTCATCTTAATGTTTTGTGTGCGTATTGACCTTAAGCTATTCTTTCTCTTCAGGTTGCAGTTGTTCGCCTCGCTGGGTGGTTTGAATGCAAGATGGCTTTGAGGTGAGAATGCAAATCCTCCACTGCAAAATGGCTGCCATGGGTTCAGTGATGTCTTAACAAATGTCTGACCTGAACATAGATGTGGACAATGTGTTACTGAGTAACCCAGTGAATAAAGTCTTAATCAGCCAGTCACTGACTTGTAATAAGCTTCTTTTTTTTTTCCCCTTCCCAGGGAAGCACTGGTTCACTGATTGCTCTTGGTAAGATTAATTCCTTAACTAGTTCTCATGTTCAGTTTCTATTGTCAGCATTAAAGTCTGACTAGAAAATGGTCAGAGGGAGCATACAGATTAAATTGACCACTTTCTGTGATGAAAAGATTCTGCCAAATGAGATCTCATGATTATAACCCATACCGTTCCATTTTTTTCTGAGGTTGTGTGGTCAGTGAATAAGTCTTCTGTCCATCCTTTCTGACTTTCTTGATTTTGAACTGAGAAATGTCTCTTCCTTCAGGAATCTGCAGTGAAGCCTTTTGGCCATGAAGTAAGCTGCATACATGATGCATTTTGTCAAGTGAGTATCATTTGTAGGGTTAACACTTTGGTAATTAAAGCTACCTTTCTGGTACTGTAATGATACAAGAATGTCAACTATTTCTTTAAAATTTGGTTTATGTAGGTGAACAAAGTTGATGCCTGGCACTGCATGAAAACTTAATCCTTGTTTCTGATCTTTCACAGATGCTGTTTATGTATGGACATGAAAGCCTTTTGGAAAATGTGTGCACACTCTCTGTACTATGTACAGAGATCAGTCATAATTGTCTTGCATTTCTGCATCTTTCTACACTGGTGCTGCTGTTACACTGTAAATTCCCCTGATGTGGGAAACTATTGCAACATTGTGAATAAATACTAAAATATTATGTCTTGTCATGTGGTGTTTTGGAGGGAGGAGGAAATTGTACAATATGAAAGTGTTAAGTTTGCACATTATAAAGAGTACAGACCATCTGAAGGCAGAAAGTCTGAAGTTATTTTAGGCTTACGAAAACGTCACCGGAAATTACGCATA
>JAOXYL010000105.1:15083112-15094664 GCA_028564955.1 Terapon puta
CATATCGCAGCCTGTCCTGTGTGCATGCTGCAGCACCCCCCGTTCATTTCACAGTATTGATATATTACTCTGACTGATTTTTTTTTTATGTGAGCAGTTCCTACCAGGGACCTGTGGGCAGGTTTTCCTCAGGACTACGTGAGCCTGCTGCACCAATGGTACTGTAGCCTGGGCCAGTGCTGTGAGTCTGGAGACTGCAGGATCACCAACAACATCACAGGTAACATCACAGCTTTGTGGCTGCATTTGTCTGCTCAGAGCGTATGAGGCGAGCATGTTGGTGTCTGGAGATCACAGTATATCATATTTCCTATTTTCTAGCATGCATTTAAAAAAATCTGTTTATGTGTTGTTGGTCTTAACACTGAGCATTGGTTGTAATGTCTTCACAGCTTTCATAAAGAAGTAGTTCCCAGAGCGATAAAATGGATAATAATAATAGCTCCTTTGATAGTCTGAGGTGTGGCTCTGAAACTTTTAATGGACTGCATACTCTTGTCAGGGCAGCAGGTGTGACACTTTAAAGGGGACGTTACATAGACTACAAGGTTGATTCTCTCTGATATTTTTTACATTACACTCAATTTCAGACCAATATTGATGTGTATTTGAGGGTTTTCTCCAAACACTGAATTGGTGGGTTGGAGTCCGTTTGAGAGACTTTTCGAGCCTGAGAAGAACAAAATGAGAGGGGACGTAAATAATATTTATAATCTTCCTTAGCTTCAGTGAGTTTTAGAGAGACACTGAAAATTTGGGAGTGCAGACTTCATTTTAGGTTTGTAGAAGTCTGTCCAAAGCAGGTATGTAATTGGATACTTCTGTAGTTTCAGATTGCGTAACTGTTTATGGGCCAAGTTGCAGTTGTACCTAAATTTAATTCCATTTGTTAGCTGCTCATCAAAAGCATAGTTAAACGCTTTTTGTTTTTTTTTTCATGCTCACACTTAGAATATAAGACACTGAATACTGTCAAAAAATAAAAGAGAGTGTAACATCTCTGCTCTATTTTTGTGACATGCTTAGTAACAGTGAATAACATTGAATAACTTTTTAACCTTGTAGAACTTCTGAACTTAAATATCTTTTCAGGTACTATAGCAACAAAGTAGTGCATGAAATAAAGTTTCCAAGATGATACAAATAACACAGGGTATAAAATAAATATGTATCTAAGTAAATTCACTACAACTGCCCTTAAAATGATATCTATAGATGTATCGGCTGATATATTACATATTTTGAAGAATCACATGTATATATACTCTCTTCTTTGTACGTATTTGCAGGTCTGGCTGCAGACCTTCAGACGAAACTCCACGGGCAACATCTGGCTCAGTCTGTGGTTCTTAAAGCCATCCAGGGTTTTATCAACAACCCAGAGTCCAACAAGCCACTGACGCTGTCCTTTCACGGCTGGTCCGGCACCGGCAAGAACTTTGTGGCCCGGATTGTCGCTGATAACCTTTATCGCGACGGGGTGAAGAGTGAGTGTGTCCGACTGTTCATCGCCCCGTTCCACTTCCCACACGCCAGACTGGTGGACACGTACAAGGCAAGTCATGTAGAGTCCTCTTGGCACAGAATTTGTCGTTGTGTGCCAAACGTATCCTGGCAGTGTTCAAGGGACCCCTGCTCGCTTAGTCAGTGTGTTTAGTTTGTGTGTTGTAATTCAGCATATGAATGATAGAGATCACAGTTTGGGCAGTGCTTCAACTCAAACATCAGTACTACAAGTTCTGACATACATGGCCTTTGTCCAACCAGGTTATGGGTGCCAACTCGGTCCCAACCAAACACATTTTTACATAATCACTGCATGAGATTTCAAAATAATGTTTACACAGTATTATTACATAAATGAATGGACAAGGTGTAGTACGCAGGATGACCTTTAAACTGATAGTGCCTAAATTAGTAGAATCAGTAAATGGACTCTGAATTCTAAACAATCTGTTACGTGTCTTGACAGGTTTTCCCTATAAAACGTATAAATGACTTTTTCCTCAGGATTAAAATGCAAAGGAAAATTGTCTTCATCCTGGTTCCAAAGTTAAAAAAACATGATTTCTACATACAGTAAGAATATATTAAATAAGAAAAGATAGATATGGTAGATATGTAATAGATGCAGGTTTAGTACAAATACAAATTCTTCTGTATTTTCTATTATGTACTTTTTTTTAGATTTTTGCTTAATCTTGAACTTGTTACATTCTCAAAACCTTAACAAAGACCAAATTAAATTTTGTCTTCATTTTATTATGTAGATTTAAGTGATTTTTGACACTTCCTTTTTGCATCCAGGGCCAGCTGAGAGAGGCGATCCGGGACATGGTGTTGCGTTGTCCTCAGACCCTGTTCATCTTCGATGAGGCTGAGAAGCTTCACCCAGGCCTCATCGATGCCATCAAGCCCTACATGGATCACTATGACAACGTAGATGGTGTCAGCTACCGCAGAGCCATCTTCCTCTTCCTAAGGTTAGTTTATACATCGAGCACGTCCCTGTCTGTTGAGGCTGGGTGAGAAAGTCGCTGCCACTCAGAATGTATTGCACCTCTGGCCCAGGTATCCTGGCAGCTCATCTGTGATGAAGGATGCTTATTCCTCTGTGTCCATAGCTCTCTTTATGGATTTTTCATGTTTTCAATTACTCATGTCCGATTTCTGCTGACAGACAATCCCTTCAGTCAAATATAGAAACACATTTTTCACTTTACCATTATATTGCAGTGATATGAGGTGGAGAGGCCTAACATTACTGCAGATTACTAAAATACTAATGGAAATGTATACAAAATAACTTGTCAGATAGTCATGTTGAATTTTTATTGAACTATATTGGCAATAAAGTTACCTGTTAATGAATTAATTCATTTGTTCAGATCTTGTTTATCTGTAAACTTAAATTAGCATGTATCTTTTGGAAATTGCATGACAAAGACTGATTATCATTATTCAAATGAATGGATTTAAGAATAAAAAAAGTTTTAGCATTGCTCAACCCTAACCTGTGATTATTTGCCCAAAATCAACAACCTACATTTAACCAAATTTATAACAAACTCTTGCACTGCTTTGGACTGACAACCTTCACCGCGCTGATGAAGCCAACCAAACAAGAAATATTCAAATCTACCATAAATGGCAAAAGATGCAGAGATTTGACATGTTGTTTTTGACCTGTCTGTCATCTCTACAGTAATATCGGTGGAGCAACGATCAATGATGTAGCACTGGATTTCTGGCACTCTGGTCAAAATCGAGAGGACATTGGTATGGAAGACCTGGAGCATCGGCTACGGGCTGAAACTATGGAGTCTCAAGGTACAGTTTCTCAGCACTTTCAACTCTCTTAAGTCATACATGTAACTCAGCTGATCTAACAAGATAGTTGGATGAAATGCATATGCTGCAGACTGGACAATTCATTCATTATAATATAAAACATTTAGTTTTTTCTGCCTTGTTCACCTCCCCAGGTGGGTTTGCTCAGAGCGAGCTGATGTCTGGCCACCTGATCGACTTCTTTGTGCCATTCCTGCCTCTGGAGTACCGTCACGTCAAGCTGTGTGCACGGGACGCCTATGCAGCGCGAGGTCTGGAGACAGATGAAGCTACGCTGGACGAGGTGGCCAAGGCGATGCTGTATGTCCCCAAAGAAGAGAGACTCTTCTCAGCCCAGGGATGCAAGTCCATACCCCAGCGGATCAACTTCTTCCTCCCGTAGAAGGAGAGAGGTCCAGACGGAGAGACCTGGAGGAGGTGTGAGATTGCTTTACCAGCCCATCTGCATACAGAGCCACAGAGGAATTGTGTCTCCTCAGCTCTACGTATTCCCCCCCCAACACACACACAGATACAACACGTGTCTGTCCAGGTCCCTCAGAGAAGACCAGGCAGCAGGGCAGATCCAGTAGAAGAGGGGAGGCAGCGCGATGCACCTGCAGACATGAGAAGTGCTGGACGGGCATCATGTGCAGTGTGGCTGCTCCTCTTCAGCTGCCTGGTTTGAATCCTCACAGTGTTAAAACGGATGGTATTTGTGGTTGTGTGATGTACATCACAGAGGGATACATTTTTTGTCACACTATTTATATCTGTTGTCACCTTGGCAAAATCCTGAGTTGCACTGATTTTATGTTTCGATAAGGTCATACCTCATGTGTTAGTATTTGCATGTTAGACATTGTGCTCGTATAGCACTGATTATTTATTGACATCATTTGTGCCATATCTGAGCATCTTACTGTACCTGATTATTTTATGTAGAGTTGTTTGAATGCACATTTGACGGTACTGTAAGCCAACAGTAAATACAAAGTGGCTCTGTGGTGTGAATGGTAGGGAGTGTGTAACAGTTAACATCCTCGATACTGTGATAAAAATGTTGAATGTTAAAAGTTGTTACCGGAAAAAGTGTCAAAAGGGATTAATCAATTTGAAAATTAGCTCTTAATGTGTAAATGTGTTTAATAACTGTTTTAATATTTTTTTCTTTTCATTAATTGAATTGTTTCCTATGAATTGGGCACATATCTGAGTATCATCATCATTGCATACATCTACTACTGTTCATTTGTGGCATAAGTAAGAAATATATTTTTATTCACCAACTTGATTTATCTGTGTCATTTATACACTCACATACTCACACAGATCTGAGTTGGTCTGCTGTAGAGATTTAGTTCTATGAGCTCAACGTCACATCACAAGAAGGAGGTGAAAAACCCACAGTAAACTAACAAGACCTGTTTCTATTTAATGAAATAATTTGCCGAAAAAACTCTATTTTGCATTATTAGTTTTGCATGCTGCCTATAATCTGTTTCTTTAGACAGCGGACACCAGAAGTCGTACACATAGCAAGGGCTCACAGGATTAGATGATTGATTGCTCATGTGGAAATAAAATGATTCACATTTGTCAATATTTGCTGTTTGTGTAGTCTGCCATGATAATAAATTTAATACCTTTAGATATGACGTGTGAAATGACAAGTGAATTTAAACTTGGAAACCTGGACTTCAAGAAATTATTGCACATATTTCACATGATTTCTGACAGTCAAGAAAATCAATTGCAGCGCAGGTGATAGCAAAGATACAGTGTAGTTGAAGCTCTACACAAAGTACTTCTCCACCCAAATATAGTTTGGCTTTTTCACTTGGATGTTTGAGCTCTACTATGCTGTATAGATTTGCACAGGTTATCTCTAAAAGGTTGTTTAAATAAATCAGCTCAAATTTCTCTCTGATCACCTAAAATCTGAGTTTAACTCATGAACACATCTGACATCACGCCTAGCTTTGAGGCTGCTTTATACTCTTCACTTAAAAGATTCGTTTCATTCATTTATCTGTTTGCTTGTTAAGCTCTTGACATCCAGCCAGTTTCAAGGGGTGTGGGGTGGAAATGAGAAACCTCTACTTCACATATAGCGCAAAACATATGCATATGTGTCTATCCTTTCCAATTAGAGAGAAGCAGAAGGTATGATTTTTAGAATTACAGGAGTTTATGTACTTGTTTTTGTTGCAAGAAATCCGGACAAATGATTATTTAAATATTTTATGTCAAAACATAAGCTTTTAATATGTGTTTTTCAATGCACGACACGTTGAGTTATTTAACTTGGTTTGGACTTAACTGTGGTATTGGTGATTTTACGTGAATATATCCCCACTTATTGTGTTTTCTTCCCCCTTCTTCCTCCTCTTTTCCATACACATGATTCACTGCACGGCGCATCACCCTTCCCTGGGCGTGTATCAAGCAAACGCGTGGTCTGCTCCCATTGGCCGCAGCCAGCCTACGTTCACATTCCCTCGCCTCCGATTGGTCGAGAGAGGCAGCGCTTCCTTGTTGAGGTCCGGTGCCGCCGTCCAATCAGCTGCAGACATCTGTTCCGAGCGGAGAGGAGAGCCTCGGCGTTTTTCACTGTAACGGTACAGTACGAGAGACGGACGGGCCGCTGCTCGGCGTGAAGACATAACGCAGGGTTATCCGTGAGAAAAGGTGGCGTTTCTGTTCGGCGGGGTGCTCCAGCGCGTAACGATGACAGCCCTGTCGCTGCTTTTGATGGCCGTGTCGGCCGCATCTGTCCTGGCCGAGTCCAACGTGTACTGGCGAGAGCAATTTGAAGACGGGGGTGAGGTCCTTTCTCCGAATTAGACCTGCAGGGTGTATCACTGTGCTGTTTTCTTTAACCTGTACAACTCATCAGCTATGTCAGGATTAAATCAGTGCATGAGTGTCGGCTATTCTTCATTTTTGGTGGTTGGAAGTTTTTAGTTATGTATTTATTATTTTTATATGACACCCAATAATTTCCATTTCCATGCTGCATTGTCTGCTTACTGCTCAGCCGGTGATTAATTTATTCTGTATGAGCACCATTCATCTTTTGATTCACCCCTTCCCTTTTTCTCCATCGCCTTTCAATCCCCCCCCCCTCTCCTCCCCCCCCCCCCCCCCCCCGTCCAACACACACACACACACAGCTCTCATCAAACCCTGTCTGCCACCCCATCCCCCTACTGCACATCCCCCCCTCTGGTCATCCATGGTCACCTCTCTGTACCCAACTGTCTTGATCTGTTATCACCCATCTTACTACAAACACTCACTCAAAGCACGCCCCTGCTGCACCTGCACTGATGCATCATCAGTGGAGGATTAGCTGCCTGTGAGTGACTTCTGTGCAGCTGAACCCGCTCTCGTTTTTGTGCAGATGCCTGGAAGAGTCGCTGGGTGGAATCCAAGCACAAGTCCGACTACGGCCAGTTTGTCCTGACCGCAGGGAAGTTCTACGGAGATGCAGAGAAAGACAAAGGTGAGCTGGAAGAGGTTCAGCTGTACCCAGCCCCTGTGGAGCTGTGGTTAAAACAGACACTGTTTCTGGGATGTTAATCTGTGTGTTTTTAAAGTATGGGTGTGTGTGTCCTCTGTTTGTTTGTGTTGAGGAGGTTTCAAGAGACCTGACTGAGACTGTAAGATTTTGTGGGGTTTGATTGTGTTCTCTTGGATTAAGTTGACCATCACCTTCAGTGGCCTGGCACAATACAGATTTTTATCAGTGAGGGTGTTGTCAGAGTTGTTTCTTTATTTACCATCTGTGGGGCAGCGTCACTATTTGCCTCCACATGACCTCATCACAACAGGCTGTCTCTCTGCTGTACAAAGATGTGTGCCAGTCTGTACGGTTTTATGGGAACTGCACGGATGATAAATGTTTTCTTTGCCGCAGGTCTGCAGACGAGCCAGGACGCCCGCTTCTATGCCTTATCCTCCCGTTTTGATGACTTCAGCAACCAGGGCCAGACTCTCGTCATCCAGTTCACAGTGAAACACGAGCAGAGCATCGACTGTGGCGGAGGCTACGTTAAACTGTTTCCCTCTGACCTCAACCAGGAGGACATGCATGGAGACTCCACCTACAACATCATGTTTGGTGAGCTTGGATGGTTTCTCTTATGTCTCCTTAATGTATTCTTCTGTTTCCCCTGTTTTTAGATGGATTTAAAATATTCTCTATCCTCACACCACTCATGTTTTACTAGTTTTCTTCTTGGTTTTCCCAAATCTGACGTATTTATTTGCTTACCTGCTCAGGTCCTGATATCTGTGGCCCCGGCACAAAGAAGGTTCATGTTATCTTCAGCTACAAAGGCAAGAACCATCTGATTAACAAGGACATCAGATGCAAGGTGAGGTATCAACAAATGGTTTGGCTGATATAGAGCTGATAATTTTTTTTCTTATTCACATTGCATTAAGAAATTGACCCAAACGTTTGCTCCAGTTTTGCTTTTTCTCAAACACACTAAAGATTTCACATGTAAATCACTGTTGAACAGCTGCTGACGTTTCTTTTATGCCTCTCAGGATGATGAATACACCCACTTGTACACCCTGATCGTCAACCCCGACAACACTTACGAGGTCAAGATCGACAATAAGAAGGTTGAGTCCGGCAATCTGGAGGATGACTGGGACTTCCTGCCTCCCAAAAAAATTAAGGATCCCGAAGCCAAAAAGCCTGAGGACTGGGATGACAGGGAGAAGATTCCTGACCCTGATGATAAGAAACCCGAGGTCAGTCTTCTTAATCAACCCTAAAAAATAAATGTTTATAATCCCTTTGTCGCACTTTTTTTCCTACTTCTACATGCTTACCGTTTGTGTGTGTTTGGTAGGACTGGGACAAGCCTGAGAACATCCCAGATCCTGATGCTAAAAAGCCTGATGACTGGGATGACGAGATGGACGGAGAGTGGGAGCCGCCCATGGTAGCCAACCCTGATTACAAGGTAAACTACAAATGGTTATTTTTCTTTATATCAGTGTTGATCAGATACACTATGGCAGCTTCACATTTAACTTATTAACCAGCTGACACAGTTTAGTTGTTTATTACAAATATATAAACCTCTTACTCAGCAGAGCATTTGCATTTGTGGTTCATTTGATATTAATCATGCTGTCTGGCTTTCTACGTCTGGTTGTTGTCAACAGGGTGAGTGGAAGCCTAAAGAGATCAGCAATCCCGCCTACAAAGGCAAGTGGGTCCACCCTGAGATTGACAACCCAGAGTACACAGCCGATTCTGAAATCTATAAATACGACAGCTTTGGCGTGATTGGACTCGACTTGTGGCAGGTAAGAAGATACTTTAGCAGTCTTATTTACTGATGAACAAGGAAACAAAGTGGTGGAAGACTTTCTATTTTGTCACATTTTTGCATTTTAATGATATCCATCCAGGTATTGTAACATTTTTAACATTGTCTGTTCGAGCCCCTGAAAAGTTTTCTGTTTGTGTTTTGAGGTTTTCTTTTCTTTTTTTTTTCCACTGCAAAACTGTAACCTGATATAAATATAATATAAAATATGCATTATTGTCATTGTTGATTTGATGTAGGTCAAGTCTGGCACCATCTTTGACAACTTCCTGATCACCAATGACCCAAAACTGGCAGAGGAAGTAGGAAACGACACATGGGGAAAAACTAAGGTCAGGCCAAAACATTTATTTTAACTTATAAAGCATTTTAAAAAATCATAGCATAAACAAATGTATCAACAAAGTTAGGTATGTGAGTTTTTTCATCTTTTTAATTTGTTTTCCTTATTTGCATCCTCTCCAGGACGCTGAGAAGAAGATGAAGGAAAGCCAAGAGGAGGAAGAGAGAAAGATCCGTGAGGAGGAGGACAAGAAGAGGAGAGAAGAAGCAAAGGAGGATGAGGAGGAGGAAGAGGAGGAGAAGGATGAGGAGGAAGAGGAGGAAGATGAAGAAGAGGAGGAGGGTGAGGAGCAGGAGGAGGAGGAAGAAGAGGACGAGGAAGGCACAGACTCTAAACCCAAGGACGAGTTATAAACCACATGCAGGAACTGCTCAGAAATTAACCAGACTGTCTGTGTCAATGAGCCATCAAAACAAGGCTGGAGACCGAGATGAGAGAGCCTCATGTCTGACACCCTGGGGTGGGTTTGGGTGGGATGGGGTTTTTCATTTGTTTGTTTACAAAGCAAGGGAGAAGGTGAAAAAAGGGCAATTATTGTTCTGTTTCCTGTTTCCATGTGCTACTACTACTACTATTATTATTATTGTTATAATTATTATTATGATTATTATTATTATTAAACGAGGACTAGTAATAGGAAAAAATGAAGATGTCGTTACGAATGTCAAGACAGCAAGTTATTAAACTAAATTGTTTTGCAGTTTGTGCCCAGCATAAATATATAAATTGTCATTTGTGTTCTACAAAAATCTGGGTTTTTATTGTTTTTCTTAAGTTGTTTTTTTTTTTTTTTTTTTAATGAAGTATGATGTGGTGACATGGAAAGATATATTTGGTACTTGGATGATGCCAGGAAAATGTTTTGTTTACCTCATGTGTTTTGTTTGTCTTATTAACCTGTGTCACGTTTTTTTTTTTTTTGGTAATCTTCTACAGTCTGTCATGTCACTCACAGATCCCCTTCATGGCCCCTCTTTTTAAAAGCTAAATAACAAAGGATTTGACAGGGTTAGACATCATAATGCAGGATCTTTTGCCTGCTCTTATTTAAACCTCTCTGATTTAAAAAAAAAAAAAAAGAAAGGAAAAAAGGGTTGAAGGCATGGGGATAAGAGTGCATCAGGACTGACATTATTATATCTGACAACCTGTTCAAAGAAGGCCGTCGTCCATAGGGAGGTAATACGGGGTGCTTTAAAGTGAAATCCCTTACATAGTTTTGTACTGTATAGTTAACACTTTTTCACTTCAATGCACATACTGTAGTCTCGTGTGTTGAAATAAACTGCTCAAACTCAGATCCACATTAAGAGCACTAAAGTAGCAGGAGATTCTGTTCATTTGGTACCGTTTGCTTTAGGTTTACTTGCAGTTGGTGTACACAACCAATTTCCTCATTTATGATGCTAATATCTCTGCACTGCTGTACCCCAGAACCCCTATTCCCAACAGCCCGAAAGACCCTTTTGTAAAAGACACATTTTGTACTAATGGTAGTAATTGAAGTGGGAAGATTTTCATGTTGCTGTGTAAAAAAAAAACAGACAGGTGTTCTGTCCAATTAAAAACAACGAGAAGAAAATAAGCAGAAGTCAATCTCAGTTTTGTTCTGTTATGTTTAAAGTGACTTTACCTTTTACATGCATAGCACCTTCTTTTCACAGACTTGGACTCAAAATATTTTAATTTTATGCAACTTTATCCCTCCACTCCACCACAGTTTAGAGGAGAGTGTACTTTTATTTTTTTATGTTTGTCTGACAGCTACTGCATAATAGTTAGTTTTTTATTTCACACAAATGTATGATGTGATTAAATAGATAAAACAACCCAACGGTATAAAGAGTAGTTAAAATGAGCTCCATATAATAGTAGTGATAACAGTAATAGGTAATATTGTGAAAGGACATGTCAGTATACTTACATACTCATACTTTAGTAACATTTTGAAGTATTTTAAAATGGTTAGCAATGTCATTGGTGTCATTGACTACAGTGAGGTTATTTGTCCTCAGTATTTTTCTCTGTGACTTCAAGTGCTTAAGCAGCCACACGTGCACATATTTACATGCACATCCTCACCTAGTTAACTGTGCAGTGGTGAGGTGTTACTGCACAGGTATATATGGGTATAAATGATATCACAGATGTTGATATTGGTATTGCACAGATATGATTTCACAGTATAAATAAATAAGTGGAATGAAAAGACCATAATGTACATAGGTAGGACATCAGTAAACATCCGTGCATTGATGGACATCAGTAAACATCAGAACTACTGTGGTATAGAAGTGTTTTTATCACTTTGATGGAGTCCAGAGGGCTGCCACATCAGTCTTCTTGTCCCCTTCAGAACACCCCCCTCCCCAACAGACCACTGCATAATAGACCACCGATATATTTAAGTTTTCAGAGGTGGTCTGCACACACCAAAGGATCCCAGCCTTCTCAGCATGTAAAGATGACTCTGACCCCTCTTGTAGTGAGTCAGGGAGGTCAGTCCAGTCCAGTTTGTTACT
>JAOXYL010000105.1:15135815-15156855 GCA_028564955.1 Terapon puta
CACGCGCACACACACACACACACACACACACACACACACACACACACACACACCCACACACACACACACACACACACAGACATGCAGCTGCAACCAACCACAAAAAACAAAAACTTCGTTTATGTCCTGCAGGCACTGGAGAGGGAGATGTTGAAGATGCAGAGAAACTACTGCAGCCATACCTCAAAAAATATCCCAAGGTTTGCCATAATTAAACTATGTGTGTATGTGTGCTTTTTTGGGGGAAAATTTTGAAATGCCATGTTCTCAAACATACTGTTGTGTTCCTCTCAGGGATCTATCTTCTTGTTCTTCGCTGGTCGAATAGAAGTGATCAAAGGAAACTTGGATGCTGTGAGTGTTGAAAAAAGAAACAAAACATATAGTGTGACCCATTCAAACATGATTTGTTCTTAGTTATTATCATTCACACTGAATGTGTTTAAGTGACATCCTCTGTGGTTTGCATGTTTCCAGGCCATCACGCGGTTTGAGGAGTGCTGTGAAGCTCAGCAGCAGTGGAAGCAGTTCCACCACATGTGTTACTGGGAGCTGATGTGGTGCTTCACATACAAGAGGCATTGGAAGATGGCCTACTTCTACGCTGACCTGCTCAGCAAGGAGAACTCCTGGTCCAAGGTGGGCCCCTGTAGTGAGGGACAGAGAAGATGTTCTGGCTAATTAATAAGTGCAAATCTGTTAGTTGAAGCAAACTAAACTCTTCTGTTTGTTTTAGTGACAATTAGTCTGCTTTTCAAAAAATAAGGGTGAAATTAATTTTAGTTTACAAATATTTCTCATCCTTTTCAAAATTTTAGTTTTGTATTACTGCTTTATCCCTCATCAAGTTAACTTGGCAGCACACAAGACAAGCCAAAGAACATGACATACATTTTTGGTATTTACAGAATTAAAGAGCCACAGTCAGCAGCTTGTGGTGTCTGAAAATAAAAGATGTATTGAAACTGAAGACTAAGAATGGAGAGTTCTGATTCTCTAAATACAGTTTTTCTCCTCTCATTTCAAAAGGAAAGATGGGAGTTTGCAGTGGTAACCACTTTTTCCCTTCCCTCAGGCTACCTATGCGTATATGAAAGCAGCCTACCTCAGCATGCTGACTGCAGATGATTGCCTAACCTTCGGGGAGACTGCGTTCACTCTGTTCAGGTATGAATCAAGAGCTTACAGGTTCCACTGAAACAACTCACAGCAGCCACAGTGAAACAGAGATTATTCACTGTGACAGTTATAGTATATCTATGATATCATAATATCTTCTTCCGGGAGGAGACTGCCTTTGGTAGGAAATATGAGCTAATATAAGACCTCTATGCATTATCAGAGGGATCATATAGCGAGAATTGAATTTCTGTGTTGCACATCAAATTCTTTCTGTGGCACAGAGCAATACGTAGGTTTTATTCATGAAACATAACATTAAAAATGCCCCTCTAATTGAACCTTTGATAGTACTTTTAATTATTAGAAACTATGTGTCACTACATTTTCAGTCCTACTGATGTGTGTATGCATATGTTTTTATATTTCAGGCAGGTCCCAGGGCTGAAGCAGAAAATAGCAGGAAAATCTTTACCAACAGAGAAGTTTGCGATCAGGAAAGCCCGTCGCTACCTTGCAGAAAATCCCATCCCTCTTCCTGCTCCCCCACTGGTTAGTTATAATTAAGCTGAACAATATTAAAAAGCATGTGTGGCATGATTGATTTTTTAAAACATTAACACTGCTGCTACAGTGTTAGCAATAGTGTTAGAGATATCAGGTAAATAAGACGTTTTTAGTTACACAGGCTTTGTGATTTAATAAGGTCTGTGGCCTCCTGATTTACCTTTTAGGACTGTGATAAAATACTTTTTTTCACCTGTAATAATGAGAATTCACTGATTTTTGTTTTGTATGTGTTTGTGCCTCATCTAGGAGATGATGTACATCTGGAATGGCTACACAGTCATTGGCAAACACAAAGACCTGACTGAAGGGATGCTGAAGACACTGCATGATGCACAGGCTAAACTCGAGAGCAGCCCAAGTATGCCAAAAACAGAGAAATGAGAATCCTTCTCATGGATTAAAATTCTTATTTTGATTTCTCTTCATATTGATATAAAAATATGGACTGCTATACTGTTGCAAAATGTATTGTGAGTGCTTCAGAGACCTACACAGTCTGTAGATATAATCCTTTTCCAATGTTTGCCAGCATTACTGTACCTATTTTCTGTCTAGTTGTAACTGTCCTGTTGTGTGCTTGTCAGGGACAGAGTTCTCCATAGATGATCAGTGTCTGCTGAGCCTCTTGAAGGGACTGTGTCTCAAACACCTGGGGCACCAAGAGGAGGCCGAGCACTACTTTACCCTTGTCCTCTGCAAGTAAGTTTCTCTCTGTAATGTACAGTCTATGCCTGCAGAAAAACAGATATGCTCTAATCTCTTGCAGTGCGTCATCACCAATTATCCTGATCATATTTGTTGTGCATCCTCTGGAGAACAAAGGCAGTACTGTTTTGAAAAATGAACAGCACAGCAGCTGAAGGGAATCTTTGTACATGCTGACTTCACCTCTACACATACTCTACACATAATGTAACCTCTGTGTTTTGACATTATCTGCAGTGAGAGTCAGATCAAGTATGACCACTACCTGGTTCCTAATGCCCTGCTGGAGCACGGCCTGCTGTGTCTGGAACAAGGCAGAAAAGATGAAGCTATCAAACTCCTAGAAGCAGCAAAGTAAGTCTTTCAGGCATCAAACCACATTCAAATTATCTGAGAAGATTTTTTAAATAAAAGATTTACCACTTGTTTGCTGCAATTTATTGAAATGTTAACTACACCTTATATGTTTTCACATAATGTATAACTCCAAATCATCATTTCTTACTTTGTTTTTACATGAAATAAGTCACACTGCTGTTATTGCTGTTATCTTCATGATTTTCACTTAATCTTACAGTAAGTGTAAGAATAAGTAGCTTTTGCTCTAACGTCACTTTAAACCACCTCTGTGATTTATGAATTTATTATAACATCCGTGTGTGAAATAAAACTTTGGATTGAGATTTACCCCAGATCTGATTGTAAATTTGCCTTTTTGCTCTGTTGCAGGCAAAATTACAAAAACTACTCAATGGAATCACGGACACACTTCCGTATTCAGGCTGCTCTGCACAAGGCCAAGGGTGCAGGGGAGAACGGCACCCACGTTCCTTCTAGCCCATAACAGACAGAGGAGGGCACACTAGAGCTGAGACAGCTTTCTGTTTCTGCAGTTCCACAATGCAACACTCAGCCCAGCCCAGCCCTACACATTTGGGCGGATAATTTTTTTTTTCTAATCAGGAGGGTAGGGGAAGAGGGATGCTTGTTCTCATGTGTGCCGCCATTATGGATTTGCGTGGCTCTGTGTGGCTCTGACTGTCTTAGACAGGTTTGCTACATCCTCTTCAAGACTTATATTAAGATGAACTCCACTTCTGTGAGTGATTTGAAATAGAAACAAGCTGAAAGATGTGCCTATATTTATGAAACATTGCTTTTAGCAGGCTTGTTGGTTTAGCACTGTGGCCACCCATAAGGGGCGCACTAGGGTAGAAAACAAGGTCACACTTGTCTAATGTATACTGCAGATTACATCCACTGCAAACCCAGAATAAAAATGTGCCCAGTTCAGGGTCGTAGGGTTGAGAGTACCAAACAGCCCCCATATAACTCCACTTGGCCAGCAACACCCTTTGAACTGGTTGCACCAAAGTTCTCTTCTAAATTCATATATTAGAGGTTATTGATGAGATAAAATACATGGAGGATGACACACATATGTACTGATATAGTTTGATATCAGGTACAGTATAAAGTATGTCATATCACAGAATTCACCACACAGTCCATCTGGACTTTTGTACTGTGTCATTTTATACATTTTGGTTGACAGGTTTAACTTGTTTTCATGTTCAAAACCAAAACAACCTAATTCAATATAAATTCTTTATAAGTTTTTACATTTTTACACTACATAAACTTTGGTTCATTGTGTTTTTTAGAGTGAGTGAATGTCTTGTTTTTAATTTTCTTCATTTTCTTGAAAACTATTTAAATAGACACAGATATATTCATGTTGAACTTTCTTCCAGTCTCCTTCTTAAGAAATGATCAAATCTGAAATCCTGTTGCATTTTACAGTGATGTGTAATTTGCACTGAGCTATGTAAATCAGCCAGCCACACAACTCTCTGGGGTCAAAAAATCGGTGAGAGTTGCAGTGAGAGTTGTTCTTTACATTTATATACTGTAAATGGCACCTTTTACACAAATTGTCCCGTTTTAAGAGGACAGATGAATGTGTCTTTTAGAAAGGCAGACTCCCTCCTTTTCTCCTCCTGGTGTGTGGGACGAGCTCCAGCAGTACTTGAGCCTGAACAAACAGGCCATTCACACTGAGCAGCGAAGGACTGCGTGCTCGTCTGCCTGTTGCATCTTTAGTGGGTGAAGAAGCTGAGAACGGGAACCACCACAGTCTTTCTGCTACAACACCCTCTGCTGCTCCTGTCTCAGCCATGCTTGATGCCAACTATAGAAGGACTTTAAACATCATAACCACAACCTTGTATGAAATAATACTCTGTAAATGAACAAATATTATGATAACTGTAAATGATGAGACAGAAAGAGGTTACCTCTAAATGTGCTGTTAGTGAGGGTGTTTGAAGGGCTGTGTCCCAGCAACAGAGTGTCCAAAACCTAGAAACTCAGATGGTGTCTCAAGTGTTGGAATTAGAGCACTGCTGATTTATTCATGATTAGAATAGGTTTGGGATTCGAGATGAGTAGGAGTCAGTTTCAATGTTTTTTTTAACGGTGGAGGAAATGCATTTTCAATATTGTTTTAACAGCAGTCACTCTCTGGAATATCCCAGTAACAAATCATATTTTATACTAATTAATTGTGCTTATTTTTCTTTTTCTCTCCCTTTGGTTTTGCGGACATATCTGAAACAGACCCTAACCAAATTTAGTGGCATTGTGATGTTTACAATCAGCATATTTTACTGGGCACGGCTACCACTGAGCAGAATGACATTCCTGTACATACTGAATGTTTCTATTGTAATTTAAGATGAAATAATGACACGCAACTAAAAAGCACATCTCATTTTGTGTTGTCTTTATTTTTCTGTGTGTGTGTGTGTGTGTGTGTGTGTGTGATTTGTGCACCAGTGACAGAAGCACAAAAGCCACTGTGCACAACACGAAGTGGTGTCATATCCACATCAACGAGGGGAATGCTTGGCCGGAGGTCTTTGCACCCGTTGTCCTCATCTGTGTGATCTAATCCCCCAGACACAGTACAGTCATCTCATCTTTGTTGATATGCAAGGCAATGGCAGCCACGGATAAGAATACAGGGGGTGTTGGATGAGTATATACACCGTATTTTGTTGAAAATACACAACATACGAACAGTAACAGACACGTGAATATCACTGTAACGGCAAAAAATAAAAAGTCCTGCAATTACAACAACGTAGACTGATAATTTCTCAGTTTTAGCCTTGTGTTTACGTTTTTTGGCGAAGGATGTGTGAAGGCAATTCTTATTGGCTGCAGAGGAGTTCTCTGTGACGTAGGCGAATGCTGATTGGGCGTCTCCTGGTCGTGGGCGATACTTTTTGCTACATCACCGAGCTTTTGTCGTTGTTCCGCAGCTGCGAGCTGGAAAGCCCCTGACAGCCAGGGGAGGAACTGCGGCCAGGTTTGTCACTCTAAATGAGGGATATCCACGTTTGCCTCGCCTCTCTGCGAACATAAACCCTCCGCGTGGTTGTGTCAGCTGTTTTTTTTTCAGCCCTCCCTCCTCTCCTCCTCTCCGCTCCCCCTGTGAGTGCTATCAGTTAGCAGGCTAGCTCTTTGTGTGGCTAGCTGCTACTAGCCGAGGGATGTTTTGTTGTTGTTGTTGAGCCGAGCAGCCCTCCCGTCGTCTGGGAGAGGGAGACCCATCAGCTGGTGTATGGAGAAATAAAAAAAACACACAAAAAACGCCCCATCTTGACGCCTCCTCGACCCGCTGACACTACACCGTGAGTTAGCAGGAGAAAGAGAGAGAGAGAAGAGGGAGAGAGAGTTAGATCCCAAGAGGAAGGAGATGGGAAACTGCTTGAAGTCTCCAACCTCGGACGACATATCTTTGCTTCATGAGTCCCAGTCGGACCGGGCCAGCTACGGAGACGGTGCAGACCCCGACCAGGAGCCACCGCCCCCCTATCAGGTAACTTTGAGCAGCTGTGTGGTACCAAAACATCAACAGCCAGCCATGATAAACAAATGAATCAAAAACCTTATTTTATAGAGTTCAGATTATGCAGCCTGGTGATGTTTTGCAGAAAGACAAACAATATGGGCGAAGCTCGATCAGCTGTTAGCAGATCCCTTCATGGCTTTGACACTAATCCGCTTTGTTATATCCGAAGGTCTCTTGTCTACCATTTCCCTCAAGTCATACTACGATTCATCCCTCAGTGAAGAGACAGCAGCATCACGGCTGCCTGTAAGCTTGTAGTTTCGACTAAATGGAGATGGCACCCGGGCATCTATTTCGGTCTGTAGTTAACGCTATAAAATGTAATTTAATGGGTTTAAAATCCCAGTTCTCCATTAAAGGAAGGAGAGTGGATTTGTAATTTTGGAGCGAGACACTCAAAAGTTGCTCAGCTGCCTCGTTCACTGATCTCCTCCAGGGCAGCATCTTTTGTTTGTCTGCTGTCCTTATTTCCTGAATTAGATCATCTACAAACAGACCAGGTCATGTTGTAGCTGTAAATATGATTCATGGTGTTACCCTTCTCTTGTTTTTCTATGTTAAGAGGTGGCTGGTATGTTATGTAAGGCCTTGGCAGAGAGTTTGCCTGTTACTGGGTTAAGCCAAGCCTTATCTGTAGATTTAAGATAAGTGTTTTTTAAAGCCTGGGAAACTGAATGAGATCTTGGGCCAGTACACCATGAGTGCTCTTATTCTAGACAGCTACTTAATTCTTTATTTCAGATTCAATATACTGTGGCCAAGCGCAAACATCTTTTATGGACTATTTAACAGCAGACAGAGTCATAAACATAATGGGGAACATTTCCCCAACTGTCTGTGTTTTTTATTGGAAAAGCAAAAATTGATATGATTTGACATTACATAATAATTGTTTAAGTACGTTTTGAGATGCTAGATTTCATTAAATGGACATGTTGATGAATAGTATAATGATGTCAACTGGACTTTTGAAATGTCATAAACCCAGATTTGGTTCCACTTTGAGGACCATAGTACAAACCGTATATGACCAGGAAGTCTCTGGCTGCCTCTAAACTTTGGCCATCGTGCATGTGGCCCAGTTGAGTACAAGATGGAAAGTACAGTAGTTATTTGTTGAGTCTGTGTCACTTCACTTGCTCAGTGAGGGTGCTCTCAGACTTTAGGTTTTATATGTTTAAATTAGTCTTAAAAGCTGAAATCGCATTCCACAGGTATTGAAATGGGGGAAGAGCTATTCTGATTATGCACTAAAGTGGCCAGAAATTGTCTTTAAAACTGTTGCAAATTTATTTTTCAAACTGTGGCCTTACAACTCTCTGCTTAGATCATCAGAGAAGGGTCAGCTCCAGCCCCTGTTTGTACCTCTCATGTATTAGCAAACATTCAGGCGATAGAGGTAACCATTAGTTCCTCTAAACGATCATTGACCAACAATATTTTTCAAAAACAGTGGTTGTTGAAAAATGCTTGCAGCTGTTTTATTGAATTTTAAAACTATCTTCTAACCATCATTATAAAAAAAAAAATCCACTGCACTCAAGAGTTTTTAACCCAAATGTGTGCTAATATTTGAGAGGCAAACCCTGGGGCGAGGGTTGTGTTTATGCAGACTTAAAACTCCTTCATAACAAGGATCTTTATTTGCTATATGCAAAGCAGTTACAGCAAAGTAGTTGTTGGCAACAGCTACTATGAAATTCTTCCAGTAACATCAGAGACGGGACGAGTTTCTAGTTCCTCCTTGTAATCTTTGTCATTTATTATCAGCAGCCTGTCACTCACAGTCGGCTGTCAGCAAAGATAATATCTGAACAGGGCCAGGAGTCCTTGTCATGTATCCATGCCCGGGTTGCTACAAGTATGTCATGACAGGCGTACAGCAGTGTGTAATTAGGCCAATGCAGCCAGCTCTGGTATCATAGAGAAGTGTTGGTGTAATAAACAACACAAACATTGCTTAGTATCTTTGGAAGAGTTCTGACTAAGCTTTCGGTTGTGTGGAAGTCTTTCGCAGTTTGTTTATACCAGAGTTTCACACAGGGTTAACTTACTAGTTAAAACCTACTTATAAAGGGCTCTTTCAGACCTGCCAACTCATTTCTCCCTGGTGACCACAGTAATCAGCACCTTCACCATCTGAGCCCAGCCTGAGAACACAGCACACATTTTTGTGTGCTTGCAGTTCAGCTTAACACACTTTGAAAGTGCTGTGTGTGTTAGAAGAGGGACTAAAGGCTCGACCATACTCAATTTGAAATTGAATTTGGCGTTTTCTTAAAAGCTGTCGAGTACGGGCCGGGGCACAAATGCCATTGTGCTCTTTGTGCTGGAAGTCTGTCCCTCATACCAGAGAGCGATGTTTAGGTTTATTCATGGTGAAATACCAACAGTGAAATCCAAAACAAAGACAACATGAGCTCAGGCTGAGCTTCAGTTACATAAAATGAAAACATGGGAAAGACAGTGATTTAGAACCAAGGGTGGTGTTGTTTTACCGCCAAAAAGAAAAACTAAACAAAAAGGGGGATGGGATGGATGCTGTATTTTCAGCTAGTTTTCTAGTTACACAAGAGAGTGAAGGGTAGTTAGTCTTTAAAAATCTCTCATCATTCATTATTTAAAAAGTAATGACATTGACATTGGAAATGTAATAAAGTCACAGAATAATTAACTTAGTATCATTTTATTAGATTATTATTTCAAGTGCTTTACAACAGGGTTTTCTGTAGTTCATGTATGGGCTGCGTTTATGACACCAATATGTGATAATGAGATATGTGATCATTTCTGTTATTAAAAACCTAAAAAATCCTAAAAAATGGTAATACTTGTACAGTAGTAAAACTACTGTCCAGTAACAGTAGTTTAGCCTAGAGTTGTATTAGATTCAAGTTGTATTTCATTTCACATATCTTGAAAACGTAAAAAGGTTGTATCAAACCTGGACATGCAGTGAATGTCATCCAGACATGTAAGACAAGTTAACTGCATGCAACCCTTTAGACACCCCGAGGGTCATAAATGTCTGCTCTTATTTCATCTGGAACGTTGACACTGATCTGACCGTGTTTCCTGGGAATTCAGAGTCAGCGGTGAATCAGAAGAGGGTGGATTCCAGCATCTGGAGTGGAGTTTGTCCATGCACAGACCAGACGCTACATTTGATCCTGTTGAGTAATTTCCTGGCTGAGTCAGTGCGCAGGCTGGCATCTGAAAGGCTCAAGGCCAAGTTAAGTGATAGGTTGAACAAAGAAAAGGTCACATGTGGACACTGTCCACAGAAAGTCTTTCACTAATATTCATGTGTCATGTTGACTTGTCAGTGCAGATTAATAATTTCTAAAAAAATGTTCAATGGTAAAGAAGTCTACCAAAATATAGATATGAAATGTGTGTTTAATACACAGTATAATGGGGGATGAAGCAACTACTTAAAACATAGTTAACGAATAGTAAGACTGCCTGATATTTGAGATTTACCTATCTGTTTTTTTCATGCATCTGCCAATACTGCCTGAAACGCAGGGTACTGTTGATTCAGCGTAGTCTTAATTAATATCAGAATATTGCGGTAAATATAGACATGGTCTGCACAGACATGGGGGGTGGATGGATGTTGAAAGCTGAGTGGATGAGATCAGCCCTCTGAGCCAACCACTTAGGCTAGTGGACCATTTAATGTCTTGTCAAAATGATTTCAAAGTGAGTGTGTGCGTGTGTGTGTGTGTGTGTGTGTGAGCGTGAGAGTGAGAGAGCTGTGCCCAATGCCCATGTTTGTATTGTATCTATTGCGGAGGCTAAAAAGCAAAGGGAGGAGCAGCTCTGTTTGTGCTACTAATATTTTGAAGGTTGTGTGTGTGTGTGTGTGTGTGTTTCGTATAAAATGTTGTGTATCATGTGTGGTGATTTGGAAAGCAGCTGTTGAGAAACGTGCTGACTCATCGCCGTGGGACTGGGCTACAAGAGATGAGGCACCCCTGTGTGTTTGAAGAGACAATGTGTGTGTCTACCTCTCCAAGTTTGGCCTCTAATGCCCCGTCTCCTTCAGAAGCCTCAAAGCCTCAGAGATGGTAGCAGTGACAGGACTTTTTATTGATCACATTCAGTTTGGCACAAAGGCCCTCATGCCACTGTCAGCCTGCTTTATAGTTAAACCTTATTGGCTGGAACACCTTGCACACTTAAAAAGAGTCACTGTGGAGGAGTGTTCAGGCATAGCTGAAGTTCATAATACTCTTTAGTTTTCAGCCTTTTTTCAACGTTTCTCTCACTTTTGTGTGGACATGTGGCGAGGAGGGTCCAAAACATGTCAAACGAGCTCTGGCTGCGCCAGTCAAAGACGAGGCCAATTCTCCTTTTAGATGGTTCAGCAGAGCAGGGGACATGCACCACTGACTGGAGTAGATACACACACGCAGTTAAAGAAGCAAAAAGTCTGTCAACTAACCGTGTTGCCGTCAAGATGAGAGGGCTCACAGTCAGCAGTTTGGTTTGAGCTCAGCCAGCTTGGTCTGAGGAAGTGGAGAGGGAAAAAAAGTTAACTTTGAAGGTGTTTTTTAATTAGCTGTCAAACCTGAAGTGGAGAGACGAGGGAGAGCGTCCAGCACTGCCCGAAACGCAGGCTTCTGGTCTGCGTCATTTTGTGAATTCAGAAGTTCAGCTACAATTAAATCTGTCTTCTGGCTGTGAAGGAAGCGATAAGGAATACGTATAAGTGGACCATACATGAATCACTTGGTAACCGCTGTCACATGTATCACGGCGGAGTGACTACACAGTAACCAGGCTACCCCTAATACTGAAAGATGCCTCCTTTGATGGATGACACGCTGTATTAAGTGGTAATGCTCTTTGTCATCCTATAGTACACAAACACAACTGTAAAATTCAGTGAAGGTTCAATTCGGTGTGGAAAAAGAAGTGGAGCTGCCACAAAGTACAGATGTGATGGCACCCTTGGTATGCTGTGGGTCATTTTGAGCAGAATAGAGACTGGGACATGTCACCTTTAAGCAACACCCATAAAAGAAATACCCGATTGATTATCAAAAAAAGCACCCTCATAATATTTTTATAAGAAAATGCCCCCAACCTATATCTGTGTAGAAATAAAGTCACATTTTCAGACCACCATAATCTGTAACAGGACCTTCTGTTCTTTCCTGTAGGTTATGTCACAGTCAGGGAGGTTAGAAAAGTTGCTTGACCTCCCCACGGTGCCCAGTCATACCTGTGGTGACGTGCTGACTTCACCACAGGTGTGACCAAGTCACTTAAGTTGGATGGTGTTTGGTTTTTAGTCTTGCAAGGCAGCAACCTCATCAGAGCGACCGTTGCGACGGATTACCAACCTTTTTGTCCTAATATGGTTACAGAAACACTTCAGGGGTGGAGGAGGCGGTGCTGACAAACAGGCCATTGTGCAGCATGTCAGTGACATAGTCTGTCTGTGGGCTTTAGCTGACACACAGCCACATAGAGGTTGCTGTTCCTTAGCACTCGCCACAAGGACCATGACTCAAATAACTCTTTTGTCTCTCCATGACCCCTCACAGAGATAGTTGGCAGCCCTGCTCATGTGATCTCAGGGTGGTTTGGGTCCTTATATTATGGTGCCAAATCTACGTGAAAGGCTGTTAAGGGCCAATATAATGTGGTCCAGGCTGTTGTAATTCCCCTGATACATGTTTTCACTTCTCTAGCATGATTAATTTATGACTGCTGATAAGATTTTTATATATTGTTACTTTCTGTTCTTTATTAACTTTGTTTCTCACAAATGTACTTTTTCCTTTCCCACCAACATATGTCTTTGCACCACCCTCAGTTTTTGCATAGCTAGAGTAAAGCCTTTCTGTGAGCTTCTTTGTCATGTGTTATGTGCAAATACTATGTGTAAATACAAGGTTAATACTCTTAGCCTACATTAGCACCTCAACTTCCTTCTTTACCAAGCCGATGGCGTAATGGGATACACACAAACATTGTCGTGCTATCAGCACGTCCGGTTATTGCAAACACGTCCTGTGATCCTAATGTCCACCCTTCTCCTCCCATTGTTGTCACTCTTGCATGTGCACGGTTGTGTGATCAGCTAAGTGCGCGCTTGCCTGTATTGTGCTCTGGCGTCTGCAGGTCTTGTTCAAAGATTTCATTACTCTCCTGCCTCTCGACAGAAGGCTAAGATTTCAGGACCTGCGAACGCTTCAGGTTTCTGGTGTTTCTTCCCCTTAAGTGCATATTGACACTGCTTAAGTTTCATCAAAATGCAGTCATGTTTGGCAAGTTCGTATATACTGTACTACATATGATTTAGATTTAGCAGATATACGGACAAAATGGGTTATACTAGCCGTTTTTTCCATTTTATAGTCTATTATGACGAAGCTGTTCTTGCAGTGTTCAAACAGAAATTTTGCTGAGTCATCGTGGAGCCTGTCTGCAGCCCCTTTCCCACGTACACATTAGCCCTTCAGTGCTTTGTTCAATATGTGAGCAAAGCCAGGAGCAATGTATTGAGACTGTTTTGCAGCAGTCTGCCACCGTTACATAAACATGAAGAAGAAAAGAATGGGGAATAAAGCAGAAATATTACCAATCACAATCAAACACAATCATGCAACAGGTTGATTTTTTCATACTGCAGTTCTGTGCAGCCATCAAGGTGACCCTATTTCTGGAAAGCGCAGGAGGAAACAGTCAGTACAAAGCACTATAGTTTGCTTGTGAAGGCATTCCTGTGAGGCAGATAGTGATGTTTCACTTGAAATGTTTCCCTTTTAGCATGAAATGGAAGTCCAGTCGGGGAGAAAAGTCCCTTTTACTGTAAAGCCAGATTCAAAATCAATTAGTCAACCTGTGAGAGTATTCAGGACTCTTCTGCCATTGTGTAACATGTTACTTTTCTCCAGTGAGTAGAAAAACTCGCCACATATATTTCAGAAAGAGTCATTTAATGTGGTGAAATGGTAACTTATGTGTGGGAGAAATCTGAGTGCAAATGCCAATAATCACAAAGACACACCAGTGGCAGAAGGGGGAAATCTGGGTTTGGGTTTTGTTATTCAAACTATCCCTTATCTTCTGTGTGTGTGTGTGTGTGTGTGTGTGTGTGTGTGTGTGCCTGCTCTTGACGGTAAAGCCTGTTATCGAACTTGTGGGCTGAGAGTGCCTCTATCACTCATTTTCCCACTCTTGTTTTTTGTGGATTTCTTTCAATTAGTGATGGATGATAGAGGAGCTGGGGCAAACACCTCCACTCTCTATCCATCCGTCTTTTAGTGTACGTCTGCTCCCAGTCCTTGTTGTCTACAGTCTTCACCTTTCTTCCTGCTCACCATAGCACTCTGGGCCTGGCAAGCTGACAATTTCAGCTGCTGTGTGCCGGGCCCTGCAGCCATGGTTGGCAGAGGAAACCACAATCTGTACTTTGGCTCCCCCCAGTCCCCCACTTTCACACTCGCCTCCTCCCTCTGTCTCACTTTTCATCTCTGTGACTGTTGTCCCGTTGGTCAACCTGAGGTCACATAACGAACAGTTGTCACAACCCAGCTGACACGCCATGTATGAGGGGAGGGAGAGGCATATGACAACAATAACACTGCTGACCACTGCACAGTTAACACATGCACACACACACACACACACACACACACACACACACACACACACACACACACACACACAGTACAGCTGCTGCTCCCCTGCCAGGCCCTGTCTGTAGCATTTATCCCTGCTGCCTGCCTGCCGTCTCTTTTTGACATGGGCAAAAGAAGTGGCTGTCAGGGGAGCTGCCGACAGCCTCAACTACTAAAGTTATGCTGACTCATGGCTTAAAATGCTGTGGTGCAGAGAGGCCGACTGCTTGCTAGTTTATTCATCTTTGCTCTGCATGTTTTCTATGAATCTTGAATGAATCTTTTAGCTTCTGAAGATATTTCAATAATTAAAATAGGACCATCTAAGAATAAAAGTTTTTGCCATTATTATGTCATCATCATTATATCTATGATGGTCTCTCTAATCTGGTTTGGTATTGACAATGCTGATTTCTGGTCAGTGTTGTGTCCTCAGTTTTCATCCTTTAGGCAGATAATATGGTCATATTATATCAATTAGAGATACCAGTGAAACTGTGAAAAATGTTCCAGGAAGTCCAGTTGGAGTAACAGCTTAATGTATTTAAGGCTTATCAGATGCCTAACTGTTTGTTATACTCACAGATTACACAACTCTGAAAGGTCATCACAACAACTAATTGTTCTTTCACTGCAACAATCGCAAGGTACACAATAGAAATATTCAAAATAATCCACCAGGAATGTGTCTTCGCATGTGTTTGACCAGCCTAGAACTTGTGACAAACAGGCTTTTTTTTAAAAAGTGATCAAAATTTTAGCAGCGCAGGCAGCAATATCCTGATTTTTATTCAATCTCAACTAGCAGCAAAATAGCAGATTATCATCACTGAGCAAGGTAGTTATTGCTTAAATCATCACCAGTGTGCTCCCAGCAAGTCAAGGTGCTTTTTGGGCCAGTGTGTAAGAAGAGGCGGACATTATAATAGTTGTCCAAGTCACTCACATTTTTATACATTTAGAAAATGCTTTGTCCATAAATGAAAATAAAATCACTCGCTGCCATACGCTAATGTGACGCAGAGAATCTTAAACAGTCCACAGAAATACATTGTTTTTAATTACAGAAAAATAAAAGACAAAAAAATTACAAGCATTGAAATCAAAGTCTTGTATTCAGAGTATTCAGAGTAACATAATGCATGTCATGTTAAGCATCAGCATATAACTCTTTCTTCAACCTTTGCTTTTGTCGCTTGTCTCTGAATGAACTTAAACCCTGCCTACTCCCATTCAGTCAAAAAGAAAGAAGAAACTGGAAAGTGCCTCGAGTGTTGTGCTTCCCACTCGGCCTGTCACTCAAACTTTAGAACAGCATTTACTTTACCTGCTGTTTTGTGCTTACGGATGACAAAGAACGGCGAGGAAACACAAAGTCGTCTGATTAATTTTTACTATAAACTGCCCTCACTCGAGTCTCGGGTGCCTTGTGTCAAAAGGTCATCTCTGGAGTGTGGATGTGCACGCGGTTAACGGAGGAGGTCACTTAATGGCATTAGAGTGGACTTAAAACCTAATCCGTGACCTGCCTGTTGGATCCCTCCAAAGTGCCGGAGTATGAGGTTAGTCCGTGGACTGAAGCGTGGGTTCAGGGAGGGTGAGGAGGAACCAGTCAGACCACAAGAGACTGTAGTTAGTATATGAAAACGTAGGAGGACAGAGGGAGGAAGGCAGGGAAGGAAGAGGAACAGCAAAAGACCACAAAGTGAGAGAGTTGAGTGAATTGAAAGTTGTTTTAAGGGGAGGAAGATACTTGCAGAGTATCAAGACAAGAGAAACAAGAGAAATGTGTGCCTATTATCCCCTGAATTTATGTTCGCTACAGCATATGTTAAGTTTCCAATAAATGTGCTTGCAGCGCAGGTCGATCTTTGTTAACACTGCCATCTCTTGAAAGGCTTTATTTTCCCCTCACATCAGTTGGCTCTGCTTTGATTGCCCTGGTGTTATAAAATGAAAGAGTTTGACAATAAATTTAGTCATTAAGCAAACAACTTTTTATTTAGGGCTACAACTAACAATTATTTTCTCCTCTGATTAATCTGCAACTTATTTTCCCAATTACTGTTCACCTCCATGAAATGTCAGAAAATGATTAAAGCTCTCCCAGGGTGGTGCTTTTTGTGAATGTGCAGAAATGGTCCAAAATATATTCAGTTTACTGTTATATAAGACAAAGACTATTTTTTCAATAAAGCACTTCTTTAAATAGATGCTCATTCATTTTCTATTTTTTTCAGTTGTTCAAATGTGATGCTGTGTCTCTTATATGTCATTATATGACTCTAAGAATCTTTCATTTTAATACTTAGTGCAGCTCAATGGAGTTTTTCATTCTGTGTCAGATTTGGTCACTTTTGACAATGGCGTAAACTTTTAAATTAGTTTACGTTGATTTTGGGGAAAAATGACCTGGTGGCGGAATATCTAGTAGAAATTAAGAGAAGTAGCTAAAATTCCTGCGATTAGTATAATTTGCTTATGTCATGAGAAGTATTAGTACGAAACTGAGACAGGAGGACTGTCGCATGGCCAATGGCTCATTCTTTTACAGAAAATACACAACTTACTGAATATTCAACAATATACAATTACAGAGTAATATACAGTATAGGTTTGGTAATATTGCGACTTTTTTTGTTGCTTTGACTCATTACAGTTTGGACACATAGTGGTATGGGAAACCCCATTAGTCACTCTGTTTGAATCGTACTTTCATTACACACAACTTCTTTTTAAGGTGTAAAATACTGCTGACAGACATTATGAAAGACTCTGTCTCGGTCTGTCACCTCAGACATTTAGTTTTACCTCGTCCAAAAGCAGATTCCTGTTGTGTAGGCCGCTTTGAGGTTAAACTGGGAGCGGGGTACTGTTTTAAAAAAAATATATATATAGTTGTTTATATATTTTAATTTGACTTTAGACCAGATACAATCAGTTAGCTGAGCTTTCGTAGATCACCTCTTTTTCTTTTGTCATTTGGATATCTGAGTTCCAGTAAATAACCTCATCTGACCAAACTCATCTGGTTTTATCCAGCTTGCCCCTCCCCCAGAGAGCTGCGTCGTAACAAAGAGATGAACATTTCCCAGGAACATTGAAAGATTAGTGAGATGTTTCCTGCTATGAGCAGTCTGTAATGATTTGCACTGACTTCTAGGAAAATTGTTCACAGAGAGCTTCCCCTCTTTCAGTACACTGTAGATTCTGTGGCGATTTAAATAAAAGACAAGTGAAATAGTGATTTAAACCTATTTAATTAATCAGGTCTGCATGAGGGCGGGCGTCATTTTACTATGTTCCAGCCTGAAAACATTTCTCATCTTCTGCCAAGTCAAGTAAAAGTGTCCGTTCAGCCACACTCTGCTGCAGTGTCTGTTTGAACACGGCATGGCGAAACACTACCACCTACTGCCTGCAATCATAATCTCACAACATGGCCACAAATACCGTTAGCTTGAAACTGATCACTGAATCACTGATTACAGTTTGCATGATTGTTTGAGTCCTGCAGGACTGAAACCACCAAACAGCGAGCCAAAGTGAAAACTATCAGGTTAGGCATCTATTGCCAGTATTGTATTGGCAGTTGATGATATTATTTCATCATTCGGTGTTAAAGTTTGATAAACACCTATGTCCAAGTTCATAAAACACGTTTGTTCCTTAATCAAGACTGTTTCATAAGTTTGTAGTTCAGCTTCTAGACCCGGCTTGACTTCCACCGAAAGTGATAACAAGAACGACATGTTCTGCTTTTGTTAAAACTACATCTCACAGTGGTATTAACAGAATTCCGCGTGGAGAGAGATGCAGTTAGCTGGTTTTATAAAACAAGTACATTAGTCTGCAGTCTGTCTTCAGAGGCCTCTCAGCATGTTTCCTGTCACAAACCAGAACTACAACCAATTCTGAGAACCAGCTCTCTTTACTGTAATTCTGATGCTTGTTTACATCGACGCACTTATTTCACTGCAGACTTGTTAGGCTTCACAATTCTCTCTCTCTCTCTCTCTCTCTCTCTCTCTCTCTCTCTCTTGCTCTCTCGCTCTCTCTCTCTTTTTTTCTTTTTTTTTTGTTTTTTAGGAGCAGATTCATGTGCCTGTCTACCACCCGACGCCCAGCCAAGCCCGATTGGCTACTCAGCTGACCGAGGAGGAGCAGGTCCGCATCGCTCAGCGGATTGGACTCATCCAGCACCTCCCGAAAGGCGTGTACGACCCAGGGCGGGATGGCTCTGAGAAGAAGATCAGAGAGTGAGTAGGAACCCTGGGTGCTTTCCTTTTCTTTCTTTTTTCTTTAGAGCAGCAGGGGTAATAGTGAGAAGAGACAGTGATTCACCACAGTAGGCTTTGTATGAACTATGAACTATATTTGTATGTCTTTAAAACTGCTTAAATAGAATTATCTTCATTCACAGTCTGAAAACAGGATTAAAATTTAATCAGCAACTTATATTCATTCAAAATAATGACTGCTCTTCCTTTTTAGCCATTTGAAAATGAAAGTATAAAAGCAACCTATGAATGAACACCCACACAAACTTGCTTTTGTCACATGCAAATAAATTAAAATGTTGCTTCATGGGAAATTATTTTGTCATGATTAGTACATATTCAGCATTTTGTAATGAAGCATATTGTGTCATTTTATCAGAATGCACACGTATAGTATCATAATAATGTTTTTTGTGTTGTGTAAAAGTGTGTTTTGCAAATTGCAAATATTCAATCCCGTGGCATTGTACTTGTTCCCATAATAACAATAATAATAATAAACCTTTACTTTCCCATATTTTGAATTAAAAAATGCACTGCAAATAATTTAAAGCTATATCATGTCAAGATACATTACAAATCAGTGTTTGTAGTTTTTAAAAAACGTTTTTAATCAGTATTTTCTGCTTCTTTTTACTGTCTATATCCAGTCCCTGAAAAGGCATAAAAGTGAATAGATAGGTAATAATGAGTGTATGTGTTCACCCAGGTGCGTCATCTGCATGATGGACTTTGTGTACGGAGACCCGATCCGGTTCCTGCCCTGCATGCACATCTACCACATGGACTGTATAGACGACTGGCTGATGAGATCCTTTACCTGCCCCTCCTGCATGGAGCCGGTGGACGCCGCGCTGCTTTCCTCCTATGAGACCAACTGACACACACACCTACATATACCCACAGATATCTGTGGACCAGACTTAGCACACACACAAACACACACACACACACATACAATATGCACACAACTGGACATACACCCAACTTCCATCTTGCTGACCTATCCTGGATTAGTAAGGATATAAAGCAGTGACGATGTAAAAAGTCTAGGATGAACTTTGTGTGTGTGTGTGTGTGTGTGTGTGTGTGTGAAAGAAAGAGAGAGAAAGAGAGTGTGTGCGTGTACGTTTGTTCCTCAGTCGGCCTGCTGGACAGGATATGGAGGAATGAACAGAGATTTGGTGTTAAGGACTAGCAGGAAGGAGATGGGCCGAGGAAAGGAGCACAAGGCTGACAATGGTGGATGTGAGGACACAAGTGTAAAAGGAAGTTGAGGGGAATGGATAACGGTTAACTGACATGATTAAAAAACCTTTCCAAGGTCCCCTTTCATATACACACATAAACGTGCTCAGTCACACACTTCCTTTATTTGCTCTCTCTCATTCAAATGACCCGTGACAGAGTGCAGGAAGACGGACACCTGACCGCCATCATCAAGCTGCGGATTGTGTTTGTTGGACTGCTCAAGCCAGACTGCTGTAATGTCACGCCGCAAGACAAAGGGGAAATTAACGCCCCTCTGAAGATCTGCCAGGTGCTTTGAGAGGGTTCTGCACGGACGCTTGTTGCAGAATCATCTCTGCTGAAAAGACTGCCTCACATGCAGATCTCTGATTCAAACAATTCTCGAGATCAGACTCACAGACATGGGTACATTCTGCAGACACACCACAGGCCTCCACTTGTACACGGCTGTGAGTTGTCTGTCTGTACAGATCTTTTATGAGAAAAATAAGATGGGTGGATCGTTCGACTGTCCTGTGGTTTTGTGAAATCTTTTCTGTTATTTTTCAGTCACCATAAGGGCTCCACTGAACCAGTGTTCACCAACAACACAGACATGGCAGAAGTTAATGAGCTTTAGTCTCTAATGTGATGGGTGGCCGGTAGACTCTCAAGCTGTCGACTCCTCATGACTTTCTATGTCACAGTGAGGTCTCAGATCATTGGCCAGAGCACATGTAGACCAGTTAAACAATTGATAAAAATCAGAGGTATTTGCACTTAATCAGTCTTGTGACAAGAGTTGAACATATGCACTCAGTAATTCTGTCAAAGTACATTCTCATTGCCATCATTGTGATTTTTAATGAGCAGGAGTGGAAACATAATTTATTACCAGCGATATGAACCAAGCCGTTGAATTTATCCAACATTTTGTGCAGAAATAAAGACACAGAAGGTTGGGCTGATTTAATGTGGTTGCTTGTTTGAGGTGTCGCTTCTGCCTTCAGCATCCTGTTCTTATCATCAAACCAGAATGAAAGCAAACATTCACAAGAAAAAAAACGGATGAAAAGCTGGTTTATCTGGTTATGGTGTGCTTGAGTCGGTGAATATAACGTACACACACCATAATATAAGCAGCCATAATGCAACACTAAAAATTTGTTCTCAAAGGACAAATGTTTCTATCCATTCTTATTTTCCTCACATCAGGTTCAGGCCTCAATCTAAACAATCCAATCTCCTTGCCTCATTTTCAAAATATCTTATCACCCCAAGTCACCCAGTTTACTATTAAAGCACAAAGAAATCAAATTGTTCAGTGATATTTTCCTTCTGCCTGCAAACTTTGGCCTGCAGAGGAGTCAGTAAGATTTTTAATTTTGCAGTAAATGATCAACCATTTGAGTTCCCCCTGCATAGTGGACATGATACAGATCCGACACAGTTTGAAAATATGCCTTTAGTGATCTGTGTGTGTGTGTGTGTGTGTGTGTGTGTGAGAGAGAGTAGCTGTGGGTGCGTGTTTGTACAGGGCTTTATGGCCTTTGTGTGCATGTTGGAGGAAGATTGGT
>JAOXYL010000105.1:15182957-15195129 GCA_028564955.1 Terapon puta
TTTTATTCACAAGCAATTGTTGCTGAAGAGTTTAATTTTGTATTCTTAATATTAGTACGTAATGTTGAAATGAACATATTCTGTGATTAGTTTTCCGATTTCTCTCTATATAATTTTCAGTGAAATTTCCCATTTCATTGAAAAGGAAATTAGATAAAATCAAAATATTGGCTCTTTTTCCAATAGTTTTTACCACTCCTCTCTGACACATTGTTGTTGTTTCATAGCCTCACATATAATGGCCCTAGCCTGTTTGTTGACAGTGGATTCAAAATTAAAATTGTACTGTAACTCTCCCCACATTTCCTCATGTAAGCAGCCAAGCAAGCATCCACATGTCACCAGAACACTTGTAAAAGAAGTCATTTGGCAGTTTGCCGTGTTGCCTGCTAGTTAGGCTAAGTGGTAGCTATATTGTGTTGGCAGCTAATGGCCCTCATCTCCCCAGTCTTCCCTCCCTCGCTCTCTCTTCCCTGCCTCTCCTCATCTTCTCACTCCCCCACCAACTGCTGTGTCTTTTTAGCAGCACCGTTGCCATTTCTCCCAAGTGTTATCGATATCATTTTGGGTGTCAGGAGCTCATTATTCTGTGTCAGCTATTTTGGTGGAGGACAGTTGGGGCTGAATGGAGTGGGTGGCCTTCTGTGTGTATGCACATGCATTTGTGTATAAATGTGTGTGTGTATGGTGACCCTGCTGTCATACCGGGAGAGGATAGGTGACAGATCACAGAGTAAGAGGGGGGAGCAGTCCCCTGTAGCGGGAACAGACAAGCTGTTGGCTTGCAGTAAAAATAAACTGTGGTCACACCGTAAATCCACAGTACGTGCAATTTGTGTGCAGTGTGTGCAAATTTGTTGCAGTAGACAGAACTCGGTGCCAGTAAAAGCCTCAACCATGTTTGCAGGTAGAGAAGCACACATGATCTCTGCCATACCAAGTCAAGGTGCCACTGTGAATTATTTGATCTGGTACCACTATTTACTTTTGCCCAATTATGAAAAACAAAATTATTAATGACCCAATAATTTTCCAACCATTATCTATAATATAGAACAAATGTGTATATAAATGAGTATATATAATGCATGTCTTCCTACAAACCACAGTTACTCCATTGCACTTTAGCAACTTAAATTTAGAGCACTTCACTCATCGTCTCTGAGTGTGTCCTTATTAACTTAAGAACTTAATCAGTAGTATCTTCTTTCTGATTTTGGTGGGGCAGCTTATGATGTATGAAAAGCTGCACGTGTATTAAATGCTCTGGCCTTTGGAGCCACAAGATCTTAGCTAATCAGTCGATCAGTTGAACACCTATGGGAGATTTAGGACTGACGTGCTACACGATGCTCCCCACCACTATCACTATTAAAACACAGAATGACGGAATATCTTTTGGAAAAATGGTGTTTATTCCTCCTGCAGAGTCAGAAATGTGGAGAATCAATGCCAAGGTGCACTGAAGCTCTTTTGGTGCATAACATCTTCCTAAGACACAATATTAGTTTTCCTTTAATTTGTCACTCATCTCCTAAATGGTTATTTTGCCCACACCTTTTAAACTTGGTCACTGCCACTGAACAGTCGCATGAATCAGTCCAGTTTACAACATAGCTGTAGCTACTGTAATATCCATGGAATCTGGTTTGCTTTCACTTTTTACAAACACTGCACTGTTAAGGCTAAAAGTAGGTCGAAAACTAGACCACTGCTGTGTGGCAGTCGATGATAAATTGTGCATGATGTTCTTCACAGTGTATAGGTGATATAGAACAGCCTGTCCCTTCTGTAGTTTAGTATCTAGGAGTGAAGTGCCTCTGTGCATATTTCAGTGTTATGTTATCAAAGTGAGATAAATGTGTTAAAAAGCATAAGAAAATATTAATGTATTCCTATAATGGTGTGGCTACTAATACTGTCTCTCCAAAAATTTCAGTCAATATTCAAGTGGTTATTTTAGATACCATCTCAAAATGTTTTGAACAAGGTTAATAGAACTACCACTGTCTCTTTAACCATATTTGAACGTTTTTAGTTGTAGTCTGAACAAAAATGCAAATGTTCCATAAATGGTAATATCCCTGGCAATTACTTTGTAGAGCTTGGCTCATGCAGCGCACACACCTAAACCAAACCGACTGATTAAATAGTGCTGCACTGTCATTATGATCCTGCTGAGTAAACTCCTCTTAGTTGTCTTGTTTGATTAGAAATAAATCTTGAGGATTTGGGAGATTTTCCTTTGAGCACCAATCTATCTCAGGTAGTTATTTAGTTAGTGATGTGATGTGCAGTTAGCACTGCAGAGTTAAAGCCCTAAGAAGGTTTTTTCTCTCTGTGGCCATGTTGATGACTGCCTGGGAATACAAGAGGGTGTTGAGGAGGAGCTAATCTCTTGCATAAATGATGAAGGCCTGATGAATATTTCAATGGAGCCTGTTTCCTTCCTCATTTATTCTCCGCACAGCTCTCAGGAAGCATGTTTGCTAAGGAGAGGCTATTTTTAATTTGAACTCTCAAAGAAATTTGAAATTGCAAAAATGAGTCATTAGGTTTCGTGTGAGTTGTTTTTTAATTATTATTATTTTTTATTACGACTCCCTGCCCCCTAACCCCCACCTCTCCTTATATGTGTCAGCGATCCAGTAGCAGATTCTCAGATGCTTCAGGGAGATAGCTAGCTGATTGTTTAAAGTATCCCGCAGTTAGCATGCTGATTAACACTGGAACAAGATGGCAGACCAAAACAGAGCAGAGCCTGAACGGTTTCGCATCCTCCTGCTTTGTTGTGGATGCAAAATGTGGAGGAGGTAAGGAGACCCTGTGTGTACTTCACGACCTCCTCTAACCCTGACCAGTCAGTCTATGCTCCTCCTGGTCACTGTGTTTTTCTGTGTCTATAAGCAGTTGAAACATGCATGATAGGAGTGAGTTTGTGTTAGTGTGTGAGTTTGGGGAGACGATATGTGTGTGTATGGGTATTTGTGTTTTGCAGGCACATGTCACATTGTGTGTGCGTGCGCGTGTGTGTCTGTGTCTGGCAGTGCTAGTTTAATAAGGTCTAGAGTCTGCTCTGTGCCGCAGGGACTCACAGCTTAGGCAATGGGCTTACCTCAGAATGAAACCAATCTGTTTAGCCTGCTCTTCTCCCCTGCAAAATGCTCCATTTTCTCTGTCCATAAAGTTAAATGACATTTTCCTCCCAGCACCCTTATGCCATGTCAAGTACCTCCAGAGATGTTGCAGGCCGACCTGCGTGTCATGAGTGTGTGTGTTGAGTGAGAAAGAGACCTCTGAAGGCAGAAGCAAACACTGAGACATCCACATCTCAACCCCGTACTGCTTGAGGGGCCTGCCTCTATCAGAAGACAGCTGCTTTGAAAACATCGGTGGTGAATGCAGTCGAGCCAAAGGGATATTAGACTTGAAACATGGGTGTTTTGTTTATATATGAACCAGCAGGCCTCTTTAGACAGATGGGAAGTGACTCATTATGAATGGCATGTTTTTTCCCCTCTGAATGCGTTTGATATTTTGAGTAGCTATATTTGTACTATAGAGCGCAGCGAGTGATCTGATTTTTTTAAAGTAAATCTTGAACAGAACTCCACACACATACACACACACCAAATGGCTCGTCGGTCTGCCATAAATGACTGATAAGATGTTCCTTCTTTGCTTGGAAGGACAGAGTAACACTTCCACTCAGTTTACCCTCTATCTCTGTCTATTTAGGAGTCTAGCTGCCTGCCAGCAGTAGCTCGGGACTGTGTCCAAACATAATCATGATATTAGCTGGATCCTTATTTATGTGTCCCTACCCCTTCCATTTCTCATCTCTCTCTCTCTTTCTCTCTCTCTCTCTCTCTTTCTCCCTCTCTTACTCTGTCTCACGCACACACACACACACATCTCTGTCATCCTTCTGCTCAGCCCTATTACATATGCATCCATCCTTCCCACTCCACACATTTCCAATCTTCCCCAGTTAGCTACAACAAACATTACATTTACATATTGATTTCGTAGTTTTAGTCAATGTAAATATGCTGTCATTACAGTAAATTTGAGCTTCTGTTAACATAAGCTCGTCCAGATCTGCGCAGATTAAGGGTGTGATTGCATAATTAATGTGTGCGCTACATATTAATTCCCCCATCCCTCTTTTTCTCTCAACTCTTCCTCCTCTCCTTGGGTTCTGAGCCCTGATTAAGTGCCTGCTTCGGCCCTTAAGCCTCCCATTGATATTCAGCCGCACAGACCCAGCGTTTGCTCAAAACGCTACTTAACCTCACAGCTTATTGTAAATGAAGCTTCCAAAAGTTGATTCCCCCACCACCTCCTCTCTACGTGAAGCACACAAAGTGTCTGCGTTTGCGTCGTACGTGTCGTCTCTGTCACAGCTGTAAAGCTACTGAGCGAGCTACAGTGCAGATCCAGAAAGCCTGACCCTTTGTGGGGCCCGTTGGACAGGTCGCGTCTACACTGCCAGGTCTCTGCTCACAGTGGAATCATGTGATAACCACTGTGAGAGTGTGGACATCTCACACCTGTGTCTACATTTAAACAGTTTGTAGATGCCCTTTTTGCCCAACAGTGGATATTGCTTATGCTTTGATTTCATGCTTAGAAATAATACTATGCTTTTTTAGTTTCAGTGAGACTTACATTATAGACATTGTCTTTTATGTTTAAATAAGTTTTTCAGTGCTATTATCTTTTTTAATCATTTTTGTAATAATATGAATTTGAATTCAGCTGAAATAATGTTTCACCATATTAAAACTTTGGAGGGCATTATTCAGGAGCATTATATATATAGCAAATATACATATTACTATATATATGATATAACTACATACTACACAGAGACAATAAAGTTGTCAAATACAGCAGTAATCCTGCAGCATCTACTAAGTACTGTATTGTGATGAAGAATAATTGCTCTTTATCATATTTTTTTGGCTTGATAATGAAAGCAGTTGCCCTGCTTGTCCCTTTACATGTTGGTGTCCAACAACCTTGAACCCGTCAGATGTGGTCTGTTTGTGCAACTGTATGTTAAAGTACAATCTGGCCTTTAAGGCATCTTTAGAGTTTGTAGTTAGGAAGGTGTAAAGTCTCCCTTGGGCTTATTTCATAATTGCTGCCAGGTTAGTTAGCAATAAGGCAGATTGGTGGACTCCATGCTGTTACCGTGCAGGTGGTCATAGCTGTGGCTGCCTGCTGTGCTGAGCGCAGCTCTGGCCAGGCTTGTTAAGACACAACCAGTGAAGTGGGCGACTAGCCTCCAGAGGAGGCACCCACCTCCCTGTGGGCCAGCAGGCTACCACTAGTTGACAAGTTTCAGCTTGCCCTTTACTTGACTGAATCGCTCTTAGTGATAATGTTTGTTTTTCTGTGCCCTGTTCCTTTAATCCTTCTGCATCATTATTCTGCCTTTTTTTACATGTTCATTTTCTGAATCAATTTGTATTTTCATTTCCTTTCTGGTCTTTATCCCTATTTTTTACTGTTTTATTTTTTCCCTCCTCATTTAGTGCTCTCCAAGAGTCGTTAAACCAGAACTTTCTACTGGTCATCAGCCACCGCGAAGCCCAGAGGGACTACAGTCTCAATTTCCCCGGCTCCAGAACCATACAGGAGGTATGACACAAACATTCACACACACACTAGACAATACAACTGTGTCAGAAAGTCACTTTATATGCCCAGACACACACAAAACCTCTCAGTAACTCACCCACAGACTCTCCCATACATAATATTATTGTACCTGATTCTAGTTTCCCGTAACACAGCTTTCATTCCATTGGCCAAACATTGCTAGTCTATCTCAACCATCGATTCATTATTCATCACAAATGATCACATTTCCAAGCACATAATTACTCTCACAGCTGCGGTCTGGTACAACCCCCTCTTTTTCTCCCCACTCCCCCTACGCAGCATCCTTCTCCCTCTTTCTCAGCAGTCTAGAAGGCAGTTTAAATACTGAACATTGTTTGATCTAGGCATGTGGGAGCAATGGAAAGAGACAGAGTCCATTCATTTTCTTCATCTGAAACTAAACAGTAGATTTGGCAGCCAATGAAATATTTATAATAACTCGTACTAGACCCAGAGTGAAGGCAGTACACTTCTCTGCCCATCAGTTATTACTATCACAGCTGCAAATGGATTAAAGCTTGAAGACCATGAAAATATATGTGTCTGCTTGCTTGCCTATGTAGATGAGCACGTGTGTGTGTCTGTGTCAATGTTTGGCCCCATGTGAGTTCAAATCAGCACTCCCCTGCACACACACGCTACTGTCCTGTACTACCTTGCTCTAACCCCCTGAGCAGAGAGACCTGAGCAGGCGTTTTTCATTATTCACAGCGGGTAACCTGCTGTCACAGGTGAGGGGGAAATAAGCACCCCAGATCAGGTAGGACAGAGGTACCGATGTTGCTCTTAACTCACATCTTAACAAAGAAATCATCATTTCCACTAAATATGTATAATATGTATTTAGATTTCCCAGTTTTTAAGTCTGGTCTCTCATATTCTCGAGCAGCAGTTAAAGGTATTCCTCATAATTTCTTTGCCTTCCGCGGCCACCGTAGCTCGGGCCCGGCTTTTCATTGCTGGTGAAGATTACACTAATAATAATCGAGCCACTAGCAGGGCTTGTAATGGTGCTAATTGAACAGATTAGTACAACCAACATCTGAGCTTGAGGAGGCAGCTTGCCTCCCTGGCTTTCTCCCTCTCTTCCCTCACTCTTTCCCATTTCTCCTCCCTCGGTCATCTCCCTCTTTCTCTCTCAGCCTCTACCCAGGCAGATGGTTTTGATGAGCACCCACTGTGAACCTTAAGTGTTTCTGCTGGGATTACAAACACTGGGGAGGGGTCCCCGCAGTGTGGGAGGGGGGAACCATGGACACAGAAAGGAGGCAAAGGACTGTTGGCTTGGTGGGGGTGCTGTAAGAGGCCATTGGGGATAGAGAGGGGACAATGTGGGCTTAAACAGGCCTCCATGTCGTGGTCTTTTCCTTACGCATGCTTGTCTTTAGGCATCTTAAGGCCCCCTGTTGAGAAAATGAGGCCCAGAACTTTAACCTGCATAGATCTGGATTTTGTTTGCCCCAGTTGACCACACTCTTTATATATTTACTCTTTAGACAGGGAACAGGCATAATTCCTTTTTATTTTTTTAAACTACTGTAATGTGTTAGGAAATAAAATGTGATTAAAGCATGTGTGCTCACTGTGTGTGTAATGATTCAGAAGGCTCAGTAGCTGGTATAGAAAGCTACAGGTGCAGCTACAATCAGTGGAGGCAATCAAATAGTTGTTGTGGTGACCATGAGTGAAGTTACTTTGGGATCATTTGTAATGCTAAAATGATAAAGACGAAGAGTTAGGTTGGGAGATTTTTTTAGATAAGTAAAGAGACAAACAAGCCTATTTCTGTCATCATAAGAAGAATTAAGGATGCAACAAAGAAGTTACACCATATTCAGCCAGCCTGACTCCCCTTTCTGCTCATACTGTGTCCACTCACAGACACATATGGACTCCACTACAGAGCACCTTTCTCTCCCCACTCTCCCTTTTGTCTTAGCTGAAGACTAGCCGATGGTCCCTGCTTGTGCATATCAATAGGGATAGAGTTCTGTCCTCTTGTTTGTCTTTGCCAAAGGCTCTGGCTTTGCCTTGTGGCTCTCAGGGAACTGCCCTTGCCCCTCCCTTTCTATTCCTTCATTCTCCATCTCTCTCTCCCAGTGGCTCTTCTCTACCTTCTTTCTTCTCCATCTCTGGAGCACAGGGCTGTGTAGACTCTGTGATTGGCATTACCAGACAAGAGTGTGGGGGTAAGTTGCTGGCTAGCTTCTGAGCTAAGCTGGAGAGTAAATGTTTGCCAGGGACGTAGAAGGTAGAATAGGGAAGGCTGCTGGTTTCGGGGTGTCCGTGACCAGACCAGTTGTCCTGGGGATTTCCCTCCTCTACTGCCCCCCAGGGCTGGGCCTGGGCCCCATCCCGACTCCGCAGCTGGGAGACATATAGGAACCGAATGCAGAGGGCTACAGAGCTGAGAAAGGGAAGGTTGGATCGAAAAAGAATTGAAAGAAAGGCATCTGGTGCCTAGGGGAGATGAAGAAAGAGAGCGAGAGAGAGAGAGAGCTTGTGACTGTTTAACGGAAACCTTTCGTTCTCTTTGATTTGCTTCCAGCCAGGGATTACAGGCAATTGGCATTTACAATGATTGGATCATTAATTTTGCCGTATTGCCCAGCAGTCCAGCACTACAGCCAGTCTAGCTAATGTTGTGTATAACTGGCGCATACGCCCCCGCCTCATTTCAACATGAACAGCAAGACACAAATCAGCAGGACTGTATTTGTTATCATGACTTTGATTGAAATTTTGCTCTAGTATGATGAATACATTTCCTTTACATTTTCGCTTCTGTATGTACAAGTCAGGTGGGTGGATATTTTTCATGAGTCACCACTGGTGCAATGTTCTGGTTATTAAGCTGGATACCGCGGTGTGATATGACAACATTAAAACAACACTTTATAAGGTCAGACAAGTTTTAGCTGGTAATCATATACTAAATTCATCATGTAAAATGTGCAGTGGCAGGTTAAATCTGATTGTTTGAATTTGTTGCAGTCTAACTTACTAGTGAGATGGCTGACAGACAGGGGGCAGCATTAGACAGTTTTGTTCCCTGTATGATGGCTGCTGTGCCCAGCACATGCAATGCTCTGTAACAGAGGGTTGCAACAAAAAACTTCAGCTACCTGGAGAAGCAAGGTTAAGGCATTAACGATGCTGTTCGGCTGTACGGTCTGCTTTACTTGTCTTTGATTTAGTTGTATCAGATTTGCATAATAGTGCCATACTTTCCGTGTGGTTGGAAAAGGCCTGTCTGGGTTAGTTTCATGTTGGCAGGCCTGATGTGTAGCTGTGTTTTCTCTCTGTGGTGAGATCAGGTTGTTCTCTGCCAGGTGCCTTTCACTGTCTGTCTCCACTCTCCTCCTCCTCCTTCTCCACCTCTCACCTTCATTCTCTCTGTGGTGGGCGTTAGTTTGTTGTTTCTCTGATGCTGCTTTAACCTCTGACTGCAGCCTCTTCATTACTAGTGTTTATGCCTCTCCTTTCCTCCCTTTTCCCCTCTATTCATCGGCTGGCCAGCCGGTCAGTCAAATCCCTGTAGTCCGGCTGGTCAAACATAGATATTACACTCTGTAATAACACTGGCCACCCGCTCTGACCTCAGGCTGCTATCCCGACCATAGCTTCTCTTCATAAGGATAGGCACCAAGCGGTGTGGTGTGGGATTTACGATGGAAAGACAAAGGATGGACTGTGCCACTCATTTATTATTGTTCTTTTATTTTTTTCTCAGAGTGTTTGTACTGTGAATTGCTTTGCTGTGCCAGGCCCAGCACAAATATAATTTCTTTGAGAGATAGATAACTTAGATAGAATATTTACTGTTGCCTTGATAAAGGAATAAAATCGGATTTAAGCAACCCATCAAGTGTTTGTGGTGTCAGACACACACATAAGCACATATACAGATGCAAAGTGTAGTAATATTAGCGCATTAAGGTGAAGGTCTGACGCTGCAGCTCAGTGTTTTGCAGCTGCTTTGTCCGACATTGGCTTTGACTTTGTATTTGTAGCGTTCTTTAAGTTTCCACTTGCATGACCAGCAGCCCTGCATATACCCAAGGATCCATCTCTCTTCAGTGCTTTTTACAAAGACAGGATTTGACCCGTGTGCGGAGGGATCTTTGCTCCACAATTGGCAGTTTTCTCAGCATCAGTGTCCAGCCCAGCGGGCCTGAAGGGCAGGATTCTGCTGAACAAATGCGCTAGAATCCACGGCCGCCAGCACTCAGACGCCGACGGGGCTTTGATCACCTTAGGCTGGCGCACATCAGGCTGGCGTTAGGGCTTTAAACCAACAAGCCAGTGGACGGTGTAACGCGGCGCTCGGCGGGACAGGCGCTGCTAACTGTTTAAAAGCACGGAATGTTATTAAGTGATGCAGATACAGCGTCCGCGCATGAATGGGAAAAGAGAAATACTGTTCATTTTAAGAGCGTGGGGCTGTTGTTGCTGGGCATTAGCTGTGGCATCTGAAGAATGCTGATAACACTGGCTGTCTTTTATACTTTATTCTCCTCCTCTCTCCTTTTGACTCATCTCCTTCTTCGTTCCCTACCCTTGTCCTCCTTTTTCTCCATGCTGCTGAATGGAGGATACTTTGATGTAGCCTTTGCCATAATTTAATAGATTGCATGTTAAATTAAACATGTAAATATTTCCCACTTCCAGTTTTGATATTCCTTAATACTGGCAGGATGGTAAAATGGAATGAAAAAAAATCTGAGGAGGAACAGAGGCTTTTTCCTCCTTTATTTGAGTGTTTTGTTGATCACTTTTTTGTACTTACATACAATAATAATTTTATCTTCCATTTATTTTTGCAGGTGAAGAGAAACATTTCAGACTTGACCAATATCCCGGTGCGGCATCAACAGTGGGAAGGATGGCCTGCGTCAGCATCTGATGACTCTGTAAGAAGCACAGACACAAAAAACACAACAAAAAATCTAAAACTTGTGACATTGATCACTACAGCCATTTTACAGGAAATATTTCAGCATCTATCTTTACTTTTCCGTTAATGTTGCCTTCACTGATTCTTGGTTCTGAGACAGTCTTTTAAAAGAAAGATACATTAAAGCCCATGGTTCACAGAATATTGATTTACATTATTCTCATAGTTGCAAATTTCAGTGGAAACTGTCCCACACCCTGTAATCCATCTTAAAACCATCTGTCAGAAGCATGAGAGTAAGATGTTGAAGCTAATTAAGATGTCAAAGACGGTTCCCATCCTGGGACCTCTATCTGTGGACATTAAATCTCACATCATTGAGTCCCGCTGACCTCTCCCGTCCCAGGGTCGCTCTTCCCAACTATTCACCCTGCACACAGTCAAGCTGATCAGAAGCAGCCCTTATACAGAACCTTGAGGAACCTCTGACCCTTTTTGTCTCACCCCTTCTTTGACAGCATACGTGTTCCCATGCTAATTGTATGGGATGGTTTATCATGCTACATGAGAAGCTGTTGTGCACACATTCTTGTGTTAACCCCTGGCTAACGTTTTCCTTTTAGATCTGTCTGGTTGTTGTTTGGTTTGGAGTACTGGTGTTGACTTTGTTTCACTTCTTTATCGAGTGTTATCACATGTGTCCTCTGCCAGTAATGATTCTACTGTAGCATTGGTAGTGCACATTTGTGATTAATAAGGATAACTTGTTTTCTGTGTACAGTTTTTTGTTGGACACAGTCTATTCTCCTTATCAGGTATTGTTCATGTTTCAAAAACTCAAAGTAAATGAACAATAACTGCACCTGTTTCTATGATTTGAGTTAAAGCTTTTAGGATGAACAGTGAAAGCAAATACATCGCACCATTAATGTGCCTAAAAGGGCAAAGGACAAAAGCTTATGCATCCTTTCTCTGCAGAAAATTGTTTGCTTTATTTTGTTCCATTACAACTCAAAGCAGGCAATTGTAAAGCCTGTAACCACCGAACAAACCATACTGCAATGATGCAGAATTGACATTGTTTTCTTTGTAGACATCCAGTTATGGCCTGGGATTGCAACAGATATACAAATCGAAATTCTTATCTAAGAGCTCATTGTGTTGAACAATGATTGACTTCAGTGTTGGGCTCATGTATTATGAGCCCAACAATGTTATAATATTATTATATTATGACCTAATGACTTACTTTTCCAGTTAGTAACCACAACACGGTGGTTGTGTTTCATAACATAACACTAACAGAGGAAAAGAGCTAACAAGTGACATTTGTGACATAAGTAGGAATTTGTCATTCTTCGGTGAAAATATAAAGGAGTGGGAACAAATTTAGGAGTATACAACTGATAAATGACAAAATGTGTTTCCTTTTACCTGAATACCTTTTGACTTATTTTTGTGATTTTTTTTTTTCTTCCCCCTTAAAATACGTCTCAAAGCCTTAAAATGTTTTTAAAAATCTAGGATGTATAAATTAATTTAATAATATACTTATATATAATATATGCTATACAAATATGCATCATTATTAGAAATGTATTT
>JAOXYL010000105.1:15195229-15207048 GCA_028564955.1 Terapon puta
ATTTTAAATTGGTATCGAAGCATTTTGTATTTCATTTTACCTACTAACTACTAAAAACCAGGAATGCACTCCAGTTTTTTTTTATTTAAAACTCAATTTTTATCAACAATCAAGCCCTGCTATGCAATGTAGAAATAAAGCAAAATAGTTTAGTCTTCTACCTTCATATTTTTGTAATGTGTCTTACTTGTCAGCTCAGCTATCCTCAAGGCACCTCTGGATGGGTTGGCCGGGCTTCATGAATAGATTGCAGCTCATTGTGACATCATAGGCCTGGTTGGCACCTGGCTAGCATACATCTGAAGCGTCTGTGTTTCCTGGATGAGGAGATATTAAAAAGCACAGAGACAGAAGTGTAATAATGGCCTCTGCTCTAGCCGCAGCCCTCTTATTGAAACGTCTGAAGGTATTAACAGAGAAAGCCCAGGGCTTCGCTGGCCTAGCAGGCGAATAGGGAGCCAGTGTTGGTGTCTAGCTCATTAGCCCAGTCTCATCTCCCGGGGTTTGGGCCAATAAACATGGCAGCCAGAGGCCCCAGATTACGTTTAGCTCTGCACACTAGCCCGCTTGCAGTGGAATCGATTACTACTTAACTCCGCTTTGCCTTTAAGTGTGTGATATAAGTGTGTTTGCCTGTGTGCATTTGTGTTGTGTGTGTATTTCTGCATTCGTGTGTTTACAAATGTCTTATGCAGTGTTTCTAGGGCTGGGTATCAGACTCTAATATTTTTTGAATAGCAACTATGTTTTGTCAGTAACATCACATTTTGAAAACATTACATAAATAATAATTGAATGTTTGGTGAAAATGATATTTTTTTTATGTCATAGTTTTCTTGATGATTAGATTTTTTTTACACTGTACTGCTTTGAATCCAAGTATCATTTCGCTATTGCTACAAAAACAATTGCATCGGTAGTATTGTAACAGTTTTTCATGTGACAATAACAGTGTAGTTGCTTCTTACGAGGATGCTGTAGTAGTTGTGTCACCACTTACATGTTAGTTTTTTTGACAGATTGGCTGTAGTTGTTGTATTGTACAATCACAAAGTGATAGTATTAAGTCATAAAAGTATTTATTTCCAGGAAGTAGGAGCACAAATTATTTTTTTAATTGTAGCCCGTCTAATTGATCAGCATGTTCAGATTACACTTCAGCTGACAGTTCTCCTTGTATTTTGAAAAAAGATATTTGAGTGGTGGCATTGTTTGTCATTTGTTTGTGTATTGTTGGAGTATAGGAATTTGGTTTGTCAGAAAAAAATCTCAGCTTTCAGGGAAACCAGTAGTTACGTATTACATCACCCACCCGGACACTGTCCTCTCAATGTGTTTCATTGTTTATTGTGCTCTGAATTATTCAGGGCCTTATGGAGAGCTGAAATTGGATCAGGATGGATAATACTCATGTAGCACTGAACAACAGATCAGTTTATTCAGCGCACTGTGTTATTGTATGTGGTGTTAGACCAAGGTGGTTGAATTTAAAAGGAAGTGTAGCTGAAGCAGTAGCAACGTGAGGCGATGCTCATTTCTAGCAGGCAGATTGTGTTGACCTCGGCCAAGCAATGTTTCAGAATACTTCATTACGTTTTAGAGGTGCCATGATTCCAGTGTCCCTCATTGATTCATTAGATGACAGCTTGTAGTATTTGCCAGAGTAGCCAAATAGAGGATCATGTTGGGAAACACACTGTCAGTTCTTCTCATGTGTGTTTGCTTTAGCTTTTCTGTTAATAGTCATCGGGTTTACTTCGTAACAATAGTACTGGAAAAGTCCTCTGTCAGAAAAAGTACACTTGTTGGACTTTGCTATAGTTGAAACTTGACTGAATTCAGTTGACTCCAAGCAGATTAACACAAATTCTCGAGCATTATTTGCAAATTCCACGATCCAGCTCCGCCTTCAAATTCCCCCTGATTCTCGTGGCTTCGGCAAAGCTGTTCTGAACACTGCTGAAGATGACGACAGAGGTCTTGGCAGTAACCGATGTGTGAGGCCAACGAGACGTTAACTTTCTGCGCTGTTTGAAATGCGCGGATTGAGCCTCTTCCCCTGCTTCCTCCATCTCCTTCTCTTCCTCTGTTCCTTCGCCTAAACAAAGAGTTTCCAGACAGTCCTCATCTCATTGGAGCTGTTTTGATTGGCAGTCGTTCCTCCACACCTGTTGAAGTGATTGACAGCCAGTGGGACATCCTTATTACATCCCCTCATCTCTCCAACCCCCACCACTACCCATCTTTCCTTCTAGCCAGTAATTGCTGACATTTATGCAGTGTTTCATGGTGTTTGCTAATGTATTAATGCTGCAGAGCCTCAGAGGTGCCTTGCCTTGTAGGCCAGCACCTCCCTCCATTTCCCAGCTGGCATTAATGGAATCCTCCTCTACCTGATAGGGGCCTATGAAACCGTGGGTTTATTTAGGGGGGCCTGGTGGTTTCCGTAGCAACAGGGCTCAGCGGTAAGCTCAGGCAGAGCCCATCTCCCTTGTGCGATTGTCTGCCTTCAGGTGACATTCAGCACCAACTTAGTCTGTCTGTCTCATTTTCTATCTCTTCTGACTGTTTTGTTATGTTGTATATATGTCTGATGAAATTCACATTTCACAGAAATGGTTGTGTCTTTATTGGAAGAGAAGGCTGTTCTTCTTCATTAGGTTGGTCACCTTTAAAAGCCCCCCACTGCCTGTGTGCATAAAGGTATAACACCATGCTGGATGGAAGAGATGACACCTTAACACCCTCCGTGAAGCGTCCCACTGAATTAACAGTCATAACTACCTTAACCTCTAACTCTCTATTTCCATTTAAGTATGTGTGTACAAATATTACGCTTACCGTTCAGACGCTAATCAGGTGAGACAAATCTGGAACAAGCCTGTAGCAAGGACACCAACAGGTGTTAAGGGCGGGGCGCACAAAGCCTGTCTTCTTTTTTTATTTTTTTACCTTCCTTCTGTCAATCAAGTGTAGATTCTTCTCCTGTTTGCGCTATTTCTAATCTTTACATCTACCTCTGTCCATCTCCCTTCCCTTTACTGCTCTCCCTCACTTCTCTCTCTGTCCTTCACTCCCTTCATCAAAAGAAAGTGGAGTAAGGTGGTACTGTGGTTGTGGTTGCCGTCAGTGCAGCTGTCAGTAGTAATTATCTCACACTCACAGCCAGACACCTAATCCAAACACTGCCTACACTAGAAAGGAAAAAAAATGAAACACAGAAAGAATGAAGGGAGAGAAAGGGAGAGAAAGAAGGGTAGAGAAGGGAAGAAAGGGTTGAAGAGGGGAGGGAAAGGAGGGAGGGGGGTAAGGGAGAGAGAAAATTCTTTCCCTGTATCGGGCCCTGAATGCTTAGAGCCTCAATGCAAGTGTTAATTAAAAGAATCCAAAAAAGAGGAGCCAGTTCCTTTGTGTGGAGATGTGGGAGAGGGTCATTTGGGGGGGTTAACCTCGCCCCCCCCACCCCCGTGCCCTGCGGCGCTTCAGCCTTGTTTCCACGTTTTACCACTGAGCCGCCAAGCTGCACTTGTGTACCTCAACATCAGGAGAAGCCATCGGGTCAAAGCGAGGAAGAGGATTGAGAGGCACTCAACTCATTTTTTTCCCTTTTCACCTCCCCTCCTTGCATCCATGTCAGCCCAAACCCTCCAGGCTGTCTTTGACAGGGGAAGTGATCAACTTTATTTATACACTTATTAGGCCCTCAGACGAAAGCCTCTCATTGTCAGTAGTGGGGGTAAAGGGTTTATGGGGATCCTCTCGGCAGCCGCTGTTAAGATTCTCACGTTTGATTGCCACTCGATTGGGGAATAGGCAGAATAGACTTGGGGCCATGCCTTCACATCCTTAAGGCTCAGTGTGGCTCTGTATGTCTTTGTCTGGCTCAATACCTACAACTCTCTCTCAGTGCTAATTCATCTCTCTGGTCTGGCACCCATCATGTCTCAAATGGCCATAGCTTTTCTTTAAGTCGTTGTTTTTTATTTTTGTTCTGTTCTTAAACACTTTTTATAAAACCTTACTGATGTTATTGTTCCATTACTTTGTAAAGTTCTCTCAAAAAATATGAATAACACAGTGATCTAATAAATAGGACCGGGGTACTAAATTAGTTAGAGTTGAGTTACATGAGCAATGGCCAGGCAATTCAGTTAAGTGTTCTTCGTAGGTGTTCCAGGGATACTCAGTTATCCTCGCTGTGACATTTACACACTTGTCATTGTCAAGACTACACTAGCTACTAATTGGTAATACACAAGAAATACAATCTGTGTCTTTTATGATGAGTGTGTACACCTCTATTATTGTGTCTGGTGTGTCTTATTAAGTGAGGCCTCATAGGAGGGGTTTTCACTTGCAGAGAAAAGTCATCATTTTCATCTATATTTATCGTGCCTGTCAGTGTTGGCTTGTCCTGTGGTGATGTCAGTCTTGCTTTGTTTAGTTTTAACATTGCATGGCAGTCTAGCCACTGCTTTTCTGGAGCAGTTTTCTTTGCTTAAGACAACATGGTGGAGGAATACTCATCAGGATATTATTCATTCCTGAACTATCAGGGGAGATCCTGCGTTTCTCACGTTTTTTCCTTGGTTACTGAGCTGGTGGGAATTTAAGACACAGTGGTCAATATGATAATCAGTTTATCTCTAGTTAACTGTTATTTTCAGGCTGCAATAAATGGTAAAATAGCTGTTCCTGTCCTGGGGATCGGTAAGATAGAGGTAATTTTTGTTCAGGCACTTTAGGAAATAATCCTCATCTAAATAATTGTTTTTTTTTTTGTTTTTTTTTTAAACTGAACTATATTTATAAACTACTAAATGGACAAAGGACATGGTGGCATTTGACAAATAAAAAAAGGTGCATGTAACATTTACTATTACCATATTAGCAGTGTGTAATACCTAATGAATGTATTGAAGTTATGAATAAGAGAAATATCTAACAGGGGACATATCTGTATTGTCTTGTATGTCGTCATATTGTAGTATGCTAGTTGCACGTGAATGCAGTTCAGCCACAACTGTCAAAAATAGGTGTTTTTTGTGCAAATATTATGGTGTTTTGGCTGCAGCTAACTTACTTGAAAAGAAAAACACTGAAAAGATAAGGTAGTGGGAGAAGACAAAAAATAATGGAGTGGAACAATGGGAGATGTTGTCAGATATTTTGGTTCTTATCAGTGCCATGTACACAGTGGTACTCGCTAGTAAGTCCATGTTGCTGACAAGGTCTAGTGGTTACACTGTTCTCTCCTGCTATAGAGGTGAAGGCCAGCATGAGGAACCACTCTATTTTAAAAGAGACCGAATGAGAGAAACTCCCTGCAGTCTGTGTAGCCCTTTTCAGACTCAATTGGCGTTGCGTGTAATCGTCTCCTGATTCAGCCACGTCCAGCTGCTCTTTGTTGTTTCTTAGCACCTCACAATGGAGGAGATCACAGGACCTCTGCAGGGACGAGTAGCTTCTCCGCCTCTTATCACACCCAGCCTGCCTTCACTGCCTCAGCCCTGTTGCTTAGAAGTTCACTCTCCCAGAAAAGAGTTTGCATCTGAGTTTTCAGCCTTGCTCGTAACAATGCATACGTCAGCCGATATATTGTTGCATTATTGTGATAATGTATTGTTACATTCAGACTACAAGTCAAGGTCTGATTTATGCCAGTCTTGCTTGTCGTGGTCAGATAGGGACTAACAAAGATGGGTCAATCTAAAATCTGGCTCACCACCTCTTTAAAGGTGAGGTACCTTTTTCACACTACATCCTGCAACTGCCTCGCGTGTATTGTTGGCATCCCTCGGGGTCTTAGCCAGGAGACACCAGCTGTAATGAGTCCCCGCTGAACGCTGACATTTTCAGGCCCGGCTTTGGATTTGGTTGCTCATTAGTCAGGTGTTCTCTTACTACAAACCACCATCACACTAACAGCCACTGCAGGTGTACAGAAACCTCATCAAGGTTCTCCTGATTAGCAAATGCAACCCTGCGTTTGAAAGTCGTAAACTTGGATACGAGAAATGCTTCGACCACCTGGTAGTCCTAAATAGGCCAACCAAAGTATTAAGAGGTATAACTTGAGTCTGCCGGGGGATTTGTTTTCATCTGATTAGGGTTTGGTCAACTCACTTTAAGGTGCTGGTAACTTTGAGTGGGGCAAGATTGGGCTCGTAATCACAAAGGTTGAAGATCTCACAGAACTGTTTGACCTTGCAAATTAATTGATTTGATCACTCTTTCATGTTTATTATTCTGTTTTTAGATGACGCTAGCTGTCTCTGGGATCAGTTATCCATGCCATCATCTCAGTGTTTGTCGAAGGTCCTCACCAGCCAATTCCCAGGAACCCACAGAAGAGGTACACACAGACACACAGAAACACACACACTCGAAGGGTCTGTGCTGTGGATTAATTTCTCCCAGGATGCTGTGTATGCATGCTAACTCATAAAACATGGTAACAAGATGCTCCTTTTAATTACTTCTGTTGAAATAAGCCTGGCAATTAATGAATCGTTTGTGTTTGCAGTGTGCAGATGTCCATATGGTCAGCGACAGTGAGGGAGATGACTATGAGGACGCGTCAGAGTTTGGTGTGGATGACTCAGAGATGTTTGGAATGGGCTCCTCTACTTGTCGGAAATCTCCTATGAGTACGTACAGTGGAGCAGCGTAATAATGTTAGATCAGGGTACCTGATTGTAGATCCAGGTATTGTATTAAATTTGAAGTCTAAAGCTTGACCAGCTTGAATATTTTGTGCCCTCACAGTGCCAGAGAATAGTGAGAACGAAGCTGATGCCTTACTGCACTTTACTGCCGAATTTTCTTCAAGGTGAGCGGAGCGTCAGGTGCTTCTCATGTTGACTGATTGAAAGCACAGAAGAATGGTGTGTAACAGTGTGTTAATGCTCTGTTTATCTCTTTGGTTTTTCCTGTAGATATGGAGAGACCCACCCAATGTTCTTCATTGGGTCTTTGGAGGCAGCGTCTCAAGAAGCCTTCTATGGCAAAGCCAGAGATGTAAGTAAGCTGATTGACTGTTTTGGGCCTCACAGGAAGATTTTTAATTTATTGAGATACTGTAACGTGTAATGAAATCCTATTTTTCTTTGTCCTTTCATACTTCAAACACTTAATTTTGGCTATGTGTAAGTCATGGGATTCTGATGTTATCAGTGTTGGCTTATCTCTTTTGCCCTGATGTCATTCCTAGTTGGCGTTATCCAGCCACTGCTTTTTTTTTTTTTTTTTTTTGAGCAAATTTTCTTTACTTAAGACAACACAGAGGAGGAACACAGACTGAGCAGGATATTATTCATTCTCTATCTGTCAAGGGAGGTACTGTGTTTCTCAGAGCTTCTCCTTCATTACAGAGCTGGTGGGAATTTCAGTCACATTGGTCAGTATTATAACCAGTTTCAGTAAATGCCTTGTCTTTTCTTTTCCAGGCTTTAATAAACTGTGGAATGGATCTTCCTGACCTGTGCAACAGTGAGATGTCAGGAATAATATTTTAGTTTAGCAAATGATCTATGTAAAGAAGCACACACACAATGATAGAATGAAATGAAATGGAATATAATAGAGAATGGGCAGATTGGTGGGGTTTAGTTCTTCACAATACTTCAGATAATCAACTGTTCCTAGTGCGATCTTAGTTACAAGGGACTGAAAATGCCACTGTGTTGGTGCACTGGTCCAGTTTAAAAAAATGCAGCTTTTAGTCTGAGGCCTATCAGTTGCCAAAACATTGTGAAGTGGATTACACTCATCATTTTTTTTTTCATCTGAGAAAGTGCTATGATCGTTTTCCCTCTATCTCAATGATTGTTTAATAATTCAGTTAGCATGTTGCTGCATTGTTCATGCAACACGGTACTCTTCCTGCAATGTGTTTTTGCATACATATGATTGATCACCACATTGTGGTATGTTTCTGCTTTATGCTGATTTTGCATTGTGGTAAACATTTAGAACTTTTCTGTTTCTTTTTGCCAAATACCCCTTCTTTTGGCCAGAACCCTCCACTTGGCACCCTCGCTGTTCCACTTCTCTTTGCCACAGAGCTTTTGTTGGTCTGAACATTTGTGACAAAGCCAGAGATGTGCAAGGACCATACATGTACAGGGAGTAGACATGCAATATAAAAACTAAGAAGAAAATAACACTCTGAGGAAATATGAGAAATGATTCTAGAAAGCAGGGCTTTTTAGTTAGAATGACAAGTATTTATCAGCAATTTGATGACATCATGACTCAATACAGGCCAAACTTTCATAAACATAAATGTTAAGAGGAGCAGAACAGCAAAACCCTGAACAGCATATGCCAAAAAAAACAGATCAACTGAACTCAGAGTAACAAAATAAATATAACCAACAGGCATATGATTAACCACATTAACCATGCAATACTGGTGTAACAAAAACTGATATTTCTCCTTCAACCTTAAAAGACATTCCTTTGTAGTGTGTTGGTGTAATTATTTATGCAATTCAAAGTTGAAGTCCATTTTCATACAGTGTCTACTGTTATCTGTCTACCCCCTGTGTCATGCTGTGTGGAGAAGGCTTTAAAGCCACATTGATATAATTTCATCAAAACCCTCATCAAATTTTCACCCAGACAGCTGAGGCTTTATTTTTAGCTGTCCACTTTCCCCACTTGTTTTTTGGCTTTTGTCCTTTTAAGGATGCTTGTATCAACTGACAGCTTGTGTGGATTATAGCCTTATTAGACTGTGAGGACACAGCAAGATGTTAGGGGGGTTCAGATCACCAGGCACTCGGAGGGGGAGGGAGAGTGGGCTAGATGACAGTAGGGCCACAAAACGGAGGACGTGGTCTGAAAGGAGAAGAGGGTGCAAAAAGTGAAAGTCAGGGGAAGAGACTGAGTGTAAAGAAAGAGAGGAATAAATTCATGAGAGGTGGGAAGATAAGGCTAAGGGATGGAGAGAGTGTGAAATAAAGAGTTGGAAAAAACCTAAAGAGAAGCTTGGCGTTTTGCCTGCTTCCCAGCTGATCTCCTCTCCTAAGCCAGCACAATATGGCCGATGTCTCCCTGGTGTTCACACACTCTGTACTGTACCACTGTGCTCTACACAGTGCGGGGCCGAGATAGTATTCATTTTCGCTGTATTATGTTTTATTCTGGGTGAGCTTGATTTAGTCTGCCAACTGTGTCGTGGTTAGGGTGGCTTTGGGGAAGCTGGATATTCGCAAAGAATTTTGCATGAAAACAGAAGCTATTTGATCTGTTCTGTGTTTGTCCTGTTTTGTCACAGGCGTCCTAGACGACAGGCCAAAACATGCTGCTTTTGATGGTTTCATTACACAGTAACATGTGTGAACGATTACACCGTCCCTTCTTCGATCTATCCAGCCACACCGTGCTTTGCTCTTTGCAGCCATTTGAAAAGGAATCTAGTTTTTGTGTCCTCGTCGTCAAAAAGGCCTACTTCATTAAGGGGATATTAGAATAGGGCAGATTTGACTGAAGGGGGACTACTCAGTGGGTTTATAAACAGAGGAATCAGTCTCACTCCGTCAAAGCCTGGGTGAGGCTAATCACTAAGCAAAACACTACATTTGATGAAGTGTTTCTGAAGGTGTGTGTTGGGGGACTGTTGAGATAGACTCAATCCATCCTTAATGAAAATGCTTTGGGCTGCAGAGCTGAGCTGAGCTGAGCTGAACCCTCTTGGGGATCAGTGGTTAGTCAGAGCGTACAGAGAGATAGGCCACCCATCACTAACCACGATCCCCGCTAAATCCCCATCAACGCAGTGGTTAATCACTCTAACCCCACTCTCCTCCGCTCTCCGCTCCTCTCTCCTGTCTGCCACACACAAAGACACATCAAAATTCATAGCCTTGCTGGAGAGGGGAGTTCAGGGATTTATCACTGCCAAGTGTCCGCTTTAAAACCCGGCAATAGCCTTGCAGAGTCAAGAGGAGAGAGCACTGGTGAATCAGAGTGGCATATGGAATTTAGATGTACATCTGTCTATCAGATCGAGGTTTGTAAATCAGAAGCGAGACTAAGTCATAGTTTATTGAATTCACCTGAAATTATTACTCTCATGCATGAATGGATGGATTAAGAGTTAAATCAATGTAAAATGTAGGTAAAAATGAAGGAAGCAATAGATTATCAGGAGCTTGCATAGTTGAAAGATACTAATTTAGCTTACAAAATATTTTGATTAGTTTAGTCACACTTTGGATCAAAATGTGATGCTGTTTCTGTTATAAAGAGGTGATGTGTTTTCAGCAGAGCGCCAAGAGCCTCCTGTGTGGTTGGTCATCGATCTGAATGCGCTTTCCCACTGTGTGTTCATGGTCATTGGATCAGTAATTTGAGCTCTTCATTTTGAAGTGTTTGCTTTTCCAAACTGAGCCTGCCATCTGTAGAGCAATCACTATCTGGACCTCTCTGTCCTCCTCTCCCGCCGTACCTTTCTTTGTATGTCTGTATCTCATTCACTGGTCTCCTCAGGCCCTGTTAAACATACCGTGTGATTAAAGCCTCTTCTTGATGTGATACAGATATCATGCACAGAACAGGCCTTTGCTTAATCAGCAAGATGATCAATCAAGATACCACTTCAGTCCTAGTTCCCCATCAAGTTCACCCAAGAACAACTTTAAAAAAAATAATCCTACGCTGAATGACAATGTCAGAGAACCTGGATGTACTACAATATAAGATATGAGGCCTTGGTTATATTAATAGTACATTTCTCCTTAATGCAGAGTTTCTTCCACATCTGTGAGTGTGACCTCATGTAGACACTTTGGAGTTGTGGGCTGGTGGAGAGGGATGAATCTGGTTTTTGGGTATTTAGTAACTACTTTTTTTTCAGTTCCATCATGAAAGATGTAGAGGACACAATAATGTCGAGATAATACAGATGTCCTACAGAGAACCAGTTCATAAACCTGGAGAGATTTTAGATGCAGCTTATAATACAGAAAGCCTACATGAAAAATGTAATCGCTCAAACGACCTTATCAGAAACACATTCTTCAAGTCTCCATTGTCACTGAGAATTGCTGATTCTGATTGTCCAGAGGTTGCATTATCACAGTTATTAGTTAATATTTGAAGTTTGAAAGCTTGACTGCTTTAACTTTTTTTTTTTTTTTTTTTTTAAAGACAAAACTATGGCTTCTCTTCTTTCTCACAGAAATGATTTCAATTTCTAATTATAATTAACACTTTACACTGCTACAAAAAATGAAGGGAACACTCATCACAGTATAATACCAAGTCACTTAAACCAGGGATGTCTATCTGTCCAGTTTGGAAGCAGGAGCGATTGTGAATCAGTTTCACCTGTTTTTTGCTTGTCAGTACTGGTAACACAAGGCAGTACCTGCACTCTCCTCAGCTCCAGGAGCATGGCCAAACATTGTTGGGAATGTATACAGGCACGTGGGGACCATTTACACAACTGAGTGACATTTTGATTTTGATGAAATGAATGCAAGTTGGTTCAGATTTTGATTTTAGTTTTTTCCTTTGACTTTCAGTGTGGTTTTGAATCCAGCCCACATTCGCTTGATAATTTTGGTTTCCACTGACTGTTGTCATGTCATTTTATTCTTAATAAATGACACAATGTATACAGTAAATATTCTGAATTTGAAGATCTCATTGATCAAGATTTAGTTTTTAGTGTTCCCAACCAATTTGATGAACCATATAAATACTAAATTTAGAAACTTGGAGAATTGATATGCTCTTATGGTAAAATATGGTGGCCCAACATCTTTTTTTACATCTTTTTTCTTTCAATTTGTCAACCATCTGTAGTT
>JAOXYL010000105.1:15207148-15223763 GCA_028564955.1 Terapon puta
ATCAGTTTAAAACCAAGACATTTGAGTGTTGTGATACCTGGATAGATCAAAACACATCAACAATCTGAAGCAAAAGGATATTCATCCGTTTTAAGATCACTAAATTATTATTAACTTCTTTAAGGAGATTAATAGCAACTATTGGCTCTACTGTTGGCTCCATCTCATTCAGTTTGGCTACTGAATTGATAAGGAGGTAAAGCAAAAACCCTGGATAGTAGCTTCACTTAAACCACAGTGAATAATAAATCTGTTTTATTGATCACAGACACCCTTCTCTGCAGAGGCCTCCTTTCAGGGGACACCACAACACAGTACGAACCATTCAGTTTGAGCTAAAGAGGTTTTGTTTCACTGCAAATAATTGACAGTGTAAGTTAAGATGAAAAAAAATCTATTGTCGTTAAATGTGGCAATGACTCAGACCTTCAGAGGGAGGAAAACATTGATTATACAATCAGAGGCTCAAGCTGAGTCAATGCGATCGCTGTTCTGCTGCGTAAAAATCTTTAGTCTCTTTCTTACACACAAAGCAGGCTTGGATTTAGGTGAACAGGTGTGAGGAAGGGCTATGGGGTCACTATCTAGCTCAGGTTGGACCTAGTAATTTAGCTGAACTGAGGGCTTTGCTCCTCCCTGCTAAGACAGGCAAGACAAAAGATCTGACTTGAAAGCAGCGAGGGAACACAGGGGTATGGACAGTTTAACGAAGATGAAGGAGTTCAGTTTGCCAAAATGCCCACTTTGATTGGTCTTTACACTTGCTCTAATTGAGCATGCATGTGTGTTAGTCCTTCACTTGTTGGTACCATACAGTTAAGTTTGCGTATCTGTGCTTATGTGTTGGGACGTCAGTGCATGAGCGTGTATCAGGTTGTTGTTGGGGCTTTTTTTTTTTTTTTTTTTTTGCCAGGTTGTAAAACTCTCCCTCCCCTCGCACTCATTCCTCTCTCAAGCCTGAATTTGCTTGTCTTCTCAGCATGAGTGTTTAATCTTTTCAGACCGTTGAATCGGCCCAATGAATGAGTCCCCAGCTCCTTCTCTCTAGGAGCCCTGGAGATTATTCTAAAGCACTAATCGTTGAGCAAACACAGCAGTGCTCTCCCATTCCTATTCTACACAGGCCACAGTATAGCACAACTTCTTTCACTTCCCCTCACGTTTTACACCCTGTGTAGATTTTTTGCTTTCTGGCGTACGTAGCCTAGATTACTGCTCCTGAGAAACAGACCTCTTGACTCCCCCCTCATAGCCATGGTTAAAAATGCACTAAGCGGAGACTGAGAGAGTTTTTCTTATTTGTTCTTATATAGCAAGAGAAGTGACATGTAATTTAGAGAGCATTATTTCTAACATTGTCCTCTGGAACCTTTTATGTTTGTGGGTGTGTTTGTTTTTTAATTAGATTGTCAGTAGGGAGAATCTGCCAGGCTTATATGATGGTGTCAATATCCTTGGATTTGGAGCTTCGTCAATATTGTCTGGCCCTGCCGCTACTAACCTGAACAGGCTGCTGGCATTTGGTGTAAAATAAATAGAGTGATTTGTCTGTTTTGTTTTCTCCATATCTTCGTCGCCTCCAAGAGAAGTTTTATTTACACCGCTCTCCATTTGATTTTGCGTGGTATTTGCTTTCTTGCCAGTTGTGGCCTTGCTGTGGTCCATGGAGGTCATGCTGGCTCTGCACCCAGTGGTCTCTCGTGTCATTTTATGGTCATGTAATGTGGAAATGTCTCTCCAGTGGTGAGATGCCCACACACGGCTGAAAGATCTCAGCTATGGGTCGGCACAGAGCTGAGAGCTTTTTAATTTCATTTTCACCATTTCAGGGACAGATGACAGATTTAATCTCCCAGTGATAAAATCAGAAGTAATGGTCTTTCTGTTTCAGAAATGTAATTTCAGATGGAAATCAGTGGTAAATTTTGCTCACATCTTTTTATTTTTCCACTTTAATTCTATATTCCTCCCTTTTTTATTTCTGCTCCTCTCTACAGAGAAAGCTGCTGGCCATCTACCTCCACAATGATGAAAGTGTCCTCAGCAACGTCTTCTGCTCCCAAATGATGTGTGCTGACTCCATCGTCTCCTACCTGAGCCAGAACTTCATTACATGGGCTTGGGATGTCACTAAGGAAGCTAACAAAGCCAGGTACCAGAGTCAGCCAGAGGGCTGTTTGATTATTTTCAGGTGACTTGCTGGTCACAGAGCTGTGGGATTTATCAGCGATGTCATGTCGTGTTTTGTTCCCTTATCTCTGTATGTTGCTGCCTTTTTTCAATATTGCAGTTGTGATATGAATAAATACACCACTTAGTTCAATAAATTCATTTGTTTACCAGTTTCATGATAAGACAATAGTAAGATTTGATCAACAGAAACATGTTGGACTGACAGAGTAAAACCATAATGCATTGAATTAGTTTGATTTTGAGTGAAATTAAAATGCACAGTCTAATTTGATACACAGACATGGTGTGGACGCAAAATTTCTTTTTAATATACTTAATATAAATATTGAAGTTCCACTTAGAATATTACTTTTGTGACACTGTTGAGCTATAACTTTTGTTGAACTTAAGTGACATTTTTCTGTTGTAATTTGTGGTGCTCTATTATTGAACTGCATTGTGGTATCAAGTTCTCATGTTACTGTGTCAACTCCTGTTGCCACAATAAAAACTTCATACAGTTTAAAGCTTCAGTCAATTAGTATTGCTACATGACTGACCAGGAAAGTTTGTAGACGACACATTATCAAATCCAATATTTAAATGTTAGTTTAACATATTAATGACTACTCATTACCTCAGATTGGATTATGTTGTAAAGCTGAGGTATTTCCTGGCTTCTGACTCATAAAGCCAGTGAGGAGGCCGTTTTTGATCAATTGGAAAGATGGCCAAAACTATAAGACCCAGGTGGTTTAAAAATTGCACTGCCCTTTAAAGACTGAATTAATTCTCAGGAGCTCTCAGAGATCCTGGCACATATCAGAATCAAACGATGTTTAGTATTGCATTTTGCCAGCTTTAAAGTTAAGAAGAGCAATAACTGAACCTCTAAGCCCTGACTGCATGCTTAATCCTTATGTTTTATTTATATGTGACTTACTGTCTGGCGGACTGGACTGTTTGCATAGTGAGTTGTATCCAATAAAGAGGATATTGAATGTATTTCAGTAGGAGAGCAGCTTGATTGTGTACCCTGTTAGGGAAGATAGGAGATCACATCATTGTTTCTGATACGTCTGTTAAATGAGGATAATGTGCTTTTAATTGATGCTAGATATTAAAATTTCAAGCTAGCAAAGGCTGAAGGTGAGATCTTTGATTTGTCATTTCCGTGTGAACAGCAAGCTTTCAGAAACTGATCTAAAATGTTAGATTGGACGGAGCCTCGCTTGACACATAAACAGCTTTTTCAGATCTATTCACATCAGTGTGGACATGTTCTTAATTGCTGGCATTCAGCTCTCACTCCATTGCTCACACCCTGTATCTCCGTCTTCTCATTCTCTCCTCTACTTCATTCTTTTTTTGAAGCTAGGAGGTTGCATACTAACAAAAGGCATTGTGTTTGTATGGTGAGGCCCCTGATTGGGCAATCTTGACTAAGCTGTCTGAATAGAAGGTCAGTGGGAGACGTAGAGCTCCCTTGGAGTCCAAACATCTCTATCTGTCATTTACGCTCAAAGTCGTAGTGTAGCTGAAGTAGTCTGTGTTAATAACTGGCAGGTCTGTGCGACATAAGATGGATATTTTTATCTGGATAGTGAAATTTGTGTTGAAGAATATTAGAAGTTAATTTGAAAATCAGTTTAATATGCACATTCCCTAGAAGTTCAAGTATTGAGCTGTGTAAAGGTGTAGGTAAAGGTTGACATGCCAAGGACTGGGTTGGGTGTGGTTTACTCATTACCATTGTGCCCAGGGCAAGCCTCATTTCTGCCCTACTTCCCCTCATCTTTCTGCTACATCTTTCCCTTCTCCTCTCATTTCATTCCTGATCCTTCCATCTTTCTTTAGTTCCCTCCTTTTTATTCTAGTACCTCAACACTCTCCCTCTCCCCAGAACCTCCAGAGTTAAGCCTGCCCTCTGGTAGCAGCCATTTAAGAAAGACTCGCACCCTGACCTCACCCCTCCATTATTTCTTTTAAGGAAATTCCCTCCTTCCTTCATTCCACTCTCCTTTCTCTCCTATTGGCCTCCTTTGCTTTTTGCCCCAGCTGAGCCTTTTTATTGCACATTAAAAGGCAGGCAACATCTGGAGCTTTTCATCACACACAGCTAGTCACAGCTTTGCTGCTAACGCATGCATGCACATGTGCACACTCACACACACAGTTCTTCCTTGAATTCTCACGCTCTCTGGTTGATCCAAAGTGACTGGTGATTGGCATCAATCACACAGGCTGTTAGAAAGGTATCCTGATTGTGTGTGTGTGTGTGTGTGTGTGTGTGATGAACCTGCTGATACTGGAATGTGCCTGTTGCTTAGCTCTCTGTATTCTCACAGGCCTCCCAGTTAAATGATTAATTATGCATAAATGCAGTTCTGCTGATTGGATGCCAATGTAATTGTCACCCATGGGAAATGAATCTAATATATCGTACAGATGTTATACTGTCATTGCACTTAGCAAATATTGAAACTATCACTAGATAAACGCACTGAAAAAATATCATTTTATCAGTGTGTGTCATGCAAATGAAATCTATTACCCATTTTATTCAGTGCTAACATATCTGTTCAAGCACTTGTAGTGAACTTTTTTCCCCCTTATTCTTCTGTAGTGACATGTATTGAAAAGGCTTGACACAATAATAAGAACATATGTACAATGTAATGCAGTCCAGTACACTGATCCAGCAATACAGGTGCTCATGTTATTCTTAATGACCTTTGGATCTACGTTAGCATGTTACACAGTAAGAGCAAACCTGTTCTGCACACTTGACTTCTTTTCTTGACATCCTCCAACCTGACGACATAACTGAGAACAAAATGTCATTTTCAAATCAAAACATGTCCACGTTTGCTCCGAAACAAAGTGTGTGTGACACAGTGAGCTATCAGAGCATCCGGTTCCCATACATGCACCCAATACAGGTGTCTGGTGAAAACATTCCCTGCAGTGCTACTGTACTAACCTGACTCATCAGCTGCTCAGCGGAGCAAACGTCAGGTCTAACCAGTCAGCTCAAATCTTCACGCACCACTTTGATGTGAAGAAATGTGACGTGACAGACCAGGGAAACATTAACTATTTTTGCTGTCTTTATGTGTTTAGAGAGATAGAGATGGGATGGGTGACAAATTAGAAGCTGTCAATCACATTAGCCACCGAAGCAGAGCCTTAAAACCCACTTTATCAGCAAGTTCCTTGCAGATGTTCCCCTACATTTAGTAACCCCTGAAGGATTTTAAAGGCCACAGGTCTGGTACAGACTCAGCTACATTCTTTACCATGTTATTTTATGGCTGGATGAGACCGTGCTGAACTGTTCACCTTGGTTCCTGCAGCAGCTTGACTTCCTCCTGCTCTCAGTGTTGCGTCCATACTTGTTCTATAGGTAGATTCATAAGTACTTCATATCCTGGTCTCAGCATTTCTGTCATTTTCTGTTATACTGGACACATAGTGGATTTTAGGCCATGTTGCCAGATTGAGCAATTATGATGTTGTGATGATTTTTACTGCGGTGAACTGACTTCCCTAGTTTTGAGATAGAAACCAAAGCAGGTTGGTTTGTGTTTGATGGGAGATTTAAGATTGGGTTACCCTTCAAGTTAGTGTCCATTGTTCCCTGGCCTTTCATTACAGGTTAGAGTTTCCCTGTGGGCTATTGTTATGGTCTGCCTGAGTCGAGGTCTGAACAGGGACAAATGTCAGGACAAAATGATCAGTAGGATTTAGGGTACCCAACTCTGTCACTGCAAGACGTGGGTCACCCAGAGTTCAACATTTAGTAAACTTTGGTGTGGGTAATATTTCTGAATATTTTCTAAAGTCTTTCAGTCTGGCATCCATATTTCCAGTATGTATAGGCACCGGTATTACTTTGAAAGTACCACAATGAGCCCAAGTACTCAATTTCACAGTCTGGGAAGTCTGCAAGTAGCTCCCTTAGCTTTGGCTTCATGTTTTAATGAGGTACACCCCCTCTCTGACAGCATACCTTCCATCTATCTTCTTACTCTGACCCGCTGTCCTTCTATCCATTCCATTACTTCTCTATTTTACCAGCCAGTTATTAAAGTAGATCTTATTAAAAGGCGGGAGAAAAAGCTAATCTATATTTGCATTCAGTCTATAGCAATTCATTAATATTATGACATTTACAGGGAGCTTGGCGGGGCCCCGGCTGCCTGCTACCCTTTTCCCTCTCTGAAATGTTAATTTAAAAAGTTCTGTCTTTGTAATGGAATAAGAAATCCTCTCTTGCCCTATCAATTCTTGGTGTCTGGTGAGGAATACTAATTCATCTACGCCTCCAATTGAGATAGCATGTCACTCTGATGGAATAAGAAAATGCAGAATTGGTTTTAAAGTCCTTAATGCCACGAGTTGTGTGTATTTCTCTTTTTTGCTGCAGGTGGGAAAGCTGGAGCAAACGCCTCCTTTTCCATATTTTGTGAATTATTTGTGTGTACTTGTATACATCCATGTGTATGTATGTGTCTTTTTTTAAATTGCAGGCTCAGATCCAAGAAAAAACAATTAAGTAAATTGAGTAGATCGAAAAAATAATTTAATCTGGATTGTTTGATTGTGTTCCAGACTACTCACCATGTGTACGAGGCACTTCGGCAGTGTGGTGACACAAACTATACGGACGTACAAGACAGACCAATTCCCCCTGCTCCTCATAGTTATGGGCAAACGCACATCCAACGAAGTTCTAAATGTTATTCAAGGTAATTAAGACTTTGTTAATAGAATGATTAATCATAACATTTATAAATATGGTTGTCTGTGATTATTGTAAATACACAAAGATTTGTTTATTTGGTATTATTAATTAATTAATTAATTTCTGTATTTAAGGCAATACGACAGTGGACGAGCTGATGATGAGGTTAATGGGGGCAATGGAGATCTTCACAGCACAACAACAAGAGGACATCAAAGATGAGGTAAGTTTTTGAGTGTAATCAGGAAATACAAATGTCCAACTGTGATTCTTAAACATGTAGAAAATGCTTTGGATACATTTAAAAGGTGACCTGTGACCTATTCGTGCACAATTGAACATGACAGAAACAGAAGTAAACTCTTCTCCCTGCTAACATCCCAGCCAAAAACTCCGGGGAAGTGGAAACGAAGATTTTCTGACTTAACTCTCCAAAATCCATTTTATGTTTTTACAGTCAAAAAGGTGATAATGATATTATTATGTCATTTGACAAATGACGTGTATCACTCTTTTTTTTTTTTTTTTTTTTTTTACCTTGCCTGATAATACCGTTGATAGCACTGATTCCATGCTGCTATCAGTGTTGGTGTTCTCTCTATATTTGGGCCTGTTCAGGTTGAACGCATTTTGAACTGGGTCTATTATCCTCAAGTCTATTCTAAGTCTATTCTAGTCCTCAGGAGGCCTTTGGGTTTAGGCCTCTTAAAAATTCACTTTATGCACATTGGGTTGGAATAAGTATTGTTTTTGACCCGTGAAAACCTCTGGTAACAGTTCAATCCATCTTAACCTTAATTTCCGTGATTTAGCCACATTCAGGCGTTGAGCCAGCCCTTTACATCCTGCTTAAGAGACAAATGGCAACATGCCGGGACAGATCAGACAGCCTTGTTACGCTGTGGCATACTTGTCATGACGAGCTGAGAATACTTAACCATTTCACCTTGTTCGCCTTTAGTTCTAGTTTAATGTGCCAACTGCGTTTCTTTGAATAGGTACAGGACTCAGACTCGTCTCCCATTCACTGCAGTGTGTAGGTACCACTGTGCTGCTCTGTGTCTGTCGACTACCTCATTTATGCCAATAGAAAGTGGACAAACACCATTGAGGGATACACTCCACACAGGAAAGTGAGGGAACAGTGCTCTTTCATGTCATCAGCAGGAATCTGGGACAGTATGACAGGGAGGTCTCCGCACGGTCAAAGACTTTCACCTGACCCTCTTAACCGTTTACTGATATGTTTACTCAGCAACATCAAACAAGAGAATGAATGGCACGCATGTGTGTTTTTGTCCAGACAGGTTTTCAGACAGCTCAGTATTAGAGTAATCCTCCCCAGCTTTCTTTTTGTCTTTCATTATTATAACTTATGGTCAGAGGTTTAGGAATCAGCAATAGAATACAAAATATAGTGTATTTGTAGACTATCATGTGTTTAAACATTTTTTAAGTTGTATAAGTAATTTAAAGATTCATACGGTTAAGATAGATTTGTGATCACGAGTAAGACCCTATTCCTCTTCCTACTTATTGTGTTTTAGTCAGATTTAGTGTATCAGTTATTAAATACTTTGGGTGTATTATTCCCACACTTTTCTCTCTCTCTTATTGTCATGTCCCTTCTTTTGACTACTGTATCTATAGATGACAGATGTCACACCGCATTAGGAATCAGTCAGTCAACCACACAGCCTCTCTAACAATGCTAATGCGATAGTCATACCATGTAGAGTTGTGGGAACGGTGTTTAAGGAATGAATCCTGTCACACACACACCCTGAGGTTTCCTCAGTTGGGTCACTGAGGTTTAAATGACAGCTGTTCCCTTTGTGTTGTTATTGCTACAATAGTGCAGCTCCATTTTTGGGTTTGTCACACTTCAAATAGTCATTAATGACAAGACTCTGAATACGAAAAGGTATTCAGAGTATGTACATATGTCAACTTAGAATCATTAAGTGTACTGTCAAAATCTGTTTTTTGTTTTGGTTTTTTTTAATGAATATGGTTTTCTACAGGGCCCTGTTTTTTCAGCAAGCCAAAGTTCTCAGTTATAAAATGTTGTTTGAACATAAGGTGCTGTACAATAACTTGACTTGAATTTGAGCAGAGTGATTTGGTATACTACCTTGTTTATTGACCTTATTCAGTAATATTGTCAAATATTGAAAACACAGTGCCTTTTTTTTTTTTTTTTTTTTGGTAACACATAAAATAGTTTTGTTCTGAAAATGACTGTACATGTTTCTTTGGTCACAAGAAACATTTTTTGTGTTTAGAAATAATCTTTTTATTTTTTTATTTTATGTCTAAACTTTTTTTGCTAATATAACTGTGTTTATAATCACTGCAGTAACTGGCTTGAGAACTGAGAAGTAAGGTTTGCGATGGGTTAAGAGTGTACTAAAATGGAAAATGGTGTCAAAGTGTGATAATTATCCAGGTATGGCCTGCCAGAAGGAAAGAAACATGTGAAAATGTCACAAAAACACAGCGAGTATAAGAGATGGTTAAAGCTTCCAGTCTGATTATTCTTGATTAGCACCAATAACCACAGGATTTTAGTATATCCTGTATCTGACAGAACCTATCCCATCTCCAAGGTGAAGTCAACCTTGACGCTGAACTAATCCCATTTTTGCTGTAGAAGCTCTCAGGCATCTGTGATTTTCCTTCGCCTTTTCTCTCCCTGTGCCTCTTTTTTTCTTTCTGTTTTCCACCTCACCTTACTTAAGACAAACTCAGACACGAACGTAGATGTCGACACAACCCAGACATTCCTCTCTGACAGTGACTTTTGTGTCTGTCTGGAAATGGAGCAGCTGGACAGCCACAATGCGCCTTCAACCAACCTTGCTGACTCGCCAGTCATTCCTATGGTTGTCTGTGTTTTAGCTTAGTTAGTAACCAACAGACTACTCACTGCAGGTTTTTAGGTCTGCATCTGTCAGCCTCACTGCCCACTTTTACTTCAGGTCATTTCATGTGTGAAGAGCAGCCAAAACTAACCAGTGTTGAGTTTTGGTCATGGGCACCAAACATGCATATCTTTTTTGGTATTGGAAAACTGAGGCAGCCTGGTGAAACTTAACCCAACATCAGGGGAGAGTGTAAAGTCCACAGAAAGAATCAGAGCTGAGTTCATTCTGTACGGTCTTGCTGTGAAGTTGCTGTGTCACAGAGCCACAGTTGTTAGCTTTAAGCCAAAATTTAACAGTAAATTATAATAATTAAAAAAAAAAGCTCCAATACAACCCTTTGCCTTTTTTGATATGTGAGCAAACATTAAACATGTGACAGCTTGGATTTCTGACCTCTGACCACCAAAATAGGAGTTTATTAGCACCACAATAAGTCAGCACATGTCTAGCCAACTTGATATAGTTGCCAAAATATAGATGTGGAAAATCTGTCTATGTTTTGCTCCAAAGGCAAAGTCTTTAAAATCCCATTGTATCAGAGCAGATACATGGCTAAGTAATGTTTCACACTGCGCCTTTCGTGCACATTAAGCCATTCAAAGCAGATGATGCATTTGAAAACATATTATAACATTAGAAAACATGAACTACTGTGTAGCTTGTTTGCGTGACTCAGGGCCAGTCTATTGAAGGTAGCCACTTTTGATGCTTTTGTCCCTCTGTGCCATTCTTCTACAGTTTCTTTTCATTCCTGTCTATTATGCGGGCCAAAAGCACAAATGTATCCTTTGCATTTTCTGATTGAATACAACAATGCACACTGTGCTTTTGCTCAGCAACTGCTTAGCTGCACAGTGGCCCTCTGATCGTCACAATAAGCTTACTTTGCCATATCCGGGCTGGCACACAGCATGGGCCTTCAGAAAATACAAAACTAATGGCCGTGCACTGTTAACACAATGGACACTCGTATTTAGTCCCAGTCTTTATTAAACACTTTGTAGCCACAGCAGGTAGAAAGAGAAGGGCCGGCTGTCCCCTTCCCTCTGTACAAACAGGAAGAGAGAGGTAGAGTGAATGAAACAGAAAGGGACGGTGAAACTGAGATGAGGAAACATAAAAGAGGCTCAGGGTCTGGTAAATGACAGGCCAGTCACAATGAATTCCCCTCTGGTGCTACTCTTTCATACCTGGTGTTTGTACGTAACCACACTTGACATGCTGCGTTTTCTTTTGCTCGGTCCTTTCTGGCTCCCACCGCCGGCACCTCAGCTTAGATGTTTTTGTCCTTGTGCATCCTTTATTGTGTTGTTAGTTAATGGCTCCCGCTCTTCCTCTCCCTTTCTCCACCCAGGACGAGCGCGAGGCAAGAGAGACTGTGAAGAGAGAACAGGACGAGGCCTACCGTCTGTCTTTAGAGGCCGACCGTAAAAAGGTATTCAAAATAAAACAAACTGTTTATTTGAATCATTGTGCACCAAGCTAGTTGTGGTAAAGTAGACAGTACATGAAGCATATACATTTTTTGTGTTCGACCAAAAATAAATAAACACAATTTCTACTCTGATGCCTTTTTCTTCTTTGTTTTTTTTAACATGCATTACTTAAAAAAAACATATTAGAAAAACAGTGACACTAAGCTTGGAACAAGTACTCAGTTAGTTAGTCAATAGACTAATCAAACAATTGATTGATTAATTATTTAAGACCTAGAAAAATGGCACTTGTTTGAACTTTTGAAATATGAGGATTTGCTACTTTTCTCAGATTTTTGTCATATCCTTAAATTTTATTCGATGTTTGAGTGTCTAAACAACATAGTTATTCTAATGATCTCTAATGAAATAGCTGTTACAGTTATTACAGAAACAGTAACAGTCTTCAGCATTGTTTGTCATTTTGATTAAACTCACTTCTTTCGTCTTCAGAGAGAAGCTCAGGAGCGAGAAGAAGCCGAGCAGGTTCGCCTGGAACAGATGAGAAAGGAGCAGGAGGAGGAGAAGGAGGTGAGAAGCACAGCCGTACACACATCTCGCTAACATTATGCAAATTGCCTAAATTAATATTCCAACTTTATCAGCGCAGGGCTGAACAGTGATGTGTTTTGCCAGCGCACAGTGATTGTGCCATTGTGCTGTCGTTTTTTTTTTTTATGTCTTGCTCTCACTTCACAATAATGAGTCAATTAGATTGTGGTTTTGGTGAAGCCTGCCAGTCAGTGAAGCGTGCGTAGTGTGGGCGAACAGGCATACAGCCATTTCAGAAGAGTGAAATATCCTAATTACACTGATGCCCATCCCTGTAAATGGCACCTTACATACACACAGTTATTGTTCTGTTTAACTGCTTTACGTTGGTATCGCGCACAGCCTCGTATTGAAACCCACGTGAACAAAAGATTGAGGCAATTCATGTGCACAGGCTTGTGCACAAACACACACACACACAACCTAAGCAAACACACACATTCACTTGAAAACAATTATTGTATGTGAGGAAGGAGCAAACATACACACACACACTGGGAGACACACTGTCACGCATGCAGGAAAAACAATGATTGTCTGTGAAGATGGCACCACTGTTATAATACAGTCTATAGTAATACAGTGTAGTCCCCACTGATTGTTGTTTACTCAACAGCAGACAGCCTGAGGGCACTGAGAGGTATTGGGTGACCCGGCTCACTCAGGTGATTTGTCACTTAAGTCAAACAGACAACAACAAAAGAGCCCTGGGCCGAGCCTTCTTAATTATATCACTGTAGTCCACTAACCAAACTCTGTGTGCACGTTTGTGTGTTTTAAACAACAATAGCCACTATGGCCGTGTGTTTCCTTCTTATATCAATTTTCTCTGCCCAAGCTCAGTGGTTTCCATGGGGTCCCCTGTGCTAACACACTGGTGTCGTGCTTGTGCTACAGTCAAGATATTAATAATTATGAGAGCCAACAACAGCTGCTGGACTCGCACAATGGCAACTTAAGTTTCTCAAACTGTTAAGCAGGAAGTAAAATGGATCTTAAAAAGAAGATGGGTGCCTTTTTGTTGTATTACAGGAACATTTGAGTGAACGTCTGATGAGCTTAAGTTCACAGATACACTGACAGACAAATGAGTGGAAGGAAAATTGTGAACTGATTTTTGGCGTTTTTAATTGCATGATTTTTTTCTTGTCATTAAAATTGATATGGAAAAAAAATCAGCATTTGTCATAAACCACATAAATTTAAATTCTAGTAATGTCAAAAGAAAACAACAATTACAGTAACTCACAAGCTACTTATATATGCTTGAATGAGACTTACATTTCCTACAACAAATATGTAGTATACATTTATATTTGATTTTGAATATTCTTATTCAGTTGAGCAAATTGACATTAGATTTTAACATTTGAATGCTCAATGTTCTTTACTTAAACAGTACATGGTGGTCACTGTTTCTTCTACCTGACCTGCTCTGTTCTCACTCATCGTAAACAGACATTAACAAAAGGTGCCAAAAATGGAACCATTTGATGATACGGACATTTTTGCGGTGTTCATTATTATTATAACATAAATAAATGTTTTCAGAGCTGAAAAGGAGGAGAAGCTGTCATCTAAGCTTATTTTTTAACCTTCAACTAAATTTTTTTTTTGGTTTGTTTTTCTTGTTTACAGAGTCTTATGAGATAGTAACCTAGTAGTGTTTATGCCAGAAACTGCAGACACAACAAAAACATTAGTTGCCACCAGAGAGAGGACAATGCTAGTGGGAATGCTTTCCCTGTGATTTTGAGCCTTTGTGCAAAGACGAGTGAGATGAAAGCAGGAGCTGGTGAATTGAGGGATGGGGGCGCAGTGCATGTGTGTTTCATGTGCCTGTGTAGGCTGACTATTTACCTCCTTCAGGGGGGCTTAGCATACAGTTGTGTGGCTGTCAGGTGCGCCCCCCCCCCCTCCTTCCCGCCCAATGCCCATCATCTGTTTGCTTTCTGCGGTTAGTAGCTGAGCGGAGCTGGAGAGGCAGATAAATGGACGGATAGATGCTTGAGATTATTTGTATGGAGCAGCCTGGGCCTGAGGCTCGACCAGAGGTGTGGTTTCTTTAGGGACGCTACCTCTCACTTGTGTGGGTGTTTATGCTTGTGTCTGTGGTCGACACTCTGTCTGCATTTGTATGTCCACCACCACAGACACAAACACACATACACTCCTTTCTGTTATTTGTGTGTGTGTGTGTGTGTGTGTGTGTGTTTCCCTGGGGGCCCCTTTAACTCAGTCAGCATCAGCTCTTATACCTGAGGGAGCTGATGGCGGAGCAGCACGCGCGGTACCCTGCCCACCCAACACCAGAAGCTGCTAATGAGCTACTGTTGTACACTCTTATGAAATATAATTGCATTATGGTGTGTAAATAAAACCGGGGCGTGTTGTCACAGCATATGCTCCCCGGCTGGCCAAACAGGAACAACAAGCCGGGGGGGGAGGTGAGGCGCACGAGCAGAAAGATGAGAAAGGCTCGAGGGAGCGGCTGAAGCGCGGTTTTTGGAGCACGCGAGAGCTGATTAGCTTTTGCGGTGAGGGGTGATAGGGGATGGTTGTCTTTGTGCGAGTCACTTTCACCCTGGTGAAGAAAGTATCAGCAGATTTAATGTGTGTGAAATAGGCGGTCAGCTCTTATAAATCAGGACTTCAGACGACCTCTGGTTTTGGTAGACACTGAGATATTCAACAGGTACAATCTCAGATTTCTCTAACAGGCAGACTGACTGACAGCAACAAAGCCTGAAGCACCAGGAGAAACCTTGGCTGTCTTTAACGTACTGAAATGCTACTTGGCAACCCTCTGAGCTTCTCCAGGCTTTAGGGAACAGGGTGAGACACAGGGCAACTAATTTAATAACATTCTCAGGACAAGAAGATCCTTTAATTAATGTCAGGCATCAGAGCAGCAATCAAGGTCTTGGCTTGTCTTTCATACTTGTTTGGATAGTGTGTCGTCATCTTTATAACTTCCAGTGTTACTGTTGAATCTCTGGTTTAGTTTTACTATAAACAGAGAGACCTGGGCAGTCTTTTCACTGTTACTCTTCGTATTACTATTTCTCACACTTTTTTCATTCCAGAGGACTATGTGAAAGCTTCCTGTCCTGCACTTACGGTGTCTTTTATCATAGTGCTTAAATGTGCAAACAAATAGACAAGCAAAATTAAAAAATGTTTTTTCAGGACAGTTGTCCTCCTTTCTGTTATTCATCAAAGAATTATTCTAATCATAACTTTCTCATTCTGACAACAATATTACTCGAACTGAGTGAACATTTTTTTATTCAGACTTGACAGCTGCATTGCACCCGTATGTAAACATCTCTGCCTTCACTCAAACTGTGATTCACTATTTCTACACCAATCGTTAACGTACATATTAGTTCGTTCGTTTTTTTTTTACATGTTTTCTTGATTTATTTTGTAAGTGTACATGTGATAGACTATGTGTCAATTTGTGTAGCAGTCCTCAGCTTTTATTTGTGACTTCATCCTATACCCAATATTCCCATGTTACATCTTTCCTCTACAAACAACACAACCACCTTTTAACCCTCGGTTCATTTGCAAAATATAAATCTGGTCAATCTCATGTGATTATGTGCTGTACTCACTGAAACTCTGGATTTTCTCCGCCCCTTCTTGCAGGCAATCCGCTTGTCATTGGAACAGGCCCTACCGCCCGAGCCCGATGAGGACTCTGGAGAGCAAATCAGCAAACTGAGAATTCGCACACCAAGTGGCGAGTTTCTGGAGAGGCGTTTTCTGGGCAGCTGTAAGCTCCAGGTCCTTTTCGACTTTGTGGCCTCCAAGGGATACCCCTTTGAAGAGTTCAAGCTCCTCACCACCTTCCCACGTAGAAATGTGAGTGACACACATCTCCTCCTCTCTTCCTCAGCAGTCTTTCAAAATCGCCAACCTCCATCAGCTTATAAATGTCCAGGAAACGGGCTTTAAAAGCACAGCACATCCAAGCTGTTAAATTCACAAGTGGAGAGGGAAAGACTTTTGAATTGCCGTGTTGTCCAATCTCATTTTGTGTAGTCTTTCATAGCAGCTCTCTGCCCACACAAACAAGTGCTAAATTCGTCCTTACTACTGAAGAGTAGCAGCAGGTTATGAAGGGTTCTCGGCCACAGCTCACATCTCTGCTGGAGAGATCCACAGCTGTAATTGGCTTTTCCGTTTGGGGCCTGGGCTGAACCTCCGGCGACAGCTGTGAGCAGAGAGCAGCAGGAACAATAGTTTAGACAATCTGTTGCGGCTGAGTGATTATTTAGTTTTTTCTCACTTTTTACCATGATTGTTTTCAATGTTTATGTGCTGCAGCAGCACTGCTTTTGTTTACTCGTACCTGTGACGGGGTAAGTTAAGCCAACTGTTTATCCCTCCACCTGTGTGCACGAATTATTCAGTGAATATTAATTAGTATCGGTCCATTGTGAATACAGTACACTATGACTGAGTTAGGATACAGTTGTCAGCACTGAAAGTACTATTCTCTATGGCTCCTCTGCTGACGCCCGGCAGCACTCAGCCAGCTACAACCAGTCATTAGAGGGCTTGGTCGCCGCACACTGTGGTAGTGAGCTAATGAGCACTGTTTTAACTACCAGTTTAATTAGCCATGCTGCTGGAAACAAAAATGGGATTTCCATTAATCAAGAGAGGAGTGCATGTGGAGGGGTGGGCGGTTATATAGAGGTGTGTGTGTGTGTGTGTGTGTGTGTGTGTGT
>JAOXYL010000105.1:15248044-15258524 GCA_028564955.1 Terapon puta
TATTGATTTGGGAATCTCAATCCCATCTGTCCTTGGAGGGCCCTTTCATCATTTTGCCCCGGGAGTGCCCTTCACTGATCAACCTCAACCCCACAACATACTGTGGTGCCCCCTCTCCTTCTTTCTCTCAAACCTTCCTCCCATCACATGTGATGTCCTTTTCGGATCAAAGCAAGTACTTGGAACAAACCCATGTCGTCTTGGCACATGTCTGCAGAGTAAAACCATTCATAAATTCATTATTTGATTTTATGTCATTGCATGCTCTTTTTTTAAGATACCACAATTTCAGTTTTTGTCCTCAGAGTCTGCAGCTGACATAAGGTGGCCATCCTCTGTGTTGTTTGCTGTCTCAGAAAGGAAACTTGAGGAAGGGAGCCCAAGGATAACAAGGATGCAGCTGGCCACTGTAAAGGAATTCCAGGTAGGCAAATAAACTCAGGCCAGCTATAACCCAAATCTTGCACTTGTGCTATGAATGATATCTCATAAGTTGCAGAAATAAGGATTTACACATGCCCAAACTACTGGACATCATCTTTAGCCCAAATTTGGCCAAGTGAGCAACCCTAAATTCTGGGGAAATTCAGCCACATATGAGTCCTGGAACTTTTGCTGGGTTCTTATTATGTACAGTTCACACAATACAATAATCCTCAAACAAATGAGCAAGTAATTAAATGACCAAAAAGGGCATGACAGAAGGTGAGTCTGGTACCAGGTTGTCCCCTTTGCCTGGTTGCTAAACCAGCCATTGCCAGAGCCATCTCTCATTTGATCTAACGATGCCAGAGCTCATCCAAAAGAGCCAACACACAGGTGCCATCCACCTTGACTTGGCTGGTCACCTGGCATATCACTTTTAAAACCAGACATCAAATAGTACAAAAAAAGGTTCATATGTGCAATCAAAATGGGCCCTCACATGCTCAGTTTGTCCCATAAGCTCAGCCCCATCGTTAGCTTAGCAGACTGTAAAATGATAAAAATTATTAATATACTAATGTTAACAGGCATAAAGAGAGACCAGCAGCAGTTGCCAGCGAGTTATCTGTACCCTGCAAGTATCCAGATGGCCTGTGTGTATTTATAGTGTGTTGGTTATATCTGCTGCTGTTGGAACCACAAACGCCACAGGCTCCTTCTTTCTGTGTGGCAATTAAAGAGCACACAGCTGATGTTGAAAAACACATACCTGCAAAATGTTTTAAAGAGCAGAGAAAAGGCTCCTCATTTTCTGCTAAATCTACAAAGGACACTTTCACCTGGTTTCACAGTCCCACTGGTTCCCAAATCAAGTCAGCGTGCAAATGACCGCGTAAACATCGGATTCAAGTGGGAAGAAAAGCAATAATGCAGCCACCAGTTTTATTTTCTCCAATGACAGCGGTGATAATAAAGTAGCAGGTGTGTACAGTGAAATTGGGGGGAACGTGCACGTGGTGGGTGGTGTGTGCACGTGGCTGGCACCGAGCTCACGAAGCCGCTTCATATGAGTTTTGAGGATAAATGGACGTCAAGCTGTGCCAACACAGCATGAGCACACTTAATCTCCTCAAGTGGAGAGTGTCAGTCAACATTGCTGGGGCAGATAAGGTGTGCTGGAATGTGAACGTGTGTTGATTTCTGTCTGTTTGTTGTGTTTGTGTGTGTATGTGTGTGTGTATGTGCATGTATGTTTTTGTGTTTGCATTGGGTTGCTTCTGATTTCTGTCTGTTTGTTGTGTGTGTTTGTGTGTGTGTGTGCATATGTTTTACCGTTTGCCTACAGTATGTGTGTGTGTGTGTGTGTGTGTGTGTGTGTGTGTGTGTGTGTGTGTGTGTGTGTGGAGAGGAGATGTAATGTGTCTGTCTTGTCAAGCATGATGAGCTCCCACCTTTCACTCTAATAGTAAACCTCAAAATGCAAATACACACACACACACACACACACAAACACACATCACAAACATATGGTTGTATGATTGTACACATAACCACTCACTGTCACGCTGTACATCATTGTTAAAGTGTAAAAATGCTAAATTTAGAGACTTTCTCCAGGAATTGCTTGATCCCCACTCCTACACACAAAGCACACGATTTTAATGTTTTTCTTTCTTCCTGTATTTGTTGTTGTCTGCCAAGTATTAGTGGAGCGTGTGTATGTCTCAGCAGCCTCTTGCTAAAGAAATTCAGCGATGTTCGACTGACTGACAGAAGTGGGTCTGTGTGAAAACAACTCTTCCCTCTCCGACTCTTCTCCTCGTGAGATCGCCTCTTTAATATCTTCCTCACAATCATGGAGAAGGTTTTAAACTCCTCTTCCACTCCCTCTTTCTGCCCTCCATGTGTTGCCCTCTTTCCACAACTCTGTTTCCATCTGTTTATCCCTCTGCCTTATCTTTCTTCCTTCCAACCATTCTTTCTCTTTTTACTTACAGTATTTTCAGCCTGCCTGCTCTGAGTGAAAGTCATCAAATGAAGATTAAAGACGCCTCTGTTTCCACTGACTCACACACACAAAAATACGCACGCACACATACAGGAACTCACACAGTCAGACACAAGGCACATACGGAGAGACACACATGCTGAAGTGCACATGAAAAAACTTTGACACATACACCACACACATACACACACATACACACACTCGCTCCCTCGGGAAACCTTACACAATTACGGCTAGAATGGGATTCATTCTCAGCCTTCAACAACTCATTAACTGCGTATTGCAAATTGTACGTTTCAGCAGAAAGCATTGATGAGGAACAGCGAGAACGGGGGCTCTGGGAGAGGCCGGCATCATTTTAACGTGTGTTCAGAATTTATTAGCATATCACATATAGTGCACTATACGTACATTATATGTGGAAGGGATGGGGAGGAATGGTAACAGTGTTTTCTTTAGTTACAGCACCCATATGGCGGGACCTACAAGTCAGATTTTTGCAAATATTTAATCTGCATGGAATCCAAAGGTAGAGTGACAAATTAAAAGAAAAAACAAATGAGTGGAGAAACATAACGAATGCAGGTGCGTCCACACAGGTGCACTGCAAGGTACAGTTAAGCAATTAACATCCCATCATGCTCTCTGGCATGTATAGAAATGCTGTGCAGGCCCAGTTCATTCTGATTTTGCATCAAGGTTGCAGGAGGAAAAGATAAAACTGACTCTTAGAGAGGGTTCAGTGTTGGGGTACAGGTGACGGGTGTCCCCATGCTGTTGATTTGGTTGGGTCATGGTTTTGGTCAATATGTCTCCTTAGATGGAAGAATCACTGTAAATCTGTAAAAAAAAAAAAAAAAAGCTCAATGTGATTACTTTTATACTATGATCAAGCATTTCTATCCTGATGTGAGTGGTCTCCTCCGGGATGACAATGCCCCCATCCGTGGAGCGTGAGGTCAATGACGTGAATTATATACTATGGCCTTCAGAGTCACTAGATCTCAACTCAAATGAATATCTATAGGAGATTGGACCAACATGTTAGACAGTGATCTCCACAACTATCACCAAAACAAGTTGACTGGTGTTCATCTACCCAATAGAGTTCAGAAGCATGAAGAATCAATGAAGCTCTTCCTGAGGCATGTGGTGAAAAATACAAAAAAAAAAAACAATCGCTGGTGCCATTTTCAGGCAAACAACGCTGACCATAAAAATAACCACCAAACTGAATCAGGATAATGAAAACTTTAAAAGGTACAAAGTTTTTTTTCCCCCAAGTTCTGTATATAAAGTGTACTGGCCTGTTGGCAATTTAACATTTTTCTAAAGTATATATTGTCATTCAGTTGTCCTTGGTTTTGCACAACAAATACTGGATCTCTTGAGTGTAGTTAGGGAAGACAAGTGCAGAACCCGAAACAGAAAAACTAAATATATCCTCATCTCATCTTTGGATCTTCCTCATGTTTCTTCCTGTGATTTTGTTGGAGAGATTTAGACTTTCCTTATCGGTTTGCGGTTTGAGAGCAGAGCAGAGACAGAGAGCAGTGCGGAGGTGCAGCTGCAGCAGGCTTCAGCTGATACGTGACCAGCTCATTAAAGTTTCATTGGCTCTTTGTTTCCCCTTTGGGTTATCCTTCACAGACCAGGTACTCTCACTCAGAGGAGCTCAGTCAGTGCCCACGCATCTGTGTGTGCGCAAGTGTGTGTGTGTGTGTGTGTATGTGTGTGTGTGAGTGCAAGGGTTGAGAATATGTGTTTGTCTCTGATGACACACCCTTCTTGGTTGCAGTGTGAAAAAGAACAGGAATATTGTCTTTCAAGTGGTCTGCTGACTCTTTTCTCTGTCTCTTTTGCCTTCCTACAAGCACACATAAACACACATGCCTTTATATCAATATGTGTTTGATCAAAGCATGCAGGAGTAAAATGGAAAAAGACTGCTGGTGTCTTCTCTGCAATGTGAAACACACACACACACTGCACTGATGAGTCACTGAGTCTCAAATTAGCACATCCTTTCGTACTGGTGTTTTAATTTAAGATGGGAGATGGGATAGGTTAAAAGCGCTGTTAGCGCAGCTTGGTGGAGCAAGAGGAGGAGGGGACGGGGTAGTTCATTCTCCACCAGGTGAAAGAATTAGTGCTGTACAGCTCAGGGGGGACCAAGAAGTGATATCATGCATTACTTTTTACCAGCAACACCCACTCAGTGTCAGACCTGTAGGACCTGACTGAACCTTGAAGACTGCACCAGGGATTTTGTGAACATTTACAATGAAGATTAAGGTCTTAAAGATGTGGAAGTGCACCTCAAGGCAAATAAAAATGTAAAATATACTCTAAATTGCACCCTAAGCATTTTATTTTACTAGGTTACTGGTTAACCATGTTTACACCAATCATCTTTGATGAAACTTTGTACAGGCATTCATTATCCCAGCGGAGGTATCCTACTGACACTGGTGATCCCTTGACTTTTTCTTTTATGGTGCCACTTTAAGTTAACACTTCTGGCTTTGGGTGAAATGTCTTGGCAACTATTAAATGGGTTGCCATGAAATTAGGTTCACATATACAAGGCACCACGGTGATGAATCTTATCGACTTTGGTGGTCTCTGAACTTTTTATTTTAGTACCACCAGTAGGTCAGTGATTTCAATTATCTTGTGTTTGAGGGTACTTAAAGGACCAGGGCTTATGGCTTTCATAATTATCAGACTTCTCCAGCTCCAGTTTTGTTGTGAAATATCTCAAAAAGCAGTTGTACTTCATCAGGTGACTTTAATGGCTTTAGTTTATCACCACATATTTGTAAAACTAATGTCATTCCCTTCAGCCTCAGCCATAATTCATCTCCATGTTAGGAGTTTTTCATCATTGTGAGCATATTAGCATGACGTTAGCATTCAGTTCACTTCTGTGCCAAAGTGAAGCCTCAGAGAACTGCTAGTCTGGATGCAGACTCTTTGTATTGTTAATGTATGAGCATCATGACAACATTTGTCAGAGAAAACCTGCCTCTGACTGAGTGAAAACAACAGATGAGTTGACGTGCATTCTGCCAGATTGGCAAAGTTAAAATAAAATGTATGGATTTCTTCTTTTAATTACCACAGCAATCAAATAAAATATTACTCTGCTACCATTACATGGCCAATGTTACTGGCTTTGGTCATAGCGTGATCTAATTAGGGAAAAAAATTGGGTCTTGGCGAGCGTGGTGCAACATTCTCAAGCATATTTGAGAATTTATCTATTGAGCCAAGAGTTATATTTCCGAGGCAGGTGTTGCTAGGTAGGCTAGATCATTATCAAAGTAGCTCCATCCTCCTCTGATGCATAAATGCTCAAACGGATGTCAAGTGCAGCACAGACGCTGAGGGTAGGCGTTGTTGGTGCTGGTCCTCCAGGATTAGAGCCGAGGACAACAAACACACACACACGCTGACACACATACACACACACACACACACACACAGTGGAACTACACACACCAACACAGAGTAGAAGAAGAGGAGTGATAAATTATGTTGTTGTGGTCTGTGGATCTTTGTAAATTGAATTGAGAAAAGTGAAGATAGCAGGAGAAGTGAGAAGAAGCCAGAGACAGAGAGGAAGAGATGAAGAGGAGAAAAAGAGGGAAACTGGGTCAGGCAGGAGAGTGGAGAGGTGGGGCAGAGGGGTGGACTGGACTGTAGAAACATTATTGACAACCCCCTTCTCCCTCCTCCTCCCCCCTCTGGTGTCCACCCCCAGTCTCTGACCAGCAATTACACCTCTCCAAATTATGATCTATACCGGCAGAGTGGACCTGACCACGGATGGAGATAGATGGAGATAGATTGAACTCTATCTCCTCCCTCTCCCCTCTCATTCTCTCACTCTCTTTCTCGCTCTCTCTCACAGGTCCGCCGATGGAGACAGATGGCGTGGGGCCCCTGGCCTCGGCCCCTGCAGATTGATTATTGATCAGGGGGACAGAGATGGATCGAGGGGTGGAGAGGACACCGAGGAGTGGGGAGAAGGCCGTGGAGGGGAGGCGGAGGTGCAGAAGTGGGAGGATTTCTAGGAATTTATGTTTTAAGAGTGGGGCTAAAGGATGGCAGGGTGGGGTAAGAGTAGAGGGGGAGGAGGGTTGAGGAAGTGGGTATGGCAAAGGTTTTCTTTAGCTCAGCTATCACCTTGAGAGGGAGCTATTGACTAAGCTCCAGATTTATAGCCAAAATCTAAAGTGTTTTGGATTCTGTTCAGGATTTCCAACATATAGCTCATTCTTTGTCAATGAATGTCCCACACTCACTTTAAATAGATGTTAATCATTGCTGTAGGTGCACATGCTGCATATTTTGAATAGCAAACTTTTCTGAATGAACAAAAATAAGCTTAGACTTGGAGGCATACTGGTGGAATTGAAGGGGTCACATGATTCATTTAGCAGCTAAAGAATCAACTTTGATTTCTGTTGGGTAAATGAAAAGTACACGGCACCAAAGTCATAGTACAAATGTCTTTTTTGCATTGTCTACTTAACATCCATGAGTGTTGGCTAGTTGTGTGTGAGTGGCTGCTCTTGTGTTTGTGGGATGAGTGTTTGTGAGTGTGCTGATGTGTTGGGAAGGTGAAGCCGTCTCCCTTTGCCAGACAGATGGCTATCAGCAAGGCTCCAGTGAGTGAGTGCTGCTTTACAGCAGAGCCAAGAGGTTAAGCTGCAATCTTCACTGTCTCTCTCTTATTTTTTCCCTCAGTCGCTGTACCTTTCATCTTCTCTGTGTGCATGTGTGTGTGTGCTCATTTACTCCCTTTGCACTCAGACAGTATGTGTGAATATCAGTGTGCGTGATAAAGGAACAGAAGGAGCCTGTTGGCTGGTACGCGTGAGTGTGCTGGAGGCAGATACTGGAGGAAATAAACGACATGCAGGCAGCTGCCCAGCTCAGAGTTTACACTGGGCACCATCACTGATGGCAGTTCCTGACTGTGTGTCCTCCCAAAGTCATTATTTTACCTAAAACTATAATTCATCTTTCAACAATTACCAAAGTGCACATAAACACCAGAGAAATACATAACTGTGTATATGAACCCTCATTTTGGGCATGTTCTTCTCTTTCTTAATTTTTCTTCCTCTCTTGTTTTTCTAGGTGGTTCCAATACCTCCATATGTACTCCAGCCCCCAAGCTGAGTGGGAGTACAGCATCCCAGGAGGAAGCATCTTCGTTGGCTTCAGGGAGTGGGAGGACCGGATGAAAGCAGTATGGAGTTCTGGGTGGCTCAATTTGCCCCTGGAGGCTTTATTTAGCCACTTACAGCCTGAAGGAAAATTGCTAAATTAGGAATTGTGAGTGTACAAATCTATTTTTGTGTACGAATCTTTGATTACCGAACACATGCTGTCTGCTAGAAGCTTTTGATGGTGATGTTGCAGAGTTTTAGCCCACACAAACAAATATTTTTGCATAACACAGTAACATTTCCGTAAAGCTCCTACATTGAGTAGTTTTATCAACATTGGATTAAATGAGTTAGTGTAACTTGAAAGGGGTTAATCATAGTGATGAACCCTCAGGGTATTATCATGTGACATCTTTCAGATCATTGTTTTAGTATTGTGGCCCACAAATTTGCTGTTTTAATTTATCTCTCTACTCTCATAGCATAATTTTTGCATGCAGCGTGCAGACATTTAGGGACTAGCTGGTGAACATAGTGGCACACAGATATTTTCTTCAAAACAGCAAAACAGAGCTCAATGTTGAATATTGGACTTATATCCATTAGGTGGTCAGTGGCATGAATGAATGTATGCAGTAATGTTAGATGTAAGGGCAAAATTGTTTTTTATGAATGACTTATTTCAATTTGCAGGTGGAGGTGAATCCAGAATTCTTTCCCTGTGGAGAGGGCACAACCAAATGGGATTACTTAATAAAACCAGAGCTCATCCCTTGTTGGATGTGTAACTAGTTTCAGTATGTAAGAAGTGATAGACCAAATGTCAATACTGTCTCTTTTGGGGTGCTCAGTCTGTAGGGACTTGGCTTGGGAACCAGACGGTTGCCAGTTCAAGTCCCCCCATGGACCAGTCTACATTGAGGTGGACTGGAAGGTAGCTGGAGAGGTGCCAGTTCACCTCCTGAGCACTGCCATGGTGCCCTTGATGGGGAGTCTCCTCGCTCTGGCATTTCTCTGCCAGTTTGCATGTGCACGTGCATATTTCTATATGTGTATGTAAAAATATAACAACAGAGTGAAAATGTAAATTTCCCAACAACAGGTTTTAAATCTTCTTCTTTTGCTGCCCCCAGCCGGCCTGAAAAAACAGCTGTTTAAGACAGATTTAGAGATTAATTAGAAGTGACAATGCAAAGACATCTCATGTTTCTAAGAGCATAACAATTATGGATATTCCCCAAAATTTCACTTACGTGGTGGATGCAGAGTTGTGGCCCTTGTCGTGTCATATCAACATAAATTCAAAATACAAATGTTTAAAGGGGCCGTGTAATGTGAGTACATTGTTTATGAAACGACATACTGTATCTGCATTCATATAATATTTATGACATAATTTTTGCACTTATCCACAGTCCATGAAACACAAGCTGGTAGACCAGCGCTTTACGATTTAGCTGGAGTGTGTAATACATCCTGACGTTTAGCAAGTTAGTGTTTACAGCGTTAAAAGGCTGCTTTCAGCCACATTACACATGCACATCTTCAGGATTGGCTGTGTGGCAGTGGGGTTAATGAAGTTTCTCTCCGCTACGCCACAGAGGAGAATTATCTAGTGAAGCGAGAGATGGCTGGCTCCCTTTCTGACTGTCAACAAACAGTGGGGGAGTCCTCCATAAATGACAAGACATAGCTGGCCACATTTAGCTGTAATATGCTGCCGCCTCACCAGTATTTAGTGTAAATGTAATCAGTCTCACCACACAAGCAAATGAGTGCAGAAAACGAGAAAGAACATGTGTGCACACATTCATGCACAAACATCCATGGAGGCGCTTCACCAGGATATGGATACACACCAACAAACATGTGTAAACATACTCATCAGTGCATACAAATAACTTAGCTGGCCGGCTTATGAAAAGTTCCCCATGCCTCAGATCACAGTTGGGGGTGTGCAGATTCTCCCAGAGTCACTGCAGTCAATGAGGGATGGAGGGAAATTGTGCAAATTAGGTGAAGAAGAAGAAGAAGAAGAGGATGAGAAAGTGTGGTGCAGAATGCGAGTATAAAAGAGGTGTGAAATATCCTCAAGGCCTCCTGATGTATCAAAGAGCACGGCCAGCTCTGTGTTTACCAGCTTACCAGCATCAACAACAGGCACACATGCAAACTCACACACACATGTTAAGCCCTTAGATAATCGCTGAGGAAATCTCCCTACCATATTCCATTTAAAATGGATAGAATTCCCATAGCTTTGAATGTATATGGAGGCGAGAAATTCAGGAATATGAGGAGAGACACCGTAACAGGGAGGACAGGGATGTTTATTTGGGTCTCTCTTGTGTGTGTGTGTGTGTGTGTGTGTGTGGATATGAGCACGCTATCAAAAGAGTTTGGTGTGAAAGAAATGTTTTATTCACTTTTCCCCTCCTGATGTTCCTTTCTGAGAGACAGTTTTTTTTCTGTTTACTGAGAGACAACAAGCCTGACCTGAATGAAACAAGCGGAGAGAGAGAGAGAGAGAGAGAGAGAGAGAGAAAGAGAGAGAGAGAGAGAGAGAGAGAAAGAGAGAGAGAGAAAGACGGTAAACATTTGAAACCACGCACATAATGATAGACAACATGGAAGAACTGTGGCTGCAGGTTCGTGTGTGTGTGTTTGTGTGTGCATATGTGTGTGTGTATAGAACCGTTGTTGAGGATCCGAAGTGACACATCCCTTTTAAGTCTTTGCAAGGGATGAAGAGTGTAGGTTGCAGGGTTGTGGTGTGTGTGTATGTGTGTGTGTGTGTGTGTGTGTGTGTGTGTGTGTGTGTGTGTGTTTGTATTTGTATAGGGACAAAAGAGGAAACAAATTT
>JAOXYL010000105.1:15263173-15294944 GCA_028564955.1 Terapon puta
TTGAACGTTCTATCAAACAGTCAGTGGAAACTAATATTAAATACAAGATTGAATGACAGAGCAAGGCAGAATGCTTACTGCAGGTGCTATGGATTCTATTTACCTATACTAATTAACACATCAAAGGGAAAAGATTTAAAATTTGCATTTCACTGTCAGGAAATCCTATTACATTGTTTTGATGTGTGGCTGCCAGAAATGAGCTCAGCACACAAAAGCCCACATGTTCTAATGACTTTTAATCCATTTGAGTCAATAGCAACTGAGGTGTTTAGGAATATTAGCATCTTCTGTCAGAAAATTCCTGACACTACTTTTCCTGACAACAACTGCTGGATCTTTTGGAAGTGAAAATAAAAACATTATATATATCTAAAAAAAAAAAAAGAAAAAAGGAAGAACAGGCTCAATTCCATCACATCACCAGGAAGTGTGGGCTGCTGCGTTTTGATAGGCTGGTTGCCAGCAAGGCAGAGTGACAGAGTGTGGCGCTCACACATTGAGATGACACTGTAGCCCAGACAGAGATGCTGTGGGATCACTGACACTGTGAGTGTGTGTGTGTATCCTTACAAGCATTTTGTAGTGGGAGTGTGTATACAAAAGGAGTGTAGCAGTGTGTGTGTGTGCATGAATTTGTATGGCTATGGATTTGTGTATATGAAGTGTTTATATTGTGTGTGTGCGTGCTTACTTCATTGGCCTTGTTCTAAATGTATTTTTTTTCCATGTGTAAGCAAAGCAGTGCATGTGTTGTAATTAATATTTTCATCCCACAGAATTTGTGTGTTCTTATTCCAGTGTAACTCTACAGGAAACAGACACACTCTTTCTCCCTTTCACACACACACACACACACACACACACACACACACATACACAGATCTAATGCAGCTCAAACACAACTTCATACTTAAATGCGGCACTTTTAGCTGTTTGCCCAGAACTGGTGAGAATTGGAGGGAGATCCAGAGAAACACAGAAGCCGGAGAAACAAACACAGATTTGGTGTCTGTTGGGAAGCCAGATTTTAAAACAGGCCAGTCGGCACTACACACACATATAAACACACTCACACACACACGCACATCTCTTGCATGTTTACATCCTCACTTTGAGTGAAGGGATGAAGCAGTTCTGACAAGCCGCCTTTTCCAACATTGTGTAAAGACTGAACCACACCAACCAGGTTTGTTCATGTTGTGTGAGGATACGTGTGTGCGTGAGTGTGAGGGGAATCATTGTGGGAATGGGTTGAGGACTGAAGAGTGAAAAAGACAGAAGTAAGGGGAAAAAATGGGGAGCTGGAGAGGGATTAAATGCTGACATTCTGCCGTTCTCAGTGCCCAAAAATATACCACCATCTCTCTCCCTCTCTTTCTCTATCTCTCTCTCTTATTCCCCCTCTCTCTCTGTGGTTTGGCAGTATGCTCTGGCAGTTTTGGGGTAGAGAGGATTTGCCTGTAAGTCACTCAGCTTTTATGTAATAGCCGTTAGCAGCGTTCCAGGGAGGCATCTGCGGAGATGCGACTGAATCGAAGAGCGAGCCGGGCTGCTCTGTCGGCTGCAGCTGCCGGGGCTGGTGTCAGGAAGAAGGTCCCAGAGAGTGGGAGAAATGGGGAGAAAGAAGGAGGGAGAGAGGGTGAGAGAGGGAAAGAAAAGGCAAAAGACTGTGAAAAGGCAAAATTTCAAAGAAGAAGACTGCCTGAGAGATCATCCTTGGGCTTCAGGCCCAGTCTGTAGCCTTAATGTACGCTAGATTGAGGTCTTCTAATCTTTCCTGCCTCCTGTCTAGTCAGCAGTCCTGCTCTAAGCCGACGTGGTAAGATATGAATAGGTGGATATATGCCTATCTCAATCTTTATGAAACCCATTGTAGATGGGTTGTAATCCACGGCTCATTTCTATGGAACGCAGCATCTTTCCACTGGAGGCTGGGTGGAGTAAAGACACTGATGATAGTATTTTTCACTGTGTGCACTTTCTTTCATTAATTTACTCTAATTTTTCCTGTATATGTTTTTTTTTTTACATAGACTGCTTTTTTTAACATAGACTTTTATCAGTGCTTGCTGCCATTTTTGTTAGAGGATGCATTGATTAAAACTGAGTAAGGGGTGAATGAAACCTGACTGGTTTATTTGCTGACAGTGATTCAGCCAGTGTTGTGAGTAGCCCCATGTTTGTGTCTGATGTTTGTATTTAACCTTGTGTGCAGAGACTCATAAAGTGTAAGTTGAAATACAGTGTTCATTTTTTTGTTTTACATACACAAACATTAGCTAACACATTAACGCCTCTCCACATCAGGTGCTTATTCATTCTTTTCAAGTAAAACCACTTAAGATTATCAATGCATCCTGAGACAAGGTGAGACTCTGTTCTCTCTTGTCCGCCTCTTCATGCTCTCAGACTACCTCTCTGCCTATGCAGCAACATGTAATTTGGAGCTATCCAGTCCCTGTAATACCTTACCTCTCCACTAGTCACTCTCACTGTTTTCCCTCCTCTGCGGTCACCTGATTTCCCACCTGCCTGCACAGCTGCTCTCAATTGGCACAAACCTACAGTGGATCAAGTCCCAGTTTCCTTGTTTAGATGAGCAACTGTGTGTGTGCATGGTGCTTTCCTCTTGTAGTGGTCTGCTATGTTTTTTGTTAACCCTGTTTCCAAACCGTTAACTATCAGAGAACCTCTTGGATTTCTTCTGATGGCCCACCAATGAACTTTAAGCTTTGTAAAATATCCTCATGCAGTTGTTTTCAGCTAATCATTATGGAGATGATTCAGTGCAAGACCAGGTTTGACTGCTTCTTCAAGTCAACAGTGGGTGAGTGTTTCTTAATCAAAAGACTTTCATAGAAGCTTTTCGAAGAAAACTCACATAACTAATAATTGAAATGTATTTTCAATTTAACTGTAGAGTGATGTGGCATTTTCAGTTTATGTCCTTTTGAGACACTAGTTTTCTATGCCAAAGTGTTTGTTGCTCAGGTACATACAGTAAGTGCAGTGTTGAGGTCATGGTTTTTGCTTGAAAAGTAAAGTTATTTGACAAAAAGGCCGTTTCTACCTCCAACACTGTTCCTCATCTTGTTTATCCCTATGCACACATTGGAAGACAAAAACACACTTGATACACAACATGGGGGGAGAAATTTTCTCCCAAAGCACCCCTAAGCCTCAGCCTCAAAGCTAACAGTCTCACATTGTGTTGCTCAGCTTGCTTTGTCAAAGAAACTGTGCTTCATGTTTCTGCTGTGTTGTTGGAGCGCTGATGTTTGATGGTCCAATTACAGAAAATGGCCAAGAGAGCTGTTTATCCAGTGTGATTCCAAAGTAAAGCCAGTGATTAAGCAGCCACAGATAATGGTGCATAAATTGTGAGGTTTACCACTTTTTAGTTGTGGTTCCCGCTGATATCTGTGTCTATTCCGTCTTTGAGTCCCAATCAGCTCAGAGGTTGAGAAGACCACAGAAAATGAAGCCTAAATTTCCATTCAGAGGGAAAGCTTTGGCATAATCCATGGGCTGTTTTTGAGTCAGCTGCACTTGACCAATAGTGCCAAGGAAACTGGGGAATTTAAAGACACTTCTTTGAAAGGGATACGGTATTCTTTCATTCCTTCTTTGACCTAAAAATGAACATAGTCAGACTGAACTCCAGAATCCCTCTGACTTGTGTAAATGTAATGTGAACTCAATCACGAGGGATTCTGACTCTGGGCCTGGCTAATTACTGGTTAATTATATCCTCAGACATGGGTCATACTCACAGCCTGAGCCAAATATTAACATCAGCTCAACTCTGCTGACAGAAACTGAACCCAATCCGGACTTTGGCATCTTGCTGAACTTGATCAAAAGAGTTACCGCTGATCTGCATTGGAGGCTGCGATGTGGTGGCATGCTTTTGTGTGTCTATGACATTGAAAACATAAAATAAAAAAATATCCTTCTATCACCAGTTTTCTGATCCTCTCTTTTTCTATGTTATCAAACTTTTAGCAAAGTCTATTGTGTGAAGTTACGACTACACTGAGTACTCCCTGTATCTACTTCACATACCATATGGAAGGTTTTTCTAGGGATGAAACTGACAAAAAAGAGCAGCCTTTGCCACAGAGAACAGGAACTAATGGTAATCGTGCTAGCCTTTTTTGAAAAAAGAATGCAAGTCTACACGTCTGGACTGCTGACATTGTTGCTTCATTAATTAACTGGTTTGCCGTGACAGTGTGACTACTTGCACAATAGCGAGACCATTTATGAAATAAGTCATATTTAATCTACAGAGGATAGCATCTGTTGCTGTCTTTGAGCTGAAGAAAAGGCTCAAATATTTTCACTGTTCTATGCAAGTAAACCTGTAATAAGAAACAGTTGCTGAACATTTAACTGTGTTTGATGATCTTCAGCATTTCTGCTTGCTAATAACACATTGTTTTGTTTGGCATTAAATTGAGTCTATAAAATGCATTGGAGGCTTATTGGTAAAGATTTTGCTGACATGGCACATTTGTGGAATATTTGATGAATAAATGCTGTTGGACCAATAATGAAGAGGTAGCACTGGAAGCATTAGAGGTATATATCGCTTTGCTCATCTGATTTAATTTATCGCATAAATAACCCATAGCACATAAGAATTAAAGTTCATATCACTGCTTATACACCTCTAACTCGCATACTAAAAATAACAGGAAAACTTTGTTTATGCATGATTTGGCAAAGCATCTTGATTGTGCTCTATAGGACCTGTGAGATTGAAATGTGTTGTTGACAGTCAGATTGTTGAAACCTGCTGTATGAGTACACCTTCATCTCAGCATGCAGAACCTGAGTGCCATTGGTATTCAAGGATATGGCCAAAGTTTACTAAATAACATGAGGGACCCATCGTGACAGTCACGTTAGCGTGGTCTGTGACCTGTCAGCATAAATAAGATGAATGGCCTGAGGAGAAACTGGGAAAGAATACATATGAAAGCTTATTGTGCACATATGGTCCATTAAGCACTTTCCTGCTTGTTTTTATGGCTGGTTTAATCTTTTTTAATCTGTCAGAAAATCAATTTGTTCACGTCGCTGCCAGGTTGCTGAGCGGAGCACTCCATCACGCATCCATAGACCTTGCCTGCCAGAGCAAGGCATTGTGCTAGATGCTAGTCATCAGAAACTGCTATACAGAGATAAATGAATGCATTGATGGATAGATAGGAGAGGGAAGGATAGAAAGGGACTGAAAAAGAATGAGCAAGTTTATGTGAAAGTGAGTGGAGAGATATATGGACAGACAAACAGCAGACAGATTGCCCCATTTACAGTATCTAGAGAGCCACGAGAATCTAATATAAAGTAAATGAAAACAACAATATGACAATGAAAACAAAAGTTTAAGTTTTGTTCAGAGAATGTTGATGTAAATATGATGGCAACGGCAATAACATACAATGGTTACGAAATGTTAGGTTGCTAAAGGAATAATACAGTAAACAATAAAACAAAGTAATTTCATATTTCAATTTCAACATTTTAAGAATTATATCATTTCGTTTTGTCAAGGCTCACATTCAAAGTTTTTTCAAACTAACTCAGACAAGAAAAACTTACATACATGTTTCATATTTACAGAGCATCAATAAACATAAGCTTTCAGACTTGTCCACCTCTTTTTGTTGCAGACAATACATATCACTGTCATACACCTGCAGTGGACCTTTTCTCATATTATCCATATAACAGAAGGATCCTCCTTAAATGATTTTCAGTCACAGACATGCAAAAAATAAAACTGATAAAGCCATAAAAACTTGAACAATTACCACTGTATCTCCTATAGCCTACAGTCATCAGATCCATCTGTAAAAATGGAAGACTTTAAGCTCAGTGAGATAGACAGAAAAAGGAAAGAAGGGAGATAGATTGAGCTTCGCTTCTAAAACCCCAAGTCTAAAACCCCACAGTGAACCGGTGATTATCCTGCATTCAGCAAAAACCAAATAAGTCCTGTAATTCCTCCAAAGGGCCAGGATGCTAAAAGAGCTAATTTGACAGAACAAGTATAAGAGAGAAAAAGTATTTTCTGCAATAATCTGTGGATTTAGTGGGAGAAAGGGAGGATACCTGGGATAAAGCAGGGGTTTGGCTGAATCCATTACACCACTGCTATGGGATTATTAACACAGCCAGGAGTCACTGGGGCTGATAAATACCCATATGAAGACATTGCAGGGGCAGTGAAATGTGTCGTTCCCACTCCCGACAGCATGGAAAGGAAGAAAAACCATTAAAATTGCATGCAATTTATTTGTCAGCTTAGAGGGAAAAAAAAGAGAAGTCTGTATCTCGTAAAAGTTTTTTTTTTTTTTTTTTTTCAAAGCAGGAAGGCTATTTTCCTCTTGAGCTGCTCGGAAAAGGAATACGCCTTATTAGCCTCTGCGACACACAGAGCGTTATTTGGTTATGCAGTGAAGCCTAAAACAGAGTCGGCGTTTAAAGCTGCTGCGTCCCTCCATCTCACTGAGTGATTACCTCTGTCAGGCCTTCAACAGACCACGCAGGACACACACAAACACACGCACACACACAAACAGGCAGACACACGTACACACCTCTTGACAAAGTTGTACGCGTGCACATACACACACCGAGCATAAAACACCTGTCCCCTAAAATGCCCGAGAGCTCTCATCCTGCCGCTGCCACACCTCAATGTGCAGTAATTCTGGAAAAGGGCCTCTTTAAGATTCGTGGCCATAAAAGCCAGACGCAGACTGAGCCATTAAATGGCTGCTGTGGGTGCTGGGATGCATCTGCAGCTCAGAGCAAGGAATCATTCCTAGACCATTAGTCTAACACTCAGATCTGTAGACAACAGGAAGAGAGCCGCCTATGAAAATGTGTTTTATCCTTTTGTGATGCAAATGCAGTAAATGAAAGGGCGTGGGTGAGAGATACTCAACAAAAGCCATTTCCGGGATGAATGGAAAAAGGAGGAAACTGAAATAACTAACACAGCATCGTTAATGAGTTTTGTTCAAAAGTAGGAAGCAGTTGGCTCACAGTCCCTCTACAGCAGGCCTCCCCCTTGCTCTCTCCTTGAACACGACAAAACTCAGGAGGAGGACGAGGAAATGCAAGCCAGCACCGGTGGACGCTGATGTTCTGTTAAGCCCTGTCTTAATTAAAAAACATGAAAAGACAACAAAAAAAGCAGAGAACCCGAGGATATGCCGGTTTACTGTTCTCCCTGAGCCCTTTCCAAGGACTCTCACTAAATGTTTAATTTCGCTGCAGACAGTGACATTTATCAGTGGGTTTCCAGTGGGGATGCTCATAAACAGCCTGTTCCCTGGACAGAGGCATCTTGGCCTGAGGGGGGAGACAGACGGGTACAGAGATGGAGAGAGACAGAGAGAAGAGAGACACAGCATCATGACTCTCTGATTGAAAGTGAGACAAACAAACAGAGAGATAAGAAAAAAGACAATGTAGTTATACAAGATTTCCAATTTGGTGCAGAACGTCTCCGCCACCTCCATCCATCGTGAAAGCGTTTGCCGGGATTAAATGAGCACAAGAGGCGGCAGCAGTAGCCTTTCATGGATGCATTTCTCAGAAGTAGAGCTGTCTCTCGAGGCTGAGATAAACCCAGTGGTTGATGCTAAAGAACCATAGTTTTTGGCCAACTGACTGGGCACTGCAGCCCAATGATTAAGGTAAAGTGAGGTTCAGACTCTGGCCACTATAAGTAGGTGCTGACTCGTTGCCAGCCAAATTTCAAGCTCGTTTCTTTTAACTTTCTCTGTAAGTGGTGCAGCTGATGGAGCCAGTCAAGCTCTTGTAGTTTTACAGATGTTTGTATTATAATGTCAAGGTGGCAGACAATGCATCATCAGAGTTAGCATTAGCCATACCCGAGGCCCATCAGCTCCCACTGTTTTCAAATGAAGCCTACTATCCCTACCTGTCCTCTCACCTTCTACCATGCCCCTCTCTAGTTCTTCCTCTCCATCTTAAAGTTAATTTTTTATATGTATAGACATTATTATGTCTGTATTTCACTTCCATACTTTCATAATTTATCCAACTGCAGCCGCCCTGTTTGAATCTTATTGCTCCAACGGGATGTCAAGGTTTCATTACCATGCAGATATCCGGGGACAGATTTACTGCAGCATTTCCACCTGTTTTAAGGCCCTAGTTTGACACATTGTGCCCCAGACACATAAGGTGTATTTGCCAAACAGGTGCAGCAGGCCTCATGCACAGTTTGTGTGTCACTTTGGCAAATGCTTGTGGGGCGTGTGTGTGTGTGTGTGTGTGTGTCTGTCTCCCCCTCTCTCTCCTTTCTGAATACATTTAAAGGTACATCATGCAAATACAGGTGGAGACACGTTAACAGATGTTGATTATGGCCACATTGCACAGATGCACTGTACTAGTTGCTGCACCAAAAATATATATAAAAACTGGGGTGACTGTACAAAAGAAGGAGGACTTTGAGTCGCATGAGAGTTGAGAAAATGAAGTTGGTTAAAAAGGTTGGGAAAGACTGGTTTCTTTTAAATGTTAATAAAGAGGGCCTCATAAACTAAAATTTACTTTTGACTTTTATGTAAAAAGTGTGATCACATGATCTGAGTCACTAAACGTAACCATGAAGAGATTGGATGTTTTTGCAGGAAACTATTTAAATGCATAGTTGGTGAGATGTTTAGGGCCAGAGCCTACATTATGTTGATTTTTTTTTAAAGGCAAGTAAAGTAGTGTGTCCTCTTTTTATTAATTTATATTATAAGAAAAGTTTGTTCTCTAGCTGCAGACTTTATAAAGTTCCTATTCCCTATTTGTTGTTTGTGTTCACACAGAGGCTTTATAGGTTTCCTGTGTCATGAACCCTTGTTAGACACAGAGAAGAAGCCGAAAGTAAAGGTGCTTCTGGTGACGGGGAACTATCATTACTTGTCAGATGGAAGCGCTTGTTCCTTTTTAAAACAGGGAAGGCTACTCCAAATAACTTATGCTTATTTGAAGCCCCACTCCTCTCTCTTTCTCTCCCCCCTCTCTCTTCCCCGAGGCATACATTTTCTCTTCTCCATTCACATGTCAGTTCTTTCCCCCCACAATCCTTCCCCCTGCAGATTTATTCAGGAATACGAAATGAAATCCTCTCGCACTTTTGACTTGTATTAAACGCCTTCATTCAAAATGAGGCTTGTGAAAACGACTTCCACTGAGGATGTGTCAGGGCATGGAGTCTGTTAACATGCAGACTGTACGCTCGACTTAGCCCCTCTCCCTATCACATGTGATATGACCTGACCTGTCAGGCGGCGGGGTAAACAAAATGAAGGGGTTAAAGGAGGTTACAGACTAAAAAGGCCAATATTAATCCTTGAAGCCTCTTCAAGATGACAAAAAGAGGCTAGCAGTGAAGCCATTAAAACAGCAGCAGCTCCTTGATGTCTCCTACGTTCCTCTATTATGGGTCACACGAACCCACTCCACCTCTACTCTCAGAATCACTGAAAACTTTGAGCAAGTTCTAAGTTTGATGAGTGTTGAGGCATTAAAATGAAATGTCTGCAATTTTCTCCCCTCATGGGGGAATTTGCATCAGGCTGAGTGTCCTTCAGAGTAGTCATAGACCAGCGCCCTGCTTCAGAGCCAAGTCATGATTAAAGGTACAGTCATCAATCGAGCAGTGTAAGAGCAACACGATCTCTTCCCCCTGTCATTTATCGTCATACCTTCGCCATTATTTATGGTTATTTATGGTCGGATTAGCTATTAGAGCCACTGTTAATGGCATTTGATTGACATTGTATTAAACTCACCCCTCAGTGCATTTCTGAAACAGCTGACTGCGACTTTAAGACGAGGTGTGTTTGTGAGACTGATGAATCAGCGTTGCATTCAGGAGCCAAACAGATGTTGTTCCCCTCCTGTTAGCAGAGAAATGCCTACGGTGTCCTGCACGGGACATTTGGCACCCTGATGTCTGTCATTATTCATCGTGAGAGGGTTTCCAATAACAAGGGCAGGCAGGGGGCATTTTTTGAGCACATTATCCACAGAGAGATGCGTACATAATGCATGGTGCTGCCATGGGGCACGCGAGGCAGAAAGTGGCCTCTGCTCAGCATGATCTTGCGTAGATGGTTGCACTGAAGCTTGGGGAAAAGACTGAGAGATTGAGTGAGGGTCCTCGGAGAGAATCTGGTCATCATGCGATAGGATGCAGATACACAAGTTCGAGGAGGGCCTGTGGGCTGTGGATGTTGTGTTGATATACAGACCTTTTTGATATTATTGCTCTGCGTGGCCTCAGAGAAATATAAAAAAGGATGTAAAAGAAACTCCATTGTGGAAAAAAAAATCTTTAAACTAGCTTTTTTTAAAGCTGTTTTTTTAACTGCTGCCTGTGCCGTCTCTGCAGCTGCACTCTGTGGCAGAAGCAGCAGGCGCTTAGTGCAAAGTGCGCAGCAAAAATTTACTTCATGGTTTCTTTCATACGACACTGAGGGTAGCCATATTAATGCGGAGAAAATGGAGCTATGGACAGGAAAAGGAGAGATGGAGAGACAGAATGAAAGCATCAGCTCTTTAACAGAGGAGTCCTCCCATGGGAATATGTCAATAGTTTCACTTAAGTGCTTGAACTAAAAGAGATGAGCGTGAGTGAGAATGGTATTAGCAGGGAATGGATGCATGCCGATAAAAACTGTGCACCTCAGCAAAGATTTTCTCCATCAACTTCACCTATCACTTAATGATATGAAACGCCATCTGTTATCAGAAATAGGCAGAATAAACATGGCTTCAGAAAATGAAGTTGACTACTCAAAATCTAAAGTAAAGGTGCTGTGAGTGCCACTTACAATTGACTCAAAAAGACATTTAAAAACTGTTTGTTCAAAGTGACTTAGGTGGGGGTTTACAGGCAGAGCAGGGCAGTTTTTAGCTTGAAGGCATTCGGGAAACTGTTTTAAATCAGAGCTGAACTTGGATGCCGTCTCTATATTATACATACTTTCTTTATTTTCATCCTGCTCCTTTAACCCTCCTTGGCGGGGCTTTGACAAGCCTGTGATGATTCTGCTCAGCATGTGTGGCTTGCTGGTGTTGCATATTGAAAACGTATGACAAAATAATATGCTTGGTGTTTTTTTTTTTCATTAGGAAATGTGTGACGCTCTACACACAAAATTAGAATAGTCTGTCTACTTTTTATAAAAAATTATTATTCAGCATGCCTGTCTCCATCTGTTTATCTGTCTACCTCTGTTTCATCTGTCTCTGAAATGTGTCTTATTTCCATTTCTGCATCACTAAATCTGAACCTAATTGTCTGGTTCGTTCCACCGTTCTCATCTCAGCATCCACCTTTCCAACAGCTTATCTGGTTCTGAAGGTTTTCCATTGACTCCACTGGCTCAGAAGTTTCCCACCTCTGTCTTCCATCTCGGTTGCCGAGTTTAACCCGCGAGAGGTGTTGGCAGTCCAGAAAGCGGGACCCCATTGTGTCAGTTTTGGCTCTGAGGAGAGAGGGCCTGTCCTCGTAGCAATGTGGAAAGGCTTTCTGCTCATCTGCTGTTCAGAGTGACTCAGGGCGGTCTTGATCCTGCTCTATTCAGCAATATACCCCTCTGTTGAGACGTTTCCATGGAGGATTAAGAGGAGTTTATGCAAGTCCTCTACCTTAAGCAGAACCTTCATCTCAAAGCTTGTCTATTCTCAGAGAAGTAAAAGTTTTCCCTCCTCCTGTGTCGTTCTCCACCTCTGTATACTCTATAGTGTAAATCATATATATTTTACTTTATAAAGAGAAAATTTTGGTGCATGCTTCAACATGGCATCGGAGTTCTGCCTTGCATCTAATTTTGGTTGGTGGAATAGGAAAGAAAAAAATTCTGCATTTATGTTAGCGGCTCAAAAGTGCTGTTGTGTTGGATCACGACTTTGGTAACCTGTGCTGTGGTCACTGATGTTCAGATTTCCTCCTGTCTGGCAGCCTGTCTCTCCCAAGGAGATGTATAATGAAAATAATGTCTGCGCCAAGGGTGGTCTGCTTGTACAGTCGATGACCTCCTCTAACTGGAATCGGCCTTCCTTTTTGAAGACAAACACAACTCCAGCTCTCCCTGCCCTCCTGCACCATGCTTCACGACCCAAAACTGACATTTTTCTGTTGTTGCCGATCGTTGTGTTGGATTCCCAAACATCTGACACACACACGGTTTGCCAGCTAATGCACTGTACTACATTAGAGATTAAACATGAGCTCTTCAAAAGAACACACACTTCAGCTTTTTATGCATGTTTATATGCTCAGCATATCAACATTGAAATGAAACCATCTAGTGCTCACTGGGGTAATAATATTTTGTCCAGGCTAATAGTGATTTCCGTCTTTGGGCTCTGTTCTGTCCCAGTTCAACACAAACACACATTCTCCAAAGTCTACTTCACCTCTAATTGAAGTAATTATTGGGACCCAGGAAGGTCAACAGCATAGCTTATTAGCTTTCACTCCAACTCCAAGACTTTCTGTCCAGCTGCCTTTAATGTTATGCATGCAAAGCTAAATGTAGCATTAGTGGAGCCCTAGAGAGCAGGGTTTGACATTGATGACTTTGTTAAGGGGAACATATGTTTGAACAGATCGCCCCCTCTATAAATATAGGCTGTATTCAATCCCCATGGCCTGAAGGCTGGCGGCAATGTACTGTATGTCTGCATGACATTATACTGAAAGAGAACAAGGGGGGTGAGAGGAGTGTAGGGGAGAAAGGCACAATGAGGGGAGAGAGGGCACACATTGAGTGTTTTTTAACATTTTACCTGAAGTGGAAAATTATAGTTCAGGTGGTGTGGTGAACATTTTGTTGGATTTTGCTTTGCGCTCACTTTTTCATCCTAATATATGATGCATATTGGACACACTTGTGACCTTCCTACATTAATACTCCAGACAGGATGACTTTCACCGTCTGGAAGGTTCTTTTAATTCGACCATTTTCTAATTGAAAACCTCAAATGGATGTAAAATCAAAGCTCACTTTAAAGGACTATTGATAAGTGATTACAACAGGGATATTTGGGAGTATTGGCGCAAATTAGCTGCTGAGCGAACCTTGGCACCTTTTCAAAGATGTTTATTACAATGTCAATATGGATGAATGTGCACTGTTGCCAATAAATAAACACAGTATTTTTTTAGCACAGGGATTTCTAAAGGTATCAGGGACCATTACATAATAAATATATTCTTTAGAAGGGTACAGATGTACACAGCTGCAGCAAACACTCATTACAATGAAAGAAACAATCCTGTTCAAACAGGCACTCGCATACACATGAGTATGACGACTATGGTCGTCTTCTCGACCACACTGAGTATCACCAGGCAATTATAAGGTTTTTTTTTTTTTTAATCAGCACCTCTCTTTTTTTCTCATGGATGGTAGTGTTGGTTTGTGAGTGGTGAGTAAATGAAGACCATTTTGCAGTGCGAGCAGATGGTGAGCATTGAAGTGCCTGTTGACAGGTAGCCTATAGCTTGTTGTCTGAGCTGGCGTTATCACACACGCAGCGAAACGCACGCAAAAACACACACCTATGCGCACACGCACTGCAGCAGCTTTGAGCCCTAATTGGTACCCAGAAGGGTTTGATGGAGAGAAAGAGAGGGAGAGAGCGCAATAGAGTGGGGGAGGGAAAGAAGGAGAAACTGGTATGAAAGTGAACATCAAAAACGCAGACCAGCTGGTCAACTATTTACTTCCAAAGCACTGAAGGAAATAATTCACATTTAATCTAGATCTTCCTTTTGTAAATGAAAAATGGGTAAAATTAAATTGGCAAAGTCAGCAAATATGTGAATCACTCTGTGAAGTTTTAGTTTGCGCCCCTGATATATTAAGACAACACCAGCAGCAGAGGCCTTTTTGACAGCTGCCATAGAATCACAGGATATGTCTGTCAGATGTCTTTTTGTAAATGCCCTCTCGAAAGTGAAAACACACAAATTCATTGTTAATTTAATTCTGTTAGATCCTTGTTGATAGTTGGATATTGCTGAGGTGTCCCTGTGGTGCCTTCCTGTGGATGCATTTGTCAGTCAAATGGTTGACAGTACCACATCATCTTTTCCCCTCATGTTTCAGTGGGGGCGCTGTTTTCTGTCTCTCTTAATGATGGCTTTTGCTGCTCAAGCTAAGTGTCTACTTGTCTCATGAACAAGCTACTCCTGCTGCGAGACACATAAAAGTCCACCAGTTGCTGTGTGGCAGCGGGCACTTTCTGGGAAAAGAACTGGGTCTGACGGTTATCTCAGACCCACACAGCAAATGAGGTATTGTGCTTCTGGGTTAGTGTGAACCTGCAGCCACACATTACGTGACACACAGCTACCCAACCAAACAACCTCCAATTCACTTTGTTTTGCCACAAGCGAACAATACTTCACTGTGACAAAAAATCACTTGCTATATATGAGAGTGACACCACATCCTACTCAGAAAGCAACAGTAAAAGTAAGTTGCGTCCTAATTCCACACTACAGACATACAATTTACAGCATATACTGAAGTATGCAGTATCACTACAGCATGCCATTTTTGAAGTTACCAAACAAAAACTCTGAATACTGCTTCTAACAGAAGAGGTTGTACAACATGAAGTCATCTCAGTATCAGTGTGGTGAAAAGTACCTACAACCGCACTTATTCTCATGGTGTGAAGGTGAGTTCCATTAAAGTCAATACAGCCAAAGTGCGGTCCAGTCTAAGGTGGTTCATGATGGCTTCCTGACTCTGAAACTGGATAGCTGACTGCTCAGTGACATTGTTCACAATGATGCCTGAAGCTGTTGATGAGTGTAGACTATTCAAGGCATGAATCTCCACCACAGCACAACAGTGGTGGAGATTCATGTGATATGGTGTTCTAGATAGCTTTAGAAAAATATTCGAATGATGGGAGAAGGACTGAGGTACATTTTATGCCATAATAGATGACGTAAGTCTTTTTATCTTTGAGTTAAAAATAATCTTAACTGAAGGTCCACTTATTTGTCACATTTGTTTTTTTTTGTTGTTGTTGTTTTTATGGAGCTGGGAATGAAAAGGGAAAGCATATTTGAGGAAGAAGGAGGTAAATAACTCAATCTGTTAGTCTAGTTATGATCAAAATTGTATTTATAAGAGTGACCTGGGTACAAGAGAGGGCAAGAAAAACAAACCTACCCAGACAAACAAAAACTCATAACATACAGTGAAGATACTTACAAAGCACTTACAGAATCAGAGACATTTACAGACCACGCTAAATGCAGAACGTTTACTTTCAATCAAGCTGATCTGAGCAGCACAAATAAAGTGACTCTTGAGCAACAACAGGGTGAGGTGTTGGCAGCAGGTTGACCTTCATTTCTCTGTTTACAGGTCAGAATAACCAGCACTAACATCTCCACAGCCGATGGTCTTCTGCTGACCTAGCCCCGTAGGTTTTTTTTGAGGATTTGAAGAAAGCCAATGGAACTTACTGGAGGTTCTTGATGATGCTTCATCTCTCATGTTTCAAACTATTTTTCAGTTATACTGTGTGTGAATGCAAGAACAGAATGACCAGCATCAAGCTTTATGCAGAATTTTGTGTGTGTATGTGTGTTGAGAGCTTCGCACTCCAAGCAGTGGTTGCAGGCCAAATGGCGCATGGAGAAGCTTCATCTGCGTAAGTGGGCACTGGGGGCAGTGCTAAGTGTCCTGGGGGGTCTCCAAGGTCATTACACACACATACACAAACACACACAGACACACACGCTTTGAAATTCAGAAATGAGGGTATATGTGTGTGTCCTGGAGGGACTGTGGGGTCGTTACCCTACTAATGGGGCCATATGGTCACAAAACAAACACAAACTGTTCCTCCTCTCTGCCCGTAATAAGGTCATGAAGATGCTGATCTCATTCAGATGGAGGAACCAGCAGAAGAGAACGTGCCAGAGGATGTGGACTGAACTCACAGGGAGGAAGGTCAATAACCTGCAGCATCTCCTGTCCACAGCAGCCTGTATAAAAAGATTTCTGAGAACTGTAAGGTAATGTGCCAACACATAACCATCTGACGGTTATCACAAGTTCTTGGTCATTTACTGAATCTGCTTTAAGCAGCAATCTGGTATTTTCATATACAACTTTATAACGTAAGGTTAGCTGCATATGGGAGTAGTCATCTGCATCAAGAAAATGTCTTGCTCTGCTGTCAGCATACTGTGAATGGTAAGGGGGAAAAAATAGCATAATATTACTTGTTCAGCAAAGAGACTACAGCTGTGTCCCAAATCCAGGCCTTAAGAATGTACTGTGTTTACAGTGGAAATGTGACTGAAATGAGTATCCTCGGTAAAGTGCAGTACACAGAATAAAAAAAGTTTTTAAGTTTGCTGTTAATGTAACCAACTGGCCCTCAATACAATACCCCATGTGGCACCTCCAAGAGAAAATATATGTATAAGGTGGTGTTGAGGTAGTGACACTCCAAACTTACTGTTTAAATTTTCAGGGCAAATATTATATCATTTTGTGAGAACAAAACAGTAAATTAACATTTATTTAGCTTCAGCACAAGAAACTAGGGACTTCAAGAGGGAAGCTGCAAGAAAAGAGTAACCAGTTTCCACCCAGTCTTCAGAAGCAGGATTACAAAATGGGTGCAGATGGTAAACCATGTGAAACTATTTACCCAGGAAGCAAGTTTTGCTGTATTTCACTGTGCGGCATCAAAATGAAATCTGCATTACAGATTCTGATGGAAAATCAAGCTCTCATACAGATGATCTATCAGTCATCCAGAGAATAATGTATTTACTCATCTGTGGTATTTGCATGAATATTCCTGTCATTACTACGTCATGTAACAACATTCAGGAGGTGAGTCATGACCCAGAATTTCTCTGCTTTGTCACTGCTGGATACTGATGTTGTCATGATGTTGACAGACTTGATAGATCAGTTTGCACACAAAAGTTCAATGAAGAAACTCCTCCGAAGGTAAAAGCTGTGTACATCACTGTAACTCTGCACAGTTTGACACAATTTGGGGATGTTTGTTTGCGCTGGTACCTTTTTCTGTTTGGCCTGTTTGCACAGCTGTAAAGTATGAACATGATTTCTTCTCCGCATTCATCTCCTCTCTGTGAGCTCTTTTCATAAACTGCAGTTTACACCGTCACACCATCTTGTTGTATTGTGGCGCTCCGTGGTTGGTATGATTGCTCTTTGACAGCCTGTTATGTGCGTTGAGATGCTGCATGGAGTAACGCTTCTCAAGGTGCTGAAGCAGTGGTGGGCTGGAGCAGATAGCAGAACTATCTGTCATCACAGCCCTCTCTGCAGCAGTTTCTCATTAGTTGTAACACTGGCCATGGTGTGACTATTGACGAATAATGTCTTACATCTGTGTGGGAGTAGACCGCGGCACTTAATACGGGCTTAAATCTGTGGATTTAAATCAAAGTACTTTTCTAATACAACAAGTCTACCATATGAAGTAAAGTGTTTTTTTTTAGTTGTGTACTGCAACTGAGCACACAGTAATGTTTAAAGCCAAAGTATGTAGCACTTTGGCAAATGCCATCAGTCTCTGTATGCATTTTATTTATTTATTTTGATTTATGAACATAAGTCTCATGAGAAGATAGTGAACAGAGACTGGTTGATAAGCAACTTTAAGACAAATTATTCACTTTATTCCAAAATAGAAAGTACTATGAATAGGTTTTTTTTCCTGTGGTTTGGGATTTTTCTATTAAAACTCATCTTTGCCACGTCTGAGTTGTTTTTTGACCACTCTGTTTTTAATGTGTCTCTTGTGAGTGCCCCAGCTTTATGGAAGTGCAATACCACTTTTAAGAGCAGCTGTGTGTCCACTCATAAAAAGTTAAATGATAAGGTACTTGAGGGAGACTTGAAGATGCCTCCTATTTGGTGGGAATTGCTCGGTATATGTTAGAGGTTAATGTCAACCCAAACCTTGTGCTGAATTCACAAGAATGAAGCTGCATGGTTTCACAGGTTAAATGTTCTCAGTTGATTTATATCTTTGGAGGCTTCACCATTTTTTGTTGCAGATTTACTGTTTACTGTTGTGGTGTTAAAGAAGAGTTTAACCTTTTTTATTTTAATGTCACATCTTTAAAATGTCTTTTGCAATACAAATTCTGGATAATGTGGTGATCTGTGACCAATTTAGTTTCTGTTCATTTCTCCACTGTGAACAGATTATTCTCCATGTGCAGGCATAATATTCAAATTTGATACTTTTTCCATCATGGTGGCACAGCCAGATCCTTGAGTTGATTCAGATGGTAAATCAGCGGTATGTTTCCAAAGAGAGAGTAAGGTAGTGCATCGGTCTGCAGGGAGTGTATATTCCTTGTAAGATGAGCATCTAAAGTAAATGACAAAATATAAGTGAACAGAATAACCATCTGAATGAATAATTCATGAAAGCACATCAAACTCTATTACTCTTTGTAGGAGAAGATGTGAGAGATTAAAATAGGAATGTGATACTGGTGTAAATGATCTCCTCTTCCCTGAGGACTGGAAATATGGTGCTTCTGTCATACATACTGTAGTTTTAATACCTTTAGGCTAGTTCACAAACTTTAGAGGAGATCTGCCAAGTAGAAAGTAAGTTTTATAGTTTGTACATCTACCATTGCATTGCACATACATTTTTATAATTAATGTTTCACTAAAAAAACAGAGTAAATTGTACACTTGAGATAAGTCTGTAAACATAAAATAAAAATATCCATCAGGTTCTGCTATATACGGTCTTATTCTACCTCCATTTTCCTGATTACTAATCACTAATAAATATGAATTGCCATTGATTTATTTGAAGAGTAAATGAGGCATGAACCGATGTTGGGAAATGGATGTGACACACCTGACCACTTGGTGGGGTTGTTAGTCCAGCTATTCTCTGGCAGGTGAAAGGGCAATATAGGTTTTTTTTGGGGGGGAGGGGGGCATACTTCCCACACAGTGGTTGTCCAGTTTGTGAATATAAAATGGTTGTAGTTAAAGAAGTTAAACTGATACTAAAGTTCAAATGTGAAACTTAATGTTACTGCACACCGCCCGTCCTTTAGCACTGGGTGGGAGTCTCTGGCAGTGGACCACGGCCAACTTTTCCTGTTGATTCGTTTTGTTTCGGAAAATCCCCAGACATGAAAGCCAAATGACATCAGTTCATGTATAATAGGCTTTTGCATCAAAGAAACAACAGTGACATCCTCTCAGGAATAATTATTTAACAGTGCTTGATACCATCTGTTTCTCAAAAACAAGGTGAGAACGTCCAAAAAGGGCACATGAATACATTTAATATCACAGTCACAGCGATTAGTAGTGATTAATGTGCGATGACAGTAGATAATCATGTCAATATTTCTTTATTCATATTCAGATTTTGTACTGTTCTAGTCCAGGGACAACAAAGTGACTAATCATAATAATGTCATAGGCAGACTTTAATAGATGCATTAGGATTGATACACCCCTGGGGTGAATGGGTTATTGCTCATAAAAAAGAATCATCTGCACTGTCAATTAAATCAGATTGGATTACAGGTTCATTTAAGTGACTTCTAGATAATGCAGGAATAGAGAAAATGGTCAAATACATGGTAATTGCAACAAATGTAAGAGTTTGAGCAAGAATACGTTAAAGAGATTACCAAAGTGGTGTCAGTGTCTGGAGCAGGAACTGAATAGAGCCCTGAAACTATTACAACATTTTTATCCATTTTAATTGGACTGGCTTTGAGATGAGCAAAGAGACTGACCATGTCCAAGAAGCTTTGCACCACACTAAAACAATTATGTCAAACTATGTGTACTGTATACAGTATGCTGTACACTTACAGGATAAAGCAGGTGTTACTTTATATCTTTCTTATAGCTGCCAAATCCCATGAAAAGACCAAAACCAACAATGTGTCCATTATTAAATTATCTTTCTGACTTCTCTGTGGCTCACAGTCCTAAACTTATTTGTTCCTACTGAAGCCATTCACTTTGAAAAACAGGTTGCAAGCATATACCTTCACCTTTTTAAAAAGGGGTTAGTACTTTACATTTTGCTCAAACTGGAATAAATTGTGCATCACTGAGGGACTATTTTCAGCTGGGGATTAATACACATTTGATGCTCCAGTGAGTATTTACAGCTGCAGGATGATATATGTCGCACTGATCCAAAATAAACTGCAGTGACTGTGTTCGTAATCGTAATAAGGGAACATGTCACCCAGTACAACAGTGTGGCTCACTGATGTGTTTTACTAGTTATTGAACAACAATAGAGCTTTATTGCCTGGAGCGAAATGCTATGTCTATCAGGCTTACATTACACAGGCAATTTACTTGTATCGGTTCATTGTTATATTTTGTCTTTTCATGGGATTGGTTGACAACAAGAAAAACAGAGGATAATGCCTGTTTTATCCTTTAATCTCCAAAGTGTGTGTTAGAGAAGGTGTTCAACATGCAGAGTTTATTTGACGTGGTTTTACTGAATTTGGTTTGGTGTACTTCTTATGCATGCTGGCAGGCACATCCATCATGGGCGCATATTTACCTTCACACGTGTACATACGCTAAAAGACTTACTCTGTTTGGGCATGAGAAAATAGTGTTTCCTCTGACAGCCAGACTGTTGGTCCAAAGAAGACGCCATGCAAATTTAGTGTGTGTGTGGAGGAGAGGGAGAAAACAGGGTACAGACTTAAAGGGTCATGTATTTTCTATATGTTTGTCACAGGGAGAGCTAAATGTTGAATTACAGTACTACTGGCACGTGTGCGTGTGTGATCTCCAGCTGCTGTTTCACGGCAGATTAAAGCCTCCTGTGGTCAATTTGCTCTCCCTAATGTCAGGTCCCCTCCAAAGACTGGAATCATCCGTAGCCTAGCAACCGTGGCCACAGCTAAAGGAAGCGCAGCCATGCATGCAAAATTCCACCTTTTTTAGGTGTGTGCGTGCCTATATATTCTGTAGGAGGACGCATCTGCACTCCTTTGTCCAATGCAATGCTTTTGTGTGCCCCTTTTGGGGAATGTAGATGCTTGAGGATGTTCAAGAGGGAAATTGTCATATTTTGCCAAACAAATATGCCCTTTTTTCCCTCCCCTAATGTTTTTTTCTTGTTTTCTTCCCTTGTGCTTGTTATTTCGACTCTGTCTACTCTCGTCCTTCATTCCTACAATGTCCACATCCAGAACTACTCTCAAGGGAAACCTGCCAGAGCTGCTGAGAGACTGGACTCAGTGCTTTGTGGCTGGGCAGGAGCAAATGATCTCTGCCCTCTATGGTTTGGATCTGTGCTTTTTGGGACCGAGTTTGTACCTTAGCCTGACTTATAGATTTCACTGCTGGGTAGCTTGAGGCAAAAATGGTGATACATATTCCCCAGATAGCACAATGAATCAGGAATGAGAGAGAGGGAGTGCAGGGGGATGAGAGATTCAGCATTACAACCACAAACCAGCTGGTCAGCCACTTAAATATAAAGCAGATGGGATGTCCTATCTGAAGCAAGATTTGCTCAAACACTGAAGACCTTTTTATGTCTTTTGTTTATCATTAACAGCACAGAGAAAGAAGAATAACATATCAGCACAAGTATGAAAACTTTTTCCAAGGATAGCCCATCCTAGTGAGGTAGAGGTTAAAGCAACAAACCAAAAAGGCAGATTCACAATCTGAGACGAGCTGAACGTTTGCGTGTGGGAGCAGGAGTGTACCTGGCTGCTTACATGCTTGAAGAAAAAAACTGGAAGAGAGAGAGCTGCAGGCAGAGAGACATGAGCCAGCAGCAGCAGCAGCAGCAGTAGATTACATTAGCAAGGCATGAGGCAGCGAGAAGGTCAGTGAATCAGATACCGGTTCAATACAGCAACACAACTCTGAGGGCAGGAGCTGAGCTGGTCTGCTATCCAAGCGGATTGCTGAGGAAGCCTTGTCTTTGCGAATGTGTTTAAGGAATTTGACCACGCTGAGAGCGGACAGAAGAGCTGACTCCTGAAAATGGCAGCACGTCCATTTCATCTGAGAGCGGGGAGGAACTTTTATTGCTGAGCAGATGTGTATTAACAATACAGAAGAGCTGCTTTTTAAAAAAAAATCTGCTGTTTTTCTCCGCTGGGTTTTTACATAAAACAAATTATACCTGCACACTGCCTGTGTTTCTATGCATCTCCAGCACGTATAGTAATGTTTGTAACATTTTGCTGATCTTGTGAGATGCTCGTAGCTTTCGTGGAAAAACCAATGAACAGCTCACATTTGATAGATTACAATATCAAAGCAAAGCGATACCTACAGTAAATCCTGCACATTTTTGCCGCACTACAATTTGTAAAAATCAATTACCACTGCATCTAAGCAAGAGCCGTGCTGTGAATGAATCTAAATTTTGAGTGGCTATTAAGTCTCTCATAGATCATATTGACTTAGATATGGTCCCTCTAACTTTTAATGGCCGGCACTTACAGTAGATGAGTAGTTCAGCACTCTTAGCCCATTACACTGTTAGTGGACACACAGTGCAATCAGGAGGGTCAAAGATTTTAGTGTGCTCCATTAGTGAAGTGCACTACTCGGTTGGATTCTAATTGACCTGCTGTAAAAGGAGTGGACGAGCTAGACCTCTCTCAGTGAAAAGTTATAACCACTAATTGTCAGATCTGCCAGTGGGGGAAAGTGTGTTACATGAATGGTCATCTTTACTCACAGATGTCCAAATCAGTCATCAAACAATTACAGTTTAAAAACTTTAAAACAAATTGTGATCAGATGAAACAGAAAAGACACTCACTGGCATTTTAGTCACAAAAAACACTAACAGAAAGAAATGGATGTAAAATCTGAATATGATGGGTTAGTGTAAAGATAATTTCCTTGCAAGAACAAAAAAATGAACAAATAAACAAATGCAAAAACCTGAAAAATCACTCTCTTTGCAAGGAAACGTGTATTTTTCACTGTTCCATGTTTCTGAGCACACAAAAAAGACTGTAGTAGCAGAAATCTGAAAAGCTCAGAACATAAAATAAAAACTATTTGCATTGCAAGATATCACTGGGGCCCTTTTTTGTTATTTGGGTAAAGTGAACTTCCACCAGAGTTCACTTGATTAGCTTCAGTGTGCTTCTGCAGATTATAAAGTGTCTGGACCTTTAAATCTCTTGGGACGGCGATGCTCATCAAACCGCTCAGTGAGTGCTCATGCCCCGCAGATTGGAGCACTGTGACCACTCCAATTGGTTTTGTATTTAGTCACATCTTTTTTGTCCTTTAAGCAGAGCAGTGGGCCTAAACCATGCGAGGAAAATGCACCCTACCCCAATTTTCTGCTTGTTGAGAACAGAGTGAAGGATGACCATAGAAGTTTTTCCTCACTGCGCAGAAGGCCACAGTCTGCATTCCTGGAGCGCTTCACTTGCAAAAGAACATTGAAGTTTCTAAATAGAATTCATTGCTTTCTACAGCTTGTGTGTGTTTTCCATGTATTTGTTCATCATACATTTGAAATCTTATAACACTTTAACCACCAATTTCATATTTCAGATGTGAGATTTAAAAGTTGGGCTTTGACAACATTTTGATAGCTTATGAAATCAGGCTGCATCACACATACAATACATATATATACATTTCTGCTTATCAAAATCTCAATCACACCATCGGATTAGAAAATATAGAAAATAACACATCAAATGTCACACAACATTAATAAGATTATCTTTCCAGCACAAGCTATGCATCACTACCAATCTCTGACTTATTCTGTGTCACACTCACACACACAAATGGACACACGTGGTTTACACAAACAAATTAATGAACATATTTGTTTTCATTTAAGGTCAATGTCGGTGCAGATTTACATAGTCATAATGCTTTTTCATTTGTTTGTTGCTTTTGATCAATGCTGGGACTTTCAGACATCTGGAAACACTTCAAACCTGTAAACAGAATACCTGCACTCACTCACTCTTCTGAAAACATTTCCGAAAGCGCTATTGCATCCAAAGGTGCATTTGTTTAACTAGAAAATGAAAACAGAAGTCCAGAAGTGTTTTCTATTCAGTGGCATCTGTCCACTTAGAATCTCAAGGAGTCGTCCAGAGTGGTTAAGAAAAAAAAAAAGTGTGGCATGATCACCTCTCAGTATTAGTTAATGACTTCAGGATGGAGGCTATTTTTTCTTTTCAAAAATCTTTTTATTGATTTTTAACCATGAGGCATTGCAGAATTAAAATTTTCTCATGGTCATGAGTTACTCATATCAGAGACAAACAAAGAAGGTCCCAAATTTTTCATCAAAGTTTTTGTGCACAGCAACTAATGACAAGATGTACAGAAAATACACAAGCAAATGATAGAATGAATAAATCAAATAAGGAGATGATGGTAATGATAAACAATATTAGATGAATAAAACGCTTTGAGGCATTGCAAAGGAAACAAGGATTTAAAGAGGATTATGAGCTCTGCCTCATGTAAAAACCTTGTAAAATTCCTTATTAGATCCGCGGGAATTTTCTCAAGCTTCAGGTGAGACATGTTTTCAAGCCACTGACACAGTGTAGGTGGGGCAGCTTGTTTCTATTTTAGTTATATTACATTTAGTTTCACTGTGAATTGTTTTGTGCATCTTCATCAATGACTTCAAACATGGCTGCCAGGGGGATGAGCTGAATCATGCAATCCAGAGTTAGAGGAAATGCTTGAAATGCATCTTTGTAGAATTTTTATTTTAGTCAATAAGAATATATGAATCACTTAAGCATTAAAAGCTTTACCTTTATGGCAGCTGGGGTTTACTTTGGGATACATTTTGAGCTGTAGTAAAATTTGCAAACTAGTGAATGACTATCTATGCAATAGAAAAAAAAAAACAAACAAACAAAAAAAGCATCTGAATAATCTTTATTCAGCCCATTTACTTTGAGTACTTTTTTCTTCTAATGTCCAAGGACATTATGAAAGGACACATCAGCTGCAGCACAGTGAGGATCAAATTTAAGATCTATGAGAGTAACCTGGGTCGCGCTGCCATGTCTCCCATATTCTGTATCCCATCCTGGACCGCTCAGTGTCCTTTAAATAGAAGCAGTAACAGGAGTGAACCGTCCGCTCTCCTTGGGAAAAAAAACACCAAGGGGAGGGGAAAGCGGGCAGGCAGTTCTCCCTGTAAAGAAATATGTGCACTGTGGGGAACTGCTGATTTCTCCTCGAAGAGAAAACACTGCAGGGAGCAGAATTTTAGTCCATCTTTGTCCCTCTTCTGTGGGGCGAAGCGATTCACTGTGAACTTTGTGCTTTGCCTTTTTTTTTCCTTTTTCTCCTTTGTGGGTCTGTTCCACTTGGATGTGATCATCTGAAGCAAAAAGAGTATATGATGCAGTATATGTTGCTAGTTATGACTTTGTACAAACAGATGTTGTCATGTTCATGCCATTTGGTGTGTGGCTCTTCCAACCAGCCTTCTGTCTGGTTGTATTCAGACTTGACAGTCTGTTTTTTAGCGACCTCTTCATTGGTAAGCAAGTCAAGAGCCAGATAAAGCTATGGAAATAGTCAGTGCTATTTTGTTATTTCAGTTATTTTTTTGGTTTTGTGAACGAAAATTTTTTTTTTGAGGATTTGAGGTTGTCTTCCTCTCAAAAATATATTTTGTGTAGTCACTTGTGGTCAGTTCTCTTTACCACCTGGATGAATATGTTTCAACAGAATAGACAGGTTTATTGCAATGGATCTGGTTTTCTATCACGTGATTTCTAGAATGCTTAATTCTATAGAAAATGGATGTATTATTCAAAAAGATGCTGTGGTCTTTGTGTGGGAAGTATATGAAGTGTGGCGTGCAAAGATTGAAACTACAGGCCAAAGCCGGTCACAGATTCTTAGCATGTCCGACCCACTTTGATGCTTTTAGCCAATATAGTGATTGATTTAGATTCTGAAATGTTTGAGACACTTTTACGCAGATGCTGTTTAAGAGTTGTACTGAGACATCTAATATTAATTTGAGAGACAGACATAAGCTCTTGAAAAACTGAGACTGTTGTTTCTTCTGTCCAAGACAAATAACGCCATGGAAAGAAAAGATGTCAGGACGGCGCCAATCATCTCCCAAGTGATGATAACACTTGGCAAACCTTTCACAAATTATTTCAAACACACCAACACATAATTTTCTCCTAATGAGATATCAGCAAGGATGTTGACAAAATAATGTACCACCCGCACCATTCTGTCTTTGAAGTGAATTGAAAGCACGGCCAACACTGCGTGCAAGGTAATAAAAATAGCTGGACAGAAAAAGTGTGAAAATATGAAATGGAATTCAGATCTGCAGGCACTTGATTTTTACTTGAATGTGTAAAAGAGCGAGTTTTTTTGTACCGCGAATGTTCTGTATGAATACACGAGAGGCAATGTCGACATTTTATTTCATTGAAGGTTGTAGGTGGTTTTGCTTCCTTTCCTCCAGCACTTTTTGACAGCTGCTGCCATTTCTGGTCAACTCTATCCATATCACAAGCTGCTGTTGTTCTGTTCTGTGGCTGTGTGTTTTGACACACTGAATATATTGAAGTTCCTGTCAGTTCACACTTGAACTCTGAGTGTTCTCGTCAAGTGAACCGTAAGAAAAAAAATAAATAAGGTGAACTTTTTTTTTATCCTTGTGGGTTGTATATTCAACGAAAACTTAATCTCACGATGGAGAAACAAGCTGCAGAGTGTGTACACAAATAATCCAAAGATGATTTATACAGATGGGGATTTGTGTACAACTTGTATTATTTTCCACCATTCACCTTTCTTGCCCCATTGTACCTGTTTTGTATGCGCTAACTGTATTTGGATGCCTCAGCCAGTCCAGTTGACTATGTTTATATAGCCCCAAATAACACATTTGTCTCAAAGGTCTTTCAAATCTGTACAGAGTACAACACTATGTATGCCAGGAAAACACACTTATCTAATTTGTTGCAGGGCAATACCATTCTGTCCACTGAAAATAAAGCCAGCGGCAAGTAAACTTAGCCAGAACATAAAAGATAAAAACATTAAAATGACTGGCCTTCCTCTGTTTAAAGGTAATTCTTCATTCTTACTCTTTTTGGTTGTTGTATGGATTGAATACATCAGATAAAATGTGTTGGAAAGTGTAGAACGAGCCAACAGATTTTGTTACCCCTGGTGCCAGACTAATTACTGGTTCCTCTTGTTCCCAGGCTTGATGCTAAGCTAAGCTAACCTGCGTCAGTCTGTATCTTCATATTTAACCACACAGTCATGTGACCAGTATCAATCTTTTAATCAAAATCAATCAATCAAAGTGTATTCCTTTACTTGAAAGTATCAAGTCACTGTCACTGTCACCTGATAACTACATGTATATTACCTTGGGATAATTATCATCTTTGTTATCTTGACTGTAAAAATATTCAGCAGCAACCAGTCACACTTAGTCTGAACCACCAAACAAGCAACTACTTGGAACTGCGATGAGAGCCAGATTTTCGCCAATGAGGGAAAGGGCCTTAACAGTTTTTCAAGGCAAGCGTCTGTGTGATTGTTAAGTTTGTGTGTGTGCGTGTGTGTGTTCGAGTGTGTGTGCCTGCTGATAGGAGCATGTGGCAGACGTTGTCATTCTTCGTGTGTGAATGTGTGTTTGGCGTGGCGGACCATTGTTGGAAAGCGGAGCGAGGATCCTAGAAGCTGTTGGAAGGAGATGATTGGCTTCGGAGCACGGTGGCCCCTTTGTGACAGATGGTTGGGTGCTGGGCTTGCAGTGCCGAAATCACCCACTCACACATATGTGGGCTCGCACAACCTTGAACATACACGCACACACACGCGCGCACACACACACACACACACACACACACACACACCCACACACATTCAGAAAAGCATGGCAAATGGCCACACATACACTGATATACATGTGTACATGTGACAATCTTTTATAAAGACTGTGGTCCTTATCTATAGATATATCCCTGGTAATACGAACAGAAAAGTCTATCAGGAGCATTGTATATTGACAAAGGCCTTCAAATACATAAGCACAGAATAATGACACTCAAACAGACAGGAAAATAAATAGACACACAGCCTGACAGCAAGACAGATGCACAGACAAACAATCAGGCAGACGGGCATGAATTTGGAAAATGGCATGAAAACAATATGTGCTCTAACCAGTGCCAGTGTTTTGGTTTTACTGGGGGTTTGCAGCCTTGGGTTGAACACAGTAAAGCTTTGCTGTGTGTCTCTCTGAACAAACAGGAGGGGATCTGGTGCCTGCTGCTTCTGCTAGCCAATACTGCTCTCACTGTCACCGCCACCATCATCACAGCCATCAGCGCCGTAGCAATAAATAACACCACTGCGCTTGCCATAGAAGTGCGCACCGTTACTAGTGCCAAAAGACCAAACATCCAGGCAGAGCTGGTGAAACGGAGAGAGACGGAGCAACCACAGGCCTGACGATTCACGAGGAGCAGTGCGTATATACTTAAAAAGGCAGTGGCTTATTTAAAAATGGAGATTATGTAGATGCTCTTCACAGTCAGAATACCCACAAAGAGCACGTTTGACTTACGTGTGGACTAAATTCCCACTATTCATGTTGTTAGGAGTAGCCTTGTAAAATATTTTTAGTAAGGTTAGACAAAGACTGACTTTGGCTAAATATTGTAAACATAAACATCCCTAATCTTTTATTTCAAGTTAGCATTGATGTATTCTTCATCTTAAAATAACACTTTGAGTTGTCTGAGCTTTACTGCCTTACTCAGATATTCAATAGAAAACAAATGAAACGCACGGTCAGAGAATGCTTTGCAGGTATAGTCGGCATTAACATTTTCCAATTTTTCATGAATAATTTGCAGATATGCTTTCCTCATCTCTTCATTATGTTGATAAGAAACATAATCCTGTTGCTGTGTCTGTTAAAACGTATTTCCTGCCAGAATGAAAAGCAAATAAATTTCTGGTTGTGCTGCCATATAAGTCTATCCATAGGGACAGTCCATGATACTTAATACTTTCAATAAGAGGAATGAGCTGGTCCACAGTCTTTCCTCTCACTGCATCTGTACCGGCAATTAAAGGTATGCTGGAAGTTTTGAGGGGAAAACAGCCTGTTTTTATCAATGTGTTTAATTTGATTTGATTTAATATGAATTTCATTTGTGGTTTATACTTAATTTTAAATAATCATCATCTGTGTAATAATAATGGGACAGGAAAAATTTCTTCTTTTCACCTGGTCCACTTTACTCTTGGACAACTGAACACATCAGAACAGGGAAGGTGATGAAACACATATCACTCCATCAATTGTAACAGGATCACTATATTATATCTTTTCCAACATAACCATTATGTATGTGGTTCTTATTCAAAATGACACAAAACAAGAAAACCTGAAAGAAACACTTCTAAAATAGATTTACACAAAATAAATTTCATCCTGCAATGATAATAGTTAAATGTGAAATATTTCACACCTTTTCATAGAACCACCCTGGATTTCACAAGATATCTCAAGCACTGTTAAGTTAGACCATTATTCTAACCTGGGACATTACACAGTACTCGGCATTAATTGCCTGATCGATGAGCGGCATTTAAAAACAAAACAGTCCTACGGTATCACCTCACATCAGGTAAATATGCGAGCCAATTAGGACTGCTGAGTAAATCACTTGCGTAATGACGGTGTTCATTGTTCATCGTGTTCAGTCAAGCGCAAAGAAAGAAGTTCCTCCTCAGCTCAACTACTGATAAAAGTCATTACCTCTTGAGTGGCAGCTAACAAGGCGTTTCTTTGCACGATAAGAACAGTGGCAGTGATGACAACAGCCAAAAGTTGGTAATAATTATAATGGATTAATTTATTTGGTGTGGAGAGGCACTCAAGCCAAACAGGGTTAAGGAATTTTTGGTTAAACCAACTTATTCAACCTTGATTTTATAATGAATATACATAATACATTGAGTAAACATATAGCGTATATCAAAATATCTATAGTACCCAGTTGTTCCTTTTATTGGACTTTCACTCTTTATGCTTTTCCATCTGCTTTACAGTCAACAAGCCTGTTATCCGGTGTGACTTCAGCTTGTTTGCCAATCGCCATCTCTGCTGAAGACAGTATGGCTCCTCTTTTGCTCAGAAAAGTGGCCAATGTGTCATCATCTAATCTTTGCAGCCACTGCCATCACCACCATTATCACAGCCATCATCGTTACGGAAAAAACAACGCCGCACTTGCCAGAACAATCAGCACAGCTCCCCACAAACAATACCTTTTTTGTATTTGCACACTGCCAGCAACTGCAATCATAATTACTGATCTGGAATCTGTTTTGATTTTTTTTTTCCCATGACAGTCACAGACATCTAAGCTGTGAAAGCTGCTCGTCGTTGTCACCGCTGAAGTTGTTGAGAGGATGCTGGGAATGCCAACAGCATGGCCTTCGCATCCACATGAGCTTTTTCCACGGCCAAAACTCACAGTAAAACATGAGATCCCATCCACTGCGGCTACGGTCTGTAGTGAGCCGGCGGTGTTGGGTGACTGGTAAAAAAAGAGAGAGAAAGAGAGAGAGAGAGAGCGGGGAAGAGTCGAGGCTGTCATTGCTACTACCAGGATCTGTCCTGGCAGTTTGCTTTATTGGGAAACCACACTGTGACTGGAGAATGCCCTCATGATGACAAGAAACTACCCTGATGAAGTGCCCTTGAGAAAGACATTGAATCCCCCACCAGCTCCAGGCAGCAGGAGTGCTGTTCTGTGAGTCTGTTCCCCCGACTTCCCTTTGGAGCAGAGTGAAAAGAGAACTCCTGTACCGGGTGTTATTGTGTAAATAAAACAACAAAAAAACAATGGGAACATAGTATAAAAAGTCAAAACTGTGCAGCTAAGAGTGGTTTAAACCCTACATGCATACGAATGAACAACACTAGATAGGAAATGTTTTTTTTCATTTTGTGTGCATGTGTGTGGGGTAAAAGATGCACCGAGCAGAGAATGTTTGAATGTGTACCGAATGCTTACTATATTGTGAACAGTACTATCATATAGATCTGAGTCTTAGCAGATATATGATGATAGATGATAGTACTATTGACAAAGTTTATAAAGCACTCAGCAATTCAGCAAATATATTTATATTTTTAAACCATTTTACCTAAGTCCTTGGATCAGACCAGCACGATGGTTTAGTCTTTAACATCACAGGGTCACTTTGTGCGAGAGAAGATGGGCTGGTGCATCAACCAAAGCGAGACAGACTTCGACGTTCCCATGAGACGACGTACATTATTTACACACCATCTGCTGGTCCAGTCATCAGCGGATGAAGTCCTGTCCTGTTTGTCTCTGCAGCATAATGTACAAAACAGCTTAGTTAATTTGACATTGCTGCCTTGCGCATGAAAATGAGGAAGATAGATAAGGCTTAATATTAGAATATTTGTTTGTTGCATTGGCATTCATATTTTAGTTCTGCAATTGAATGTCAAATAGGCATACATTCTGCAACTTGATATTCAAAATTATAATATGTTTACAATGTATATTAATCATTTTGAGTCATTTCATCTCACTTACACACGGCTCACCCTGACAGGAACTAAATCAATCTGCACACAC
>JAOXYL010000105.1:15295044-15309830 GCA_028564955.1 Terapon puta
CACCTGGGTGAAAAACTGAAAGAAAAACCTGAACATGATATGTGTGTTTATGTTTCAGTCATAAAGATGCAGCTGTTGGCTGGTTGCCGCCTTTGAAGGAAACTTTTTCTTTGGCTGCCTTCCCCAGCTCTTTGTCAGATATCTATCTTTAGGGGGCACTTCCACTGTGAACACTATCAGTCAATAAACAGGTGTATTAGACTGAGCGAACCACAGAGGACAGTTACATGGCAGTATTAAACCTTAAGGATACAAGGTCTTTAATTTAGGGTCATGAAACTGTTTCCCTAGTTAAGGCCCACATATAGGTTAATGATTTAAACATAGAGAAGTTCACATCGCAAGAGTTCAAGGCCATTCACAACACACTGACCACACAACAATGCTAATTAACTCATTAGTAAGAAGACCAATTAAGAATGAAGGAGTATAGCCTTGGTTCCATGCAAAAAAAACCCAAACAAAAACAAAACAAACAAAAAACTGCTGTGTAAATCAGCTACACGATGATAACTAACAATTAGCGTTGTGGCCATTCACAGGTGAAGAATGAATTTGATTTGGCTCAGGATGGGCACTTGTACAAGCCACCAGTCATAGCTCCCTTCATATTGAAATATCACAACATGTCAGAATGATTTAAAGTCAAAGAGGATTACTAAACACTTTTTAATAGACCCTGAACTTTAAATCACCTTTTTATGACGCTTCACAACAGGATAGACCGCAGCATGGGTGCTTTCTCTGCAGTGACACAAACCCTCTTACCCAGCTTTAAGTTTCACAAAGCCCCCTGCTGCAGCTCCTCCACACTGCTCGTGTCGAGAGCGTGGCCGGGAACCAGTCGCTCTTTTCAGCTACATGCAGCAGTGCGTATAGATATATATATATATATATAAAAATTCACATGTGAATATCTCCTCAGGCGTTCTTCACCACAAGCAAAGCGTTGATTGGAAGCTTTTAGCCCCGACTCTTCCCTGATATTAATTTGCGTCATTCAGTTCTGCATGTGGTTCCTACTCCGGTCACCCATATAGCTATGCAACTGAATATAGCATCACATTGGTGAGTCGTGCGTTGCCGTGATGCCATGACGTACGTCACAACATGGCAACAGATTGTGTGTACAAGAAAATGCTGCCCCTGAGCAAGAACAGTGTGATCCCATGGTGCTGGAAATGTTGCATTGAAATTAAAAGACTTCACAGGGGAGCAGATTGCAAGCAGGGCCCTCGGGGAATGAAACTTCCTGAATGGGATCCAATGCTTTATTAGGCCCTTGTGAGTGTCACTTGCTCTCCAAGGAAGTACCAGCATCGACAGTGCCATCACTGTTCACACAGCTCATGTCGAAAAAGCCCGTTGAACTGGGATACAAATCTGCCTCTGCTTTTGTTTAGCATCCAAATACAACTTCAAGTGACCTCCCAGATGAGAAACAACTTAAATGGGCAACCAATACTCCCTGGCCTGAAGTGTGGTGCTTTGATTTATAGTCTACCTCAGGGAGAATTTGACGATCCTCACAAGGGAGCCCGGATTTGTACTGTGGAATTGCTGCCTGTGGAGCCAAGTTTAAGTTTTTTGGAGTATTTTTTTTGACAGTTTTTTTTTCCACTCTAACTTGTCAGTTGATGATAATATTAATACTGCCAGTCAAAGGTGGGTTATTATTGTGGACACGAGTGGAGAAGGTTAGGAAGAGGTGAATAGGCTTTCAGGCTGTTGGAGTTATATTTAACAGTAACTACAATCGTTCACCAAAGAAAAATCCTGCTTGGAAAATAAAGAATGCGTCATTAAATGTCAGCTTGTAATTATATAAAACTACACTCTGCTGTCACAGCAAACAAACAACTAATAAAACAGCATTTTGATGACCAACACTTGTGAAATGCCATTAAGGAAAGCAGAGCCATTTCAGTATACCTCTAACAGTCCTTCTTTTGAGAGCCGATAGGCAAAATATAACACAGCAGAGAAACAGGAGTGATACAGAACTTCACCCAGAACCATACAATGATTGATTTACACAAAAAATATCTTTGTTCAGGCACTCATCTTCTTACTAAATGGATCATGAGGCAGGATGTGTCATTAATTGGTTTATGACCTCTGATGAATGATTTTCTGGGGAAAGAAAAAAATACATTCACTACACAGTAACATTAAGTCGTTCTGTGTAATGATTTTCAGTCAGTTGGGTCAAATTGTCCTGTGAGTATTTGTGACAGGATGGTTTCTTGCAGTTGATTCATTTAAAATGACAAGAAAATGGTATTTAAAAAAGTAAATAGTTCTATAGAGAAGTAAAGCTTTTACTTTGTGATCTCAGTTTAAAAAAACAAAAACATCTTCAGCTCACAGAAACCACATGATTGATTGGATTCACAGAATGAAAGAAAAGGCACTCTGAGTAATGAAGGATCTCGGTGAAAGCTGTGAGAGATTCTTCTATATGTGGCTTGGTGATCACACCCAGGATCCCACCAGGGAAGAGACCTCGTTTTTCAATTAAGAGACACCACACATCCAGAGCGACGACGCTCGAGCTGAAGCCTGTTTTTCCGACAGCAGTGATACAAAGCTAAAACCAGGCTTCATGACGAGTCGCGTCGCAGGTAAAATTATTACAATTAAGATGTGGGAAAAAAAGACTTAAGAAGGAAATGGCTGCTGTCATATCAACCTCTTAAAGTGCAGTCATCAGTTACCAGAGGAGAATACAACACAACACCAAGGTGTTAGTTTCTGAGACTAATTCAAATAAACGCTGCACATTATACAAGACATAAAACAAACTTAATATTTAAACAGACATCCATCAGTCTGATCAGTGTGTTACTGCCAAAACAGAAAGTGAAGAGGACTACATGCTCATCTGAGTGCAGCTCAGTTAATAAATAACATCCAGTGAAGCTGAGAGTCTTTTGATTAGGCGGCGTGAAATCTCTGAAGTGGACAAAAGGGTGAGGAGAGGTATCCCATTAATGTCAGGGTGTGTGCCAAGGAGAGCTAGAGGGCAACAACAGCTCCCTAACTGCACAAATTTGACTACGGAAGATTTGTCAAAGACAAGTAGCTCCTTATGAAATATGCTTCCGACTGTGAGGCTCATGCTTGTCATTTGGCAGAACTGCCTTCTACATCACAGCGCGGCAGGATGCTGACATTCACACCATGGAGCGAGTGTGATCAGCTCTCACCCAGGCAGATGAAAAGTGGTTTATATAGAAACTGAGAGGCAGTATCATATGGTTGCACCTGGTGACAGAATATGGTGAGAACTGAGCCATATTAAACCCAACAACTCCCTGTAACGAGAGCACTTTCGCTTCCTTTGGATTTGAACAGTCTTGTTTGCGTTCTGTATTTTTAGCCATTTTTCGTGCCACATTTTTGCTTCATCCACGTCTGAGGCACAGTAGAGTAAGACACCTCTTTTATAACCAACACCGCATTCAAGTTGATATCACCAGCAGTTGTTTATTGGACTAGTGGTGCCTTTTTCAACCCTTAAAGAGTCAATTCGAAGGGGGCTTGGGTCCTCACGCTGACTCATGTCTTCCCCATCTACTTTGGCCTTGATGATAATGGAGGATCGTAAAGTTGCTAACAACGGGAGAGGAAAGACGAGAGTAGCTGGACATGCTGTTGTCTAACAAACATCATCTCTTCTGCAGCCACTGTGATGCTTTGCGGTGTCATTTTGATTACAAAGGTAAAAAGTTGGGATCACATTTATGGACATTACCAAGTACGTTGACATCTTTGTTATTGATGAGCAGATGTGGCCTGCAGCATTTCTCTATCCTCCAATATGCTCTGTCTCTTTTCCTTCTGGGCTGACTGATGATGTTTGTATTGTGAAGCAGAAAGATTGGATGAAAAGTGCGCATTAACCAGTGTTATTCCAACAGAGGCAGCATCGTGCCACACAGGTCTCGGATGCTCCGGCGAAGATCCAGGGGGCAGTGTTATCTCACTGATGTGGCTATGCCTGACTCTTCTCTGCTGTCCTATAGCAGCACCTTGGAGAGCTGACTGAGATCAGCACTGCGTTTTATGTCTGCAGTGTTACTGCCTCATAGTCGTGACTGTCCCTCAGTAGCTGAAAGGTCACAGTGAACGCACATGAAATCTGTGATTTACAGTCGCATTTAGCTCTATTGGGTTATTTTGAAATCTTTGCGTCAGTGCTGAGAGACCGACATAGGAATACTCTACTATGACTGCCACTGTTATCTTAATTTTAGGTTAATTAATTGTTTTGCTTCATAAAATGTCATATTATATAAACACATCCTTCACAATTTCTCTGGGTTCAAGATAAGCAAAAGCAGCTAATTCTCACATTTGACGAACCTGAACTATCAAATGTTGTTTTTCCCTGAAAAATTTATTTTTATGATTAATCTATTATTTAAATAGCTGTCTAATTACTTGACTAATTGATTAAACTCTCTAATTTACAATTCTACAATACACACTGAATAGGCGAGATATCAGGAGACCATCTCATTAGGTACATTGATGACATGATTTGTCCATTACATCTTGATTTCCCTTATTACATCTAACCAACAACCACAGAGAGTCAGACAAAGAAGGAGAATGAGTTTTTTTTATCAGGACCTGTACTAAAGTATATCGTAATGCTTCACTCATCATGACAAGAAACATCCAAGCTCTTAACACCTCATTTTATTGTCCCAACATTCAAAAGTACAAATAATTCAAACACAACAGTTTTATGAAAAAGAAAAAACAAACATTTACAGCAAGATTTTTATTTTGTTTCCAGTTTCAGAAATGACCTAAACTAGCAAGGATAACATGAAGTCATTCATCGGATTAATTGGATTAATAATAAGAATAAGAATACTAAGAATAATAGCAATAATAATCATAATAATCATCATTGATAATTGTTAAGTAATAACATAAGCAGGAGAGAGTAGAGAGAGCCGCGGTCATGGGGCCCTGTGAACATTTTTTCGTCTTTTTTGTCTTTAAAGATTTCGTTTATAGATTTTTCAGATAGTAAACAAACACGTCTCAGGAGGAAAATGAAAACTGACAAGAAGAGCCTAGTTCCTCTGTTCACCTTCCCTCCTCCACTACTGGCTGCGTTGTTCCTACTGGCAGGCTGCCACTATAAGGCGCTACAGGGGATGGTGTGAGCCATAGGGGTTGGGCATAGAGCGAGGTGACGCAGCCCCATGTTTCAAACACCCTGACATGCACACTTTCACTCACACAAACACACACTTTGAACAACCACACGTTCTATCTCTGTCACACACACGCTCACATGCACTCGGGGAGACACACATATACGTTTTTTTGTATATATGCGCACTAAAACAGACCCAAATGCGCAATCTCTCTCTCTCACACGCGCACGAACATAATCACAAACAGTTAACATATGTATACACTGTACATACGCACATTTCCGATGTACTCCACGCTAACAAACATATGAGGACAAATGCACAACACGCACACACGTCTACGTAAAGGAACATGCATACAAACATGCACACATGCGCACACACACGCACACACACTCTCTCGCTCGCACACACGCATGTGCACACAGGGTCTAGGCGGAACACAGGCACGCATCGTAAGAGTTCAAAAGTCATACAGTGTAGGAAATTAGTTCACACATCAGAACAACATTCTACTGGGGTCGTTGCATAATTCAAGCTCCCGACGGCGGCGTGGAGCATGAAGGGGTCTGGTTAGGTTGGTGGGTGGGTGGGTTGGTTGGTTTGTTGCCGTTATGACGTTAGAAAACTATGTGATTGGATGGCGCAGATGATGACTGGATAATGATGATGATAGAGAGGATGACCCGGCCTGTCAGATGACTGAGGTGTGAGAGAGAGAGAGAAGGATGTACTTATGCGAGCATGCGTCTGAGTGTTTAAAATGCTCTCCACACACCTCCTTCATGTTTTCAAGTCTTAACAACAAACAAAAAAAATCCAATTCCGTATATTTATACTTCTGGAACCATTCCCTTACCTTTCACCTTTCAAAATATATAATATATATCATATTAGAGTATATAAAATATAGAATCGGTACAATCCCTTTTCATACCTCCAGAGTACTTCTTAAGTATAGCAACAACTGCTGTAAATAACAGTTGGTGTGCAATGGTAACAATTTCTCATTTTTAAAGATTTGTTGGTATGTCATTTGAAAACATGATGAATATTTTTAAAAATAAGTTTTGACTCTTAAGTGATTTTTGACCGATTTAGTCCAGTGCAATGAATGACCCTCAAACAACAATGGGCATTTGCTCCGTTTTAAAATTGATCTGCCCAAGCCTCCAAGAGCTGAATGTTATATAAAATGTCTTACTGAAAACTGAAAACTATGCTTTCAGACCCACATTTTTGCATAAGGTTTCATCACAAAGCGGTAGTAAGTGGAGGGAGGGTGTGGACGGAGTGGCTTTTTAGAACTACACAAACTTATCACAGGTTATATTGAACCAGAACGACTGTTTATAACATTCTATTAAGACTAAACTTTATTGAAAAAGATCTAAAGATTTCATTTTAACAAGACAAGAAAAAAGCAATAGCAAATTTAACTATTAACTAGGTTATGCATAGCGAGTAACTGTTTCTAGTAATAAGGGAAGAGCGTCCCCCAACCCTCCAGACATTTTTTTCAGTTTTCTTGACTTTTAGATTTTTTTATATTGTAATTTTGATATATTGGTACAAAGCACAAACGTACTAAAAGTTCTCTCAGTGCAGTGGACTACTGGAAGAGCCTCTCCACTAGTCGCTTTGTTCCCTTTTGCTCAGAAACGCCCCCTCCCTGTACCAGAATCACGCAAATACACAGACAATGAAACAAATAAATACATAAATACACAGATAAATTAATTAATCAATAAATATATAATAAATACAAATAAATAGAAAAATAAATAGTTTAAAAAATAGATAAGTAAATCAACTGCTAAACAAATACAGTTATATTCTAAGCTTTTGTTCGGTCTCTTTTGCCGCGGTAGCTAACTGAAAGTTAATCCAAATCTTTTTTTTTTTCTCCACAAGCAACATGACAACAATTGAACAGTTTCCTCACAAGTTTTTCTAAGTAACTGAACCACCACTTCATAATAAGTTGTCATATGAAAAAGACAAGCTCAAACAAAAGAACAGTGACAACTCATATAGTACAGTAGATATTGTAAAACAAATGTAGACTATATATGTATATATATATCATCTATTTGTACACAGCAAATGAAGACACAGTTGTCATAGATCCTTTTTAAGGAAACAAATATCTAGACTAACGGAACTAGCTAATCATCATTTAGTTTTGACAAACGTTTCACGCTCAGCAAGTAACCTAAAAGTCAGCAAGCCAAACAAAAAATAAAAATACAAAATAAAAATTTGTTCAGTGATTCTTACAAGGCCCAAATCCGTTTATCTGGTTGTTCAGCAAAGGAATAGTCTCACCAGATTTTTGGGCCAACAATAAACAAATATTAAACAAAGAACAGCAGCTCAATTCAATGCCAACATCGAAGTATTTTTTTTTCTTTAAACAACACATAGAACAACAAACTTGGATATTTAAGATATGTGAATAATGTAGTATAGCACCTACTGTTGATCGCTAAAAGGAAGTTCTTTTCAAATGTAAGTTCACAAACGCAGAGCGAAGAAAATGATATAGATAATGTATAGTATGTTCTCTAAATGGATAGATGTGTATATATCTATTTACTGATATCCCATATTGACTGATGACAAAAAACAGGAAAACAAGTGGACAAAGGGTCTTCTTGCTTTGGGCTCTGGACTATAAGGATGGTTAGGCCTTGGAAAGACCCCTCTCCCTTCCCTTTTGGGTATCGCTGTTGAATAATTACGCACTAGTACATATGTGAAAAATTACCAAAATCACCTGCCTCAGTTTGCATCCCTTTTCACAAAACCTTCCATCTACAAAATCATTGCCAACTTGGATTCCCCAAAAAACAAACAACCTTTGATCCTATAAAGTACCACGGCAGAACGACAAGACAAGGTGGTGCCCCCTCCCTCCCGCCCCGGCCCCCCCTAGTTAGCCAGTCAAAATATTTTTCTCTTTTTTCAAATCCAGATTCTTGTAAAAATTCTTCAATAATTATTATTTTAATTATCATTTATAAAAATAGATCTTCTTTCTCTTTATTTTTATCTTTTTCTAAACGCATTTTTTTCAAGCAAAGAGATCTTCTCTTTGGCAACAGTGTTATTTTTTTTTTTCTTAAATTACTGAACGTGTCATCAGGAAAGCTAACCCATCCCCTCCCTCACCCCATCTCCCTGAACCCCTGTGAGGAAAGACATTATGTTTTGTTTGCGATACAAAACAAAAACAATGTTAGAAATTCTTTTTTTTCTACATTACTGGGACTGTGAAATCCCATCTATTATCGATAAGGGGAAGTTTTTAATACACACTAAAAATGAATGAATGGTTCACCAATTTAAAAAAGAGCCCCCTCCCTTTCACCGACAGGGAGGTATATAATACTAACGACAGTGGATCCGGATTTACAAAAGAAAAACAAATCCTGAATCAAGACAGAGAAAAGGTTTCAATCTAAAAAGGACATTCTCTTCTCTGAAATAAGGGGATACAGGGATTTGCTACTGTTTACACAGAAGAGAAAAATCATTTTAACAACCACAACAAACAGAAAGAATATACAACAAAGGGAAGCCTGCATTATCACAGGAGCTTCCAAAAAACTCATGAACATTTTCATCATCTCGTTTTTGTAATACTTAGGCAACATTGGCTTATAGGTCCAAAGTTATAATATAAGCCATTTCTAGTTCAATTTGTTTGATGGTTTGTCGGTTGCTTTGTGTTCCGGTTGGAGTTTGAGTTTGCTGCGTTGGATGGCTGTAGTAGGGTGGTTGTGGTAGTGACTGAAGGGGCTAAGGGATGGGTGGAGGTGGGGGGGAGAGGTTGGGGGCAATTTTGGAGCAGACAAAGTCGCGGGGCAACTGCTTCTACCTGCTAAAGTTCAGGACTTGTGTGTCTTGTTAGTCTTGAAGGAGACTTGCAAGACGCGGTCGCCCAACCTGTAGCCGTTGAGACTTGCGATGGCCATGGCCGCCTCGTCGTAATTCGTCATAGTGACGAAGCCGAAGCCTTTGCACTTGTTGGTGTTGAAGTCACGGATCACCTTGACATTGTTGACTGCGCCGAAGGGCCCGAACAGCTGCCAGAGCACGCTCTCATCTGAATCTGGGGACAGGTTGTACACGAAAATGCACCAACCGGTGCCCGTGTGCCCAGGGATGTTCATACCAACCAGGCTGGTCATGCTGTCGATGGTGATGGGGGAGAACCTGAGAGAAGAGTCAGAGTGGGGGGAAGGCAGAAGGGAAGGGAGAGAAAGGAGACACAGTTTTAGTTGGACAGGTTAGGGCATACAGTGAAAGTCAATGTTTTCATCTACTGTGCATGAAATGGCCTTTAACTAGTGAAAAAGCTATCTCCATGTGTCCATGTGGTTGTTTTGAGGGGCTGAGTTTTACAAAAAATACTTCCTAAACTAAAAGCTAAAATGCAATCTGTTAGTGTCACAAGAAAAGATCTCCTAGCTGAATACAGCTCAATTAGAATGTATATGCATGAATATTTATTCTATGTGCACGTAAGTTTACGTCTAAATGTGCAAGTCTGGATGTGTGTCTACACATCTACTGCTAAATCCTAACTGAGCTCCTCGTTTCTGAAAGACCTCCTGTCAGGAATGACGCCAGTGCTGCGTGCTGGGCTATATTTCTGCTGAAGGAGATGCAGACGAAGGTTCTCTCTTTGTGTCCTTGAGAGGCTCCTTTAGGAGCTAAATTGCAGGAAGTTGTTGAATTAAACCGTTGCTAGAAATCCATCAAAGATCATGCACCAGCCTGCTAAATCTGTTCTCATTCGCCTCATAATCTTCTCCTTTTTCTTGTGATGCAAGAGATTTGAATCCTCAGTTGACTTCACTTAATTGCCTTTCCGCTCAAAGGAAAGGGAGAGGAGGAAAAAAAACCCACTTTTAAATAAAAGGTAAATGAGATAAAAAGGTTCATTTCTTATGCCACCTCTCTCCAAGAAACGACTATAGGCATTATTGGGTGTGCTTTAATTGAGATTTCCGCTTTGCTGCAGCTGTCTCAGAGAAGGCTGCTTCCTTAAGGAAAAGGGAGGGAGGGAAGAGGGAGCAAACTAAATGGAAAATGGAAGCACTTTACAGCCCAGTGGCATTAAGGTACAAAGTGCATTCCTCCCACTCCTCCCGCAGTCTGCAGGGTGTTCTGTTCTGTTCTATTCCAGAGCTTGTGGCACTGATCGATAGTGCTGCTTGCTGCTCAGGGCCCCCACCCCTCTCCTTCCAGCGACTATATATGGCGGGCAATCACTACGACCTTCCTGTGTGACTTTGGCCATGCAGAGTTTGCTCTGTGTGCTTTGGGCAGTTGGCTAATTGATGGTAAGAGCTCTCTGCACTGATTGAACGTTTGTTGATCAAGTGTAAAGTATTGAAGCACTATAAGAAACAGAGAAAAGTATATATCTGTATAATTAAGATAAAATTTAAATATTGTAGTGTCTATATGACTGCGATAACAGGGAATTTTCAGAATCACCACAGGGTTGCTGTAGCAGCTAAATGCATAATAAGAGGCTTCAAATCCTTTGTATTACACATCTCTACATGGCCTCAATGTCTTGTCAAGATGATTCAATATTTTTTCCAGCATCAAACAGGTAGAATCTTAACAGGCCTCATCACGTCGAGGCCTTGCCTGACATGCTTGGCTGTGTTCAGGCCTCTCCTGCTGAGCTTGAAAAATTTATAGTGATTTGTATGTGAACAAATCACTGGAGAACGTGAGGAGGTTTGTGAGAGTGTGAGGAGTCACAGCTTTGAAGCTACCTAACATTGCAGCTGCAAGGATGTACCTGTATGTGCATGTGTGTCTCTGAGTGTGTGCACATGTGTGTAAATATACATGCAAGTGTAACCATCACAGCGGGGCCAAACACTAACCAATGTTACAGACGAGACCAGAGGTTGCATAGCAACAGTGTGGCTGACCAGATATCTATTCTGTCCTTTGTAAAGCCAACCATCTCCAGCTCTTAACACCTTTCTTCTGTTTCCTTTCAAATAATAACCTCAGATCACTGAAAAGCACTTCTAACTTGATGACATGCTTTGCAATCAGGACGACACTATTTTCACCTTTGGAGAATTATGTAAAGGCTCAGAGTGGCCACAGTGCTTATTTAAGGGTTAAACCACTAAAATGCCACAGTGCATCACTATCAATGTGCTATTCTGTAACTTGATTCTGAATTCCCACATTAGATAAAACTACAGCTTTTTAGTGAAAGTTGCTAAGGGAGCATTTCTCTTGAGCTGAAACTTCCTCTCTGTTTGAGTTGCTAAGCTGACTTCAGATGGTGTCCCCTGTGTTTGCAACATGCAAGATGCCACCGTCAGCACATGAAACATCTATCACCACAGTGGCTGCTGCTCTGTGTTATGTAACACCTATGGTAGCACGAAAGCAAAATGAAACATGAAGGCGAAAGGAAGGAATTCGAGCAGAGCAGTGCCGAGCAAAGCTGGAGCTGTCTGCAATGAAACAGCATTCCCTGTTTCCAGCAGGGATCCAGGTTCGTCCAGCCTCATCCCATGTCCTCGCTGAACACTACCTAATTCCTGCTAGTACTGCCAAGAAATTAAGGCAAGAAATAATTTTGTCATGGCTTCCACAGCACATGTACATCCATCACATAAAGGATCATGTACATAATCATTGGCGGTTGTACAAAGATTTGATTCTGATAACGTAGTGAGGAAATACATTAATGGAAATTAACAGAACTACTTTAAAATTTGCTCCCAAAGAGACGCTGTTCCCGGGCTATGGCTGTGGAGTGACAAGGCAGGAGAACCTGAATCCGGTAGAAAAAAACATACACCTAGAAATCAGGAGTTTTACACCAGAGAACAAAATCCATTCAGTACACAGAAACAACCCAAAACAATTCAAACAACACCAGCACTTGTCATAATCAAAACAAAGCAAATTCATCACCACTGAAAACAAAGACTGATTGTTTTCTGTTTTTTAAACACCTTAACTGGTTGGTAGGGTTTTAAAACCAACTCAAGCTTTAGATCAAATTAAAAAAACAAACAAATCAAAGAACCAAAAATGTAGTTGACCTTGAAAGAATTGTCAAACGCAAAGTGACTGCAAAAATACAAGGAAACGTAAACTAAAAAAAAAGAACATAAAAAAGGATATTGAAAAATCATTGAGTCAACATGGACATCTGGCATTGGGTGAAGTTTTTAATTACCTCTTTACGCCATAGGCCATATTAAGCAAATTGTCCAGCCTGTAAAGAGAAGGAGGGTTCTGGGGTTAATGGTGGGCAGATGGTCGACTCACTCAATGGAACTAATGTTAAGTCCCTGTAGGAACTGCATGGTCCTCCTCACTCAAGAACAAACAAACCCATCTATAGTTGGCCCATTACACTGAGGAGCCCCACCAGAAAATGCTATCATCAGTTAATGAAGCTACTGTACCATCAGTACGGTCGGCACTTGCTCAGTTGGCCGCTGTGCTGCTTCAAAGGCTTCAGCAGAGCCCTGCACTAGCTGATGCGTGCAGGAGTCTAACAGGCTCATTGACATTACTGTAGGTGCGACCGTTTTATTGTTATACAAGATTGCAGCAGTGGACCGGTCACAGTTCAGTATTACAGTCAAATACAGAGCGGTAATGGCAGCAGGGCAAGAGCATAGCATGGCACTCGGCTATACTAGGATGCTAGGCTAGCCACAGTGCTACACACGGGCAAACAATCGATTTTACATGCAAGATATTGCATGTGGGTATCCATACAATTCATGCCGCCACATTGATGGTTTATTAGAAGATGGAGGTAATTTAAAAAAAAAACTTTCCATAAACTATGGTCTTTAATTTGTTAACGTTAACTGAGAGTTAATTGAGACAGCACCTGAGATGGCAGGAAATGATCCAGAGTTCTGTCAGTGTAATGGTTTGGCATTTGAATGAAGGTGAGCGAGAGAGGTGATGGTGATTAGTATGTTTTCCAGGAGGTGGACCAACAAAAAACACGACTGAACATTAAACTAGCCATGAAATTGTGAATGTCTGTCTTTGTGGTCGGGGTCAACCTGTTAAGTGCTAACAGGTCAGGTGGAATGGCTGAGTGTTAGTCAGAGGGTGTCCTCTGTCTAAAAGGGTTAGTTTTTGGGGAAATGTTCTGGTTTCATGATCATTTCAGCCCCGTGAGCTACAGCCATTGCAGTCAGCCAGGGGACACTGTGGTTTGCGTGTAAGTGTGTGTGGTGTGAGAACCAAGTAGGTTGTGTGTGTCTGTTTGTGAGCCAGACTTCAGAAACCTGTGGGCTGTATGAAGTGTTGGCCCTCTTGGAAAGATGCAGTCTGCTTGGTGACTCAATGACCTTCATTCCTCACTTGGGTCTGGCCTGTCTCATGTCTTATTAACTCCTCTGGCCTAATGGACAGGGGCCACGGCTTATTGAGCAACAGCTGGCCAGTGACGCCTCGTTCCTCTTGAAAACACTGCAAACTCTCTGACTTTGAATCGACTATCAGGCTTGTTTCTCCTTGTCTCCTTCAGTCAACAAGCATTTTCTTTCTCGAAACACAGCCACTTAACAAGTTTTACCAAAATCTTAAGACAGTATTATAAGTTTATTGTTTTTATCACAAAATGATCTTAACCATTCTACAGTTACACGACTTAAAAGCAACATTATTTTCCTACTTGATATATGCACAACTTCATTAGTATTCAATTGCAATTAAGAAAGCAATTAGGTTTTGAAGGCTTGTAATAAATAACTTGTATAATAATAATAATGATAATACTATTTATTTTGATAATTTAAAATCAAATTTACATTACATGTTAGACATAACAGATCAGTAGTCTTCTAATCAGGGACAATTTAACACCGGGATGCCAGGTAATTGTTGTTAAGCACCTTATGAATTAGAAATCCTGCTGAACTGAGGATCAGCTAAAGAGCAGTTTCATAACCTGTTTGTTTTAAAATTAGATTTTGACACTTGGTTACAAGTTACTTATACTGATGTTTTAAACAGCATTTTAAGATGCATTTTAAATGTGTAAAGTGTCATATTGTGAGAAGTATTTGCATTGAAATCCCCATGTTAAAATCAACTAAGTTAATTGCCAGTCCTTTTACATTCAACATGAAAGCTTTTAGGTAAATTGCAGAGCTACTTATTATCTACGCTGAAAGTGTGTCTGCACTGTAGCACTGTTTTCCCCTAACATTACCAAGAAGGAATGAAAGCATCCCTAAAACCAAGAAAAAAAGTGGAGAAAAGGATATACAGAATCATTAAAGCAGTAATTAGCCTATAACGTGGGAAGGGAACAAGCAGCCTGCTTTGTGGGTAAATGAGTCAATTGGAGAGGATGCTCAGAGGAGAGGCGCTCCAGGCCCGGGAGCACGAAGACATCTGCTGGCCGCCGGGCCGTTGGGCCACAACAAAACAACCTGCTGCTAACGCTCTCTTTCCCTCTCAGTACCTCTCTCTCTCTCTCCCTCTCTCTCATACACACACACACACACAGACACACACCCATGTACGAATCTACACTGATGCACGCTCACCACGCAAACACTCTGCCAG
>JAOXYL010000105.1:15336389-15350243 GCA_028564955.1 Terapon puta
TGTGTGTGTGTGTGTGTGGGTGTGTGTGTATGTGTGTATGTATATGTGTAGATGTTTGAGTGCTGATTCAATAAGTTGCAAGGTCAACATAAATTCTTCCTAGATCTCCATAAGGATGTGTATGTGTATGTGTATAAATGTCTCAGTAAGGAGTGGTTGCACAATCGTTGCTCAAGATGTGCACTTCCAAACTGACAATTTTTATCTTAAATAGATGTTTTACTTCCCTTTTACAGAAAGAATGAATGAACAGAAAGTGCTGTAAGTGGAACCATCTCCAGCACACAGCACCTCAAAGCCATAATGCCCTCATCGTAAGCATTTGTATGTGCAGCGTTCTTTCTGCCAGGAATGCAGAAGGCAAAATATAAAAGCTATTACAGAATACACACTTACAGTATTTCAAACAACGAAACGCTTAAGATATCTTCTCTTTAAGAGCACACAGACAGACTGGAAATTCACAGGTGGAGGCCTGGGGCTTATGTGCAAGTGTGTGTGGGCTGCAGCTAGGTGCGTGTAAGCTAGTCTTAAATAAAAGATTAACCCGTATGTCCCTGCCGTGTTACGAGAGCACCAGGCTGAGGTAGTTGTGCAAGCAGGCAGGCAGACAGGCAGGAAGGTAGGCAAGCAGGCAGGCGTATGGGGAGGAAGAAAGACACCCAGAGGTGGCTTTTCTACCAGCTGAAGTCAGCCAGGGTGACAGACAGAGCTAGAGTGTATACGCCTGCCCGCACCCGCCCGGGCCTCATGCCACGCTGGCATCATTGGAGCTGACAAGAGCAAGTCCACAGGAAGCTGGGGACCTGTCTGTCTCTCCTACCTCTGAGAGGCTCACGTGGTCACACCTTGTCAGCAAACACTCACAGGTTTGTCAAGCTGCTAACACTAATGGAAAACATATCAGGAGACGCACGCAAGCAAATACTGATCAATGGTTGCTTCTTGAAGTCAGTACTTTTCTCTATTTGAAATAATAAAGTTGACACAAAAGTACCAAACAACACAAAACTTATCTACTTTTATGTTGTGGTTTGTTCCCCAACAGACTGCTTAAATCACTGGTGGAATACTTTAATCTTGTAATGATAAAATATTAAAACTATTATTCACATTTTTAAAAACATTTTTTCTTTTTCAGTCAGTGAATTTATTTACATTCTTACACTTTGTTTTACACTCCTTCACACTGTTTAACACAACAGAAGCTATTGATATCCCCATCAGTATCAACAATATGTGGCTACAAAACACCAATTATCCACCTGAAATTTTTAAGTTTTACACAAAAATTTCAACATGTTAAATATAAAATCATTCCATCCTTATCTTGACTCAGATAAAAATGTCTGACTGTCAGAGCTTTATAAATTGATGTGTACATTTATGACAGGGGGGAAAACCCCACAGGTGTCTACTTCGACAGAAAGTGGTATTCTTTTCTCTTCTCACCATTCTTCTCTTTACCCCTCACTCTTGCAAACTTAGCTTCATCTGTTAATGATTTGGATGACTGTTAGAGAGTATAAAGCCTCTTGGCACTCCCTGCTAGAAGAGGGGATCTGTGCTTTGTTAGCCTAAAAGTTTGCACGAGGAAATTGCACCCATGGGAGAGCAAAACAGGCATACACCACAGGGGGAGATGGAGGGAGGGCAGGATTTATTTATAACTTTTTTTGCGTTGATGCTAAGTCATCAGAGAGACCTTGTAGTGCAGAGTAGAGAAGTACCCTAAATGGTTTAGAAGTAAGTGAACAAACATTTCTACCTCAGTCACGTTCCCCATTTAGAGCTCAAGCAGGTTTACAGCAATTCTGATGTGTTTTTTTTTTAACTCTCTCCAAATATCTGCTGTTAGCTTGGTTCCTCACTGCTGCTTGGCAAATCACACTTAAGGGGAAAATCGGATGGAGAGAGAACATGGTGATGGTGATGATGATAGCATGTGGTATTCTGGTGTTATTTTTGTACACACCATCCTCCATTATCCGGGTGTATCTGACTCTCAGGCTCCATTTTGTGGCCCATTACAGAGGAAGAGGAAGATGGTCCTAAAGAGGAATTGTAGAGGTCCAGAACACACTTGAAAGAACGAGAGAACAGCAGGAGGCAGGAATGGCTGGGCTAGTAGCCATGTCTGTTTTACAGTCAAAATTGTCATTGCTATTGGCCTTTTGGTTGTACTTAATCTATTACAGGAAATATAATTCTGCGACTGTGTTCGTGTGTGTATCTGTGTATGTGTGTGTTTACTCTCCTCACCCTGCCTGCTATCCGAAAACGGCTTGGATCATCTAGACTGCCTGCCTGCCTGGTGCTCTTTAATGAGATTATCAGGAGAAGAGTGTCAGTAAGTAGGATCTAAAATGAAAGCCATTATGGAGCATTATCACAGAGCCGCAACACCCCAACCCCCCCACCCCCCACCCACCTCCGATCCATCTGCTGTATGGCCACCCACACAGCCACTACGCCCAGATTACAGCCATGATTAGCACGGCAAAGTGCTGCTTAATTTAAACACCTCTGGAGAACATGTGGCACTTTGCTGCATTGCTGAGTCACAGTGCTTGAATGCTCACAGAGGGCAGAGATGGATTTCTTCTTGTAGAAGACAACACATGCAGTGACTCCTCATAAATGCTAGAATTGGAAAGATGTTGCACTGTGGGCTTATGTGTGCACATATTCATTACATATTTCATTATTCATATGTGCCTACAATAAACACACAGCGTACAACCAGGCTGCAGCATCTACACCTAGCTTTGATCATTTTTACAGAACAGTATGTGAACAGTTTTTGAACATCTTGTCTGTTTTAAAAATATTTTACTATTAACATTCTGCTGTGATTTGACCATAAAGGCAAATATGAAAAAACAAAAACAACGTTTCAGCTGAACACCACCACAAAAAAACTTGACATTTAGATTACCAACAATCCTAAAATAATTGGTTAGTTGATTTATGATTGAGACTACAATATTCTACTTTAAGAGAAGGATGCTGTTGTGAATAGAAAGTCCAATCCTAAAGTCCCAGGATCAGGAAAGTTGAAATAGTCAGACTAGAAAGCGAGCATCAAATCCCTTCCAGCTCTATGGGAGCTCACAATAGCAGCTCACCTTGTGATTTTTCCCTTTTCTCTTTTCTTTGGAGGAAATGCCTTTGAGGACCACCAAATCATCACACAGTACTCTGCATCATATTCTAATCCCTGCCTATTTCTATTTGAGTCAGTGTATCATGTAGTCATTGAAAGCATTTCAACTTCTCAATGGGAGATTTTCATGTTTTTATTTCAGTGAAATACATGCTCCTAGCATAGCCTGAGAATACCAAAAAAATCCTGATGTTCCTGATGTCTTTTGAAAACCACCGGATACTCCTCAAATTATATTCTTAGTTCATGAAAAGTTGATATTTTGGGCTACACAGCATCAATAACCCTGTAAGACAGAAAATGCTCCATTCTGTACCTGTGATCTTGTCGCGCACCAGCTTGCAGGACTCAATCTCGCCGATGCTACCAAACAGGCTGCGGAACTCCTCCTGGGTCATGTTCTGGGGCAGGTAGTTGACAATGAGGTTGGTCTTGCTGTCGTCATTTGTTGGCCCAGTCTGCATGGGCGAAGGGCAGCCGCGGCTGTTGGTGGTCGGCCCGTTGGCTGTGTTGCCTCCTCCGCTGGGGCCATTTGTCACTGGAGCCTCCATGTTACTGATAATCTGGAGCAGGAGGGAGAGGTGTGGGGAGGACCCATAGAGAAAAAAGCAGGAAGGAAGGAGAGATGGCATTCATTAGCAAAGTCTTGTATTTAAGTACTGTATTTAGCATTTTGGAACACTGAATATGTAGTAAGGCATACAAGACTCTGACAAAGTGGTTATTTTCTAAATTAATTTGCTAAAAGGAATGACTTTTGTTGCATTAAGTGAAATCAACAGTCTGGGTTAAAAGGGCCTTTTAAAGGCCTGTTTTCAGATACTGCATTTAAACATTTGAAAGGTTTTAAAGAAGCTTTGTACATACTGCATGTTGCTATTTTGGAACTGCCATACAATTCATTCTTGGCATTTTAACTGACAGGTAAAGTGTTGGTATGGGTGGTAGACTAGAACAATGGCATTTCAGTGTTTCTCTCAGTAGAAAAGATCAATGCATTTTTACATTACTTGGGTAATATGACAGTATAACATATAAGATTTGGTTTGGTTGGCAGTGAGCAGCACTACTTTTATAGCAATTTACAGGATTTTGCATTAGTGTGATAAAGTACCCAGGCTTTTTAGGCATTCAATTAATTTATAATTTTTCGCATTTTAAGGCAGAGTTAATATTTATACATCATGCAGGGATGGCAAAAAAAGTAGTCCATAGTGCTCAGTAACTCATATTTGTGAGCAGTAACCAAAATATAAAACCTATAATATCACAAAGTGTTTATCACAATGCATCATCAATATTTAATCAAAACATGACTTAACACTAATATGGAATCACAAACTAAACATGTAGTGAATAGACTGTACACAGTACATTCCACATCTCTAAACCTACAGCAAAAGAAAGAGAAATAAAAAAGAGAAATACAGCAGACACCAAAAACACAGAGGATAACTGGCTTCATTATTAGACAGCAAAAGGTGTCTCTTCATGGCTCTCTGATAACTGCTGAGGTTTGTGGGAGGGGGCAGCACGGGGCCAGCCCCTAAGCTTGTTAACTGACTGCTGATGCTGCTACTGTGACAGAGAGAAGTTTGCCATTCAGGTTTGGCAGAGCAAATCAGGATCAAAATGTTCGAATAGGAACTGTGAGCTCAGTGTAAGAGTGAGAAAACAAGTTGAGAAGGAGTGAGTCAAAAGTCTGAGGAGGAGGGAGGTAGGTTGCACTTTGCTTTTCTGCCAGAGCACTCTGATACATATTTAATACAAATGCTTATTCTGAGCGAACATTATTCTCCAACAAAAGCAACGTGTGAAGTGAAATTATTCATACATTTGCATAAAAACATTTGTTTGATCAAATTAATGGCTTTTGTTGTGTATATATATGTGTGAGTGTGTGAGAGAGGGGGGTGTCAGTGTTTCACAAATGGGAAGAGTGGAGACAACTTTATCTAATTGCTAAATGGTGGGAAGACAGAACTGAAAAGAAAAGAAGATAGCTGCAGTACAAATGTATAGAGCATCATTGTGTTTTGACCTGTGCTGGAACAGACCAGGAGACTGTAAACTGAATGATGACAGGATGTTTGTGAACTATTACCTTGTGGATGTTCTGCAGTCTTCCTTTGTTCTGATAATAGATCATGCATCTTATGTATGCATGTGTGTGAATAGAGAGCCTTACTAAACTAAAATGAATGCCTGTCCATGTCCATTTCAGCACAGACTCACGAGTTCCCATCACATTGCTGCGCACGCACTGTAATGACCTAACATGCTGAAACCCAAATTAAGATGAAAATATTCTTTAATCTGATTCAATCAAATTTTTAAAGTCATCACTCAGATCTCCCCCACTCCCCTGTTCAACCATTCAGCTCAGTCTATTTTTAACTATTCTTAAGTACACGCAGACAGGCTGCACTTGGAAGCAGGGCTGGTTTTAGCAAAGGAGAAACGGCACACAAGTCGTATTTCACTCTATTTCTGGATTATCAAAAGGCCGGACCCGTGTTCTAATAATATAGCTCAAAGCAGAATTTAAAAATTTCCAGATTGTCCAGAAATAGTTTTCAAAACCATTTTAGACATTTACAATACTTGCACATCTCGGCTTTCATCACTTTACTTTTATCTATCTAATCTAACTTCAAGTAGTGGGGATAACGATAAATTAAAGTGCTAGCAAACAAGTACCTTTTCAGTTAACAAAGAAATTAAACTAATGTATTCATACTATTATATGCATATAGCAGACTGCATTACCATTCACTATGTAAATATCATTATTTCCTATCAAAGATATCCACATGGCATCTGTGTGACTGCCATTTATTACATGAGTATACACAAATGTGAGATTTCTTGGAAATTTACAGTACTGTATTTATTTATCTATTATCTATTATTTCATCATTTATTGGATTCATGAGTAAGGTGAATTTCAGTGGATTCAAAATAGTTTGCCAGTTCACCATCAAAAACATGTCTAAGAAAAGTCAAATGGTGTGTGATTCATTTTAATGAGAAATTTAAAACAGATAGGAAAGCCTGTCTTTTTATCCATTTAAAGCTGATTTTCTTTACCTCTAACTAAAGTAACAGCATGGCAACAATATCATGGGATGGCATACAGGGCTTACATGAGTTGAAACATCCACCTTTTCCTGGCTTTGGGAAGACCTTATAAAAAAGGAGGCGTTTCTTATCATTTACTGTTCTTCTTTTCCTCCATTTAAATGTTTAGGAGCAGCAACAACAAAATGTCAGTCTTGAATCGGTTTCCATCCTTTCATTTTACACACACACACACACACACACACAAAGAGAGCCATGCATTCACACTCAATGGCATCTGCAGTGAGTGGAAAAGAACACAGTCGAACACACGCACACACACACACACACACACACACACAGGCACACACACACACACGCACACACACACATATAGAAAGAACAATGGCCTAAGCCCACAGCAGAAAACAAACAGACAGGGAGATGTCTAAAAGCTCTCAAGATGAGAGCTGCATGCAAATTGTTCTTTTGACAGTATCCTTTCCTACTCACTCACTACTCTACCACAACAGAGATATAGAGACAGAGTGAAAAAGACAGAGGGGGAGAGACAGAGAGAGCGAGAGAGACAGAGAGTGGAGAGGAAGGAGAGAATAGTATCTAGCCATAACAGAGTTGATTGGAGAGGGCCTTATTAAATCTGTTTACATTCCCTGCTGGGCTCCATTCTGTCAGAGAGACTTTCAACTCCATGGGACGTTTTCTGAGGAGTTTTTACACCAAAATGGCTGCCTCTAATTAACAGGGACCTGCCGAGTCCCAGTGGCCAATTATATTCCTCTCCTTGTCCCTGCCCAACAGCATTTGTGCTGCTCAGCAGTCCACTTCATGTTGGTTGTGAGCACTCTAGCTGCCCGTGCTCTCCCACTGCGGAGCCCAGTACTAGTGGACAGAACTCACTGCGTGTCCTGCTGACTTAGTACAACACACAGCCCTTCTCAAGCTCTCAGCCTCAAGATGCGGCTTATTTTACTCAGAAGTTATAATTCCACTCTTGTAGGAGGCAGAGCCAGCACTGGGTCTCTAGTTAACAGTAAAGCACGTGGACAGAGTGTGGCTGTTGTAAATATGTGACATAAATGTGGAAGATGGTGTCAGACAGAATTTAGAATAAGTGGTTACTATTATAAGATACCTGATGATCACTCTTAATTCTAGCATTTTAAGAATGATGAATCAATTTGGTTTGACCTAAACACTGATGAGGCAACAGTTGCTGCATACAAAAGTGTATACATTTTAATTTAGCATATTTAATGAGTGCTAGAGTGCCCAATACAGGAAAAAGGGCTGAGCAACTTAATTAAATTCCAGTGTGTCTGCAAGGAAGTACACGTCCATTGGAAAAGCCCACTGGTGCAGCTTTGGATATGTTAATGAAGGCTAAACAGCACAATGATTTGTAACAAGTGCAGTATTAATACTAAAACATCATTATGTACATAGAAATTGAAAATGTTTTAGCCATAAACGTGCAACATTAGTTTCCTATATGCAATAGATGAACACATCAGCAGCTGAATATTGCTTTTCAGTCATCTCTGCACAACTCCATTGTAACCCCCGGGCCTCCCTCCTGCCCTACGTCTATTGCCCCATCCATCAATCTCTGCTCCACTTCCAATTGTCTCAGTCAGCAGCATCACCAACCAGTACGCATTTATGTAAACATAGTACAATATCAGATCATATTACTTCATGGGTGTGTAAAATGGCTGGGCCATCCATTTGGCAGCAGTAGTCTCCTTACCATCTTTGGCTGTGTCAGCAATCCCTTCTCTGCCCAGCCCTGGAGCTGTGGGAGCTCTGCCTGACGCCACTGTGTCTCTGTCGACCCCTATGGAGCGGAGCACAGGGAGGGAGGGACGCACAGCCCACCATCAGCATCATACACTCACTTTACAGGGTTAGGGTTGTAGTGGGATTTGGGGAGTGGGGAGGGGGGTTGGGGGGTGTTTGGTGAAAATGGCGGCTCACTAGAAAAATACAGTTACATCTTTACAGTCATTCCACCAGTCAAACTAGAATAAAGACAGGTGGCACGGGATTATGTTGTTTCATTGATTTTGAGTGGGGTGATGATTAAGATTTGGAAAACTCTGCTAAGACAGAAATCATTTCACTTGTTTTCAATCATTTGAGTTGACTGAATAAAACTGCATGTGTGTTGAAGCCGGCAGATTGGTGTGGTGACTGCAATGACCTTGGCAGAGTTTATAATGAGGGTTTCCCTCTTGCTCTCTGTGGGTAAACAAGCCTGTGGTTGAAGAGACAGAAATGCCACAAATGAGCAGGAAGTCTGTTCGCTGGCTCTCCAGAGCAGGGGGCTTAAACGCCTGCAGCTATCTACGGATGCTACAAGCAGCCAATTTAGCAGGAGAGGAGGAAGACAGGAGGGATGACCTCTGCCTTCATTTACTCCTTCAGAGAGATGAAGAGAGGGAGTGAGGGATCAGATGGGAGGAGGAAGAAAAGGCAAGGACTGAGTAATGGGGAAGACACTTCCAATACTTCAAAGAAAGGGAGACAGAGGTGGTGGTGGTGGGGGGGAGTCTGCACATGTTCTGTTGTCAATGTGTCTTGTAAACTTAGGCAGGAATGCATAATGGAGGTCTAAATGAGAGTGAACTGTCAACTTGAAAGGGAAAAATAAGATACAGAAGAGCAGAGAGGTCATGGTAGAAAGGAGGACAAGGAATTTTGTTTCTACCAGGTGACAGGTAATGGTGAACTTTGAGATTTTTTGGGGATGATCTTATAGAAATATCAAATTGAGCCACCTTTGTTTTAGTCTGGTGAGAGCCAAAGGGATGGTGTTAAATAAGGTTATGTGGAGTATAAAAAGCACTTTCTTACTTTGAGAAACTGACTGGGAAAAATGGGACAGAAGCAGTTTTTTGTTTACATTTTCAAGCTTTGCAGGTGTGCCAAAGTCAGTGAGGTGACTATCTAATCTGAAAGACCCAAGAGTGCCACTATACCCGTGTCCAAGCTAGCTACAGTTTGCAGCCACCACATGTACAGTATAGTGGACCGATATTCATCTCATCAAGAGGATACAGGACAAAATACTGTGCAACTTGCTGTTAAGTTGAAAAGCTATCCTGAAAAAAGAAATGTTAGGCAGAGGTGAAACATCAAAAGCATTTTTCACCCATTCTGCAAAGCCGTCATTTTACATACTATGTCAGTGCGGAAATAGGAATGGCGTGTCGCAGCAAGCAGACAGTGCAGTGTTATCGCAGCATGTTCACATGTGGTGATAGAAATGTAAGAAGCAGCAAGCAGATGTATATGAGTCTCCATTTCAACAGCCAACGTATAATGCAAGAGAGCATACTGTCGGCAAAAAGAAATATTACATTTCTCAGAAGTGCATTTAAGTCTCTGCATCCCATCTTCGAAACACTACTCGGTGCTCAATATTCAATGCTCAACCATTCGATAAAACAAACACAGTCTCAAGCGTAACACACACACCGACACGTGCAACACCCACACACAATTTCATCTTTCATCATATTATCGCCGTCCTTGCATTTATCACATGAACACACACATGTGCGTCTTCAGATAAAATCTCAAATAACACTAGAATAAGGGTGCAATGCAATTACTTTCACCAACCATTGAGATGAAAAACCGCTCATGGATACATTTTCAATTATTCAGGGAATACATTTCAGTCGGTGCTCAGATGCTGGGAAAACTTATTATATAATCAATACACTCTATAACGCCATTAATATTTGATGCCACAAAAGTGCTTCCTGTCTCCTTGGGCTCCCGGCCAATGGTGTCTGGGCACTGCAGTCAAATAGGACGAGCCTTATCCGCCTACAGCGAGGAAAGGGAGTAAACATTTGTTTTCCTCTAACAGTGGAAAATACTGAAGATACAGGCAGCTTTTAGATTAATGGTATATAAAAATTATTGTCTTTCATCCATACTATGCACAGAGATTAGCTCTGCCTCTCCTACTCCAGAGCCCAATGTCACGTATGGCACAAGCTAAAATTTAGATGATCGAGGAGTTTTTGTATTCCTCTTCTGTCCTTTTCACCTTCGTCACTCCTCTGCTGATTTTACGCCATAAAACCACCACTTTATATTGCTGGCCTGGCGCAGGCTTCCCTCCCCCTTCTCTTACAGGGCTTAGACAATCAATTTACCCTGACTTGGCCAGGATAGATGGAGGCTGTAGAGACTGCGGAGTAGACAGTATGCTGCAGGATCTCTCCACTGATAGACACACTGCCTGGCAGCTACAAAATGGAGCCAGCATGCAACCATCTGACTTGTGAGACTTCGCCATCTTGCTTCAGATATTATTTGTGATTTCCTTATGCCATATGCATCTTCTTTTTATTTACTCATTTAATTTGTTAGAATCAGAAAATTGAATGACATACAATAATCAGACAGAAAATAATCAGAATTATTTTAGTCTACTATCAAATGAACATTGTTTACATGTGCTTTCCTATCCGTACATCCAGATATGCTAATTTGTGTTGTGTCCCTCTCTTGCAACCATAACACAACAACACCTGTTACTGCTAAACACGGATTGAACTCCCTCTTGGTCCCCCAAAGTGATACTGAATTGGAGTTCCTATCAAACTGACTGAGACACAAAGAGATTAATACGACTTTACTATCTCAGCTTCTCGGCCAGTCAAGTTCCCTGTAATGCTCTGTGCGCTATTGATTTTTATTTTTCTCTCTCCTCTCCCTTTCTTCCTGGCTGTCTCTCTCTTGCCATCCCTCCACCTCCACCAGCATCTTTCGAGCTCTGAAATGTCCTGCAGGTCAGACGGATGCTGGGCCGGATCAATCAGGGAAAGTAATCTGGGACGCCTCATGCACGCAAGCACACACACAGACACATCACAGGCACTCGCTGACACACACACGCACACACTCACGCACCCCCCTCCTCTGTTGCACTCTGGCCTGCCTGCCTCCAGTCTCATCGATCTGCATCTACTTTACCAAATGGATTCTCCTCTTCTTCTATACTCCTCAACCTCTTTTCTCTCGCTGTGACTTGGAATAATAAATGTTCCAGACCAGGCAAGACGTGTACGTAAGCAATTTTTCATTTAACTTTGGCGTGAGTTTTTTTCTCTCACTCTCTTCTTCCTCTTTTGTGAGGTTTCAGGCTTTTGCTGAGATCGATGCAGCTTTCCCACACACTCCCTCGCAGCCCCTGGGTAATCGGCACACACTTGTCTAAGGTCAGAGGTCAGTAGATGACAGCATACTTCCTATTGCCATGGGGTATGTCAGACATGATCTAGACAATAATCTCAGAACAATTATAGGATGAGGCTTAGGAAAGATTCATATTTTCAAATGTCAAACATATGTATATTTTCAGCATTACTTGTTTCAGAAGGCTAAAGAGTCTGGCACAACAAAGGTTTTACCACATTTATCATTTCAATGTTCAAAGCTGAAGTGATGTAACTTGTTCGACTTCTCCTCTATTCACATTTACTTGGATAAAGTTCTTTTTATCTAAAAACTTCTCTTTGTGGCCAGTCAAAGGACGACCCCTCTGAATATCCTTTAAGGACAATGACTGAGGACCTGCAGTTCTCCATAGAGACGTACATAGTCATTCTGTCTCACTCTCATTCACTCACACACATACACGCACACAAATAAAACACACACCACAGTCTCCTTTCCTCAGCCAAACTGTAGGCGGAACTGGAGCCATTTGTCCACTGGCTGAATCCCAACTCTGCACCAACGCATGCAGAAAATTGGTGAGCATCTTGACTCTGGAGATGACACTTCAATTTGTGCAGCTCCAGTGACTGGTGCTCTGCAGTTTCTCCCCTGTGGGGGTGTGAGATCAGCTGGACACCTGCCTAGCTGTTTGGCTGAGGCCTGGAGCATGGGGACTGGGCCTTGGAATTGAAGGCCTGGCCTTGCCTGTCAGCTCAAGTCCCTGTCCCTGAGCCCCAGCCCTAGTCTGGCCTCTCAGGTCCTCATCACAGTTCCCCTACTTGCCGCTGTGCCAGGAACAGTCCCTTGCTTGATGCCCCTGACCCCTATTTCTCAATCCAACCCTCAGCTACAAGTCAATGCAACACCATCAGCCCGACAGCGGTCTTCCCTTGAACAGCATCAAACCCCCATCAACAGCTTGCCAGCCTTTGTTCCAGTCTGAGCTGCTGCAGCCAGTATCTCTGCTCCCAGCTCAGTCAAATCAGCAAGATGTCTCTGCTGTGCATCGCTGTCTGTCCTGCTGTAATCCCTGGGTGTGACGGATGGAACGATCACTGTCGAGGCCTTCAGCTAGGACATTTGGTGGATTAAAGAGGCTAAATCGTCGTCTCATCCCCTACATGGGATTCTATCCTTAATTAACTGTCATTAGTGTGGTTAAAGGTTTTAGTGGAGATGATATCTATCTAACATGGAGGGCCTATTCAAAAAGTATTAACCTTGTTTCTGTGGCTGGTGAGTGCAAAAGATACATTCTGAATGAGAGAAACAAAGCAGGAGAGAGGAACAACCCTCTCAGCCTACCGTCTTCCTCTTTTTCATAACACAAAAAAATCATGTGTGCCTTACTATGTTGAGATGTAATTTGGTTACTTTTACTCACTGTGACTGCTCTCTGAATAAATATAAGTGGCACTGCAATAGAGTCTACAGCACCATGATGACAACATGCCGCCCCCCCTCCCGGCAGTGATCTGGGTTGCATTTCAGGGAATAGCTTGTGTTTTACAGAATAGTGCCCATTTCCGTCTTGAGCTGAAGTTGCTTTTAGGACAGAGGATAGAGGACGCAGAAACAGACAGTGAGGCAGAGAGAGCAGGCAGGCCAATCCATCTGAGTCAGCACCATGTGTCATGAGCGAGGACACCACCTCCACAAGTAGCTGGCAGGTGAATGCAGCCCCGCACCTGTGCAGGCAACCAGCCATTTTAGCGAAGCTGTCTTCTATCTTTAGCAAAATGCACTAAAATACACTTCTGTGTGCATAAACAAACATATGCACAAATGCACAGATATTCCCTCACCTCAACTACCCAACTGTACACCGTTACTGTGCCCACCTGCATGTATCAGGTCAGAAATGAGCAAGTCAGCAGTCTCATGCTATTGCAACTGACTAGAAAACAACTGTACATTCCTTGCTTGCTCGGGCCTGTAGTCACACTCGTGGTGTATTTACAAAAAAGTCCTTGAAGAAAAAGATATCTAGCTAAGGCAACTTTCCCATAAGGGGTCGCTGAGAATATTTTTCCCTGAGCAACAGAATAAGAAACTTGTAACCTCCTCTGACTGAACTCAATTTTCTATATAATTCACAGCAGGAGTTCTAATTAAAACTGTTTTGAGGCTGGAAGTGGTGATATTGGCTTTGTTGAACAGGTATTTAAAAAGCTATAAACAGCCTGGAGGTATACGATAAGAACAAAACCTACAGCACAGGACTTGCAATGAGAGCAAGGGAGAGAGAGAAACACTGGTCTGGCTGCTAAGCAGAAGCAGAGCTCTTCCTAATCTAATCACTGTTTCCCCCATCAGCTGCATCTCAGACACAGCTCGCTTGTGTGTGTGCGTGTTTGTGTGTGTGT
>JAOXYL010000105.1:15350343-15360695 GCA_028564955.1 Terapon puta
TAATCTAATCACTGTTTCCCCCATCAGCTGCATCTCAGACACAGCTCGCTTGTGTGTGTGCGTGTTTGTGTGTGTGTTTGTGTGTGTGTGTGTGCGTGTCTGCCTTGCAGCAAAGGCATAGAGCTAAATCACATAGACACCAACCGACCGTCGTACTCGAGAATTCATTCCACAGCCTTGGGTACCGAGTACTGAGGGTGTGGCTGAGTGTATGTTGGCGTGTGAATGTGTGTGTGTGTGCCTGTGTGCCTAGCTAATCTGGTTATTGATTCAGCTCCGAACCGGAGCTTGTATAATCAAATAGCTGTGAGGGGAAAGGACAGCCGTCTGTCATCTGTCTTAATGAGTAAACCGTTTGATGGAGGCAATGAATAACTCAAAACTACATGTTTGATGTAGACGAGGTTACTACATTGCTGACAGAGTGACAAGCTAAAATGTTTATATACATCCTCTGGCAAATCTCTTGGCACCCTTCTTCCAGTCAGATCATTTCATTCTTATTGTCACAACAGGTATCCTGCCCTTTCTGTTCCTTGGAATAGTTATGAACCTAGTGGCATCTACATATTCATTTACATTAATCCCTCTGTAAAACAGATTGTTCACTGTGTTTGGGAAACATTCGCTATTTCAATATGCTGCCATTAAAATAGCCAGAATTCTCTAAAGTTACTTTGTACTAGTCATTACACAATCAATTTGGAGTTTGACTTTAGAATTTGTAGTGAGTCCATCTTCTGTGAAAATCTAATCTCGGTGTAACTTGATGTGAGAGTCGTGCAATTTAGAAATGGCTTCCACTGCAGCAGGAAGAGAGGAGAGTGAGACACAAAAGCCTAAATGTATACCAGCGCAGCTAACAGACGAGGCCCGCGGCACACCAGCTACACCATTAAGTGTGGCGTGCATTCAAACGAGCAGATTAATCCCCCCTACTGCTGTACAGTGCAGAGTAATTGAAAATGCCCACAGGAGACTATCTTGCTCGTATACTGTGTGCATGTGCCAGGGAGTCAACATATAGAAGGCGGTGGCTGATTGCCACAGAAAATTCTGCAACAGCGTTTTAGTCTGACAGCATGTGCCAGAGTGTCGTGCAGCCGCGAGATAGCACACATCTGTCTTTCTACTGTTCCCATTTTCTCTCTCTCTCTCTTTCTTTTCTCTTTCTGACTTTTTCTCCCTCTTCCTGCCAATACCAACTTGACAGGTGCTGCCCATGCCTGCTGCTGATGTTTATCGGCCTTGATAAGCATCGGATATCTCATTTCCCCCTATTTCCATCTGGTTATACTGCACAGGAGAAATGGCATTCCTGTCGATTTAAAGGGGATATGCGTTGGCCATGAGAGTCCGTAGTCCGGTTGGGGCAAACGCCTCCCTTATCAGAATTACTATCCCAAACTGTGGCCAGATAACTGCCGGTGCCTTGAGCTGGTTGGCTTTCTCTGGCCTCACATGTGCCGCATCAAAAAGGGAAAGCAAAACCTCTGACAGAAAAGATAGACAGGTATTATCTACCTCCTTGCCTGCATTTTCTCTAACAGTCCATGAAGAGATAGCTTTTCCTTTTAGATTAAGTCTGTCAAACCCAGCGTAATGATCTTTATGTACTGTGGTCTTGATCTCTGAGTCACTGAACACTACTGACTTGCAAATAGACCTTCCGTGTCCCCTCTCCTGCCGCGGTGGGATTTTCCAGTGTCTTGGTATATTGTGTAGACCGAGATCAGCCCTTTCTGTCCCTGTGTTAGGGCTAGAGGCTGTCAAGTGGGATGTGGTGTTTGTAGGCCCTAATGTGTCTATTACTCACCACAATGGTGCCATTTTGTTGCATGTTCGGTTGCATGTTCAATCTATAATTCATCTGGCTACAGAAATATATAAATGTTTAATATGTCAGAGGCGGTGAGGCCTGTCTAAACCATGACCTTGAAATGTCCTTTAAACATCACACAGCAACAGCGCTGGGGCCAGTTAAGCTGCCAAAGCCAAACAACAGGCAAACACACACACACACACCCTCGCTCCCTGTCTCTCACTCACACACACACACACACACACACACATAGCCTGTCTGCCTGCTGATGCTTTCCGCTGCTTTCTGTTCCTCTTTTTTTCCTGGGATGCAAAATGCAGATGAGACGAGTCAGCCGCTTGTGCACAGTCTCGGGAGAAACTGCCACTCAAATCCAAACATCTGTATGAATACCAAAACACACAGGGTACAGTGGAGGATGAGAGAAAGAGAGGGAGGAAGAAAGACAGCGAGAGAGAGAGAGAGAAGACGAGGGAGAGAGAGGATCGAAAAAGAATGAGCAGTAAAGTAGCTAAGAAAGCCACTGTTCCTCTCTCCTTCTGTATCTTTGACTGAACAAAGAGCTATATACACATGAATACCTCTTTCCTCCCACTGTATTTTCCATCGGGATATTTATTCTGAAAAGCAGCGATGCACAACAAGGGCTCGGTCCTGTGTTTGCTAGTGGGCTGAGGCGCTAACACTCCCCAGCTGATTATGTGTCTGTCTGTAGCAGTTTGAGCTGCTGCCAAAGGAATTAGGTCTAGTATTTGTGAATGCTGCTCCCCTCACAGCAGAATGCCTTGCTATGCCTCTCAGATTTCTAGCGTTTTAAAAAGAGAGAGAGGGGAAAAAAAACATTTTAAATAAATGAAGGAAATCGCTGTGGAAGCCTATTAAATTTTCAACGTGACCGTTTTGTGAGTCTTCATGTGTGTTTAGGCTTCACACAAAAGGAATATTTAAAAACCAAAGCGTGCTAATTGGGACAGAGATTGTTACAGCAGCTTCTTATTCAAACAGGCTTTTGGCTCATTAACTGCTTCCATCCAGCTTTTGTTTAAAGGAAAGTGGAAAAGACATTTAAAGACAATAAAATATTTTGCGATATTTATACAGACACTGTACCACCAAAATGCTGATAGACTGGGTAATGTGCTCACATAAAATATGCCAAAGCAGAGGCACAACCTCTTACCCTGGGTGTAAATGAAAAAGGAAAAGCGACTTTGTTTTTCAGCTATGTATCTTACTATTATCACATCAGACACAAACCAAATACAGCAGCTATGTTTTTAACCACAAGACGACCACATCAATAAAATTAATTTATTAATACTATAGAGTATATGCATATTTTATAGGAGACTATTTCACTCATTTTTTCAACTTTAATAACAGGGTGAATTTACAATCTAGCTTAAATAATGTATTATTGTAGACCAAACCCACCTTATACATAACTGCAAATTGAGGGAGGACTTGATTTCCTTCAGAGGATATTCAACTTTTTGTGAGTATTGTCTGAATTAGTTTGCATATAAAGACAACAGACAATTCCAAATGTAATATAATCCAACTGATGTAATGTAATGCAACTGTCTTTCACTACTATCTATGGCTAACGCATCCCTATCACCTCTATCCAGAGAACTCCACCATGAACCTCATTATGGTCTGGGTCACAGTTAATGCAGTAAACATGTAATTACACATGACTACCGGCAGTGTCTTTCTGTGAGCGACTCATCCTTTTGTACACATCTGACTGGAAATGCTATTAAAGCCAGAGACATATAGAGTATGATGCACCTCAGACACACACATGTACACCTTCCACTTAATGTACCTACCTGTGTATTAATTAATAACTACATACAAGAACTACATTATGAATACATGAACACAATCACAGTGTGACTGTTTGACATTTCACCGTTCTATAGCTAATTACTGGGGATGTGGTGAACTACAGTGCAGCCTCTGAATGTATAAAACTGTTAAAACAACATCAACAGAAACACAGTGGAATTACACACAAGGCCTAAGTATGCTAAAGGCTCTCTACTTGGTTCATGTTTACCTACTGACTCTCTACAAAGTTGGTACAGGACTTATACTGCGTGCTGAAAAAAATGGACAACTGGCAGACCCAGAGCGTGCATTAACACCTTCACCAAAGTTTTTCTGCTGCTCATTAAAAAAATCACAAACTATCATATTAGCCATACACCATTTGAAAACTCTTTCTATAAGCAAATAAGCAGGCGGAGCCCAGGGGAACAGCTTTGAGGAAGTAAAAACAGGATGCTTAGATTTTGTGTTTGTTGTGTCGAACATCTCAACAAAGGACCAGTCTGGATGGATGTTTGTCAGACAAGAGGGATCATGGGATGATCTAGTTGTTTAAGCATTTTTTTTTTTACGAAAGCTAAAATGTTTGTAATTTTTGATCATTCATGACTGCAGATAACCAGAAACCTGAACCATTTGTACACTTAGAGCCAAGTTAAGCTTAAATTCTTCCATAATGCTAACACTAATGACTGTACTTTGTCTACATATGTGATCTGACGCACACCTGTGGTTAATCCTAGAGAGTTCGTATTTGACTGTTGGAACACGAGAAAGAAGATTAAGAGGCAATTGTTCGTATGTCTAAACCACTTCTCCATCTCTCTGTCTTTCTCACTTACTCTATCTGTTTGCTTTGTGTTTAATCAGGCCCTTGTTAACAACGTCAGTCTGCATCTGGACACACGTCAGTTGCCGTGTCCTGTTACTTTCACTTTGGCTTTTATTTGTCAGCTCATCGTCCATCATTTGTTACTTGATGTCTAGGAATCACCTTCATTGCTGCTCAGACCTGTAATCACCTCAGGACTGCCTAACCAAGCACCTGGCCTTATCCTGTGTTTTTCTAATCTTTGATTACATTAAAATCACCAAGCGCACACTCGGCCGGTGCACTGTAGCTAATAAATTCCTCACACACCACACCCTATTAGCATTGATGTGTAACCTTGGAGCTCACGGTGTTCTGCCTGAGGGTAATAGATCCACCGTACGTTTGTGTGTGCATGTGTGTGTATGTATGTGCGTGAAATGATGGCCTGTCTCTAGCCCGGGTCCCCCACTGGGTCCCATCAGAAGGCTTCACCGTGCACACTCATATTTAATACCTCCAATACTGAGGAACATTCGACTTTTCTCTCCCTCTCTCACTGTTCCTTTTGTCTCTCCTTTTATGTCAATAAAACACCACTGTATATAATAAGAGCAGACCTACATGTGTGTATGTATGTATGTATGTATGTATACACACACACACACACACATTTTGTATATAATAAAAACAATACACTGTTTCTCTGCATTCACGCCCATCTTCTCACACCATCACTCATGTGTCTAGAGGCTAGGCCGCTCTATCTGAGCACCACCATGCTGCTAGCCATGAGTGTCCACGGAGACGGCATACCAGCTAGCGTCATTCGCCTAGTCACCAAACAGGGGAGTCGCCTTCATTTCAATTAGCATTTTGATTGCATCCAATGGACAGAAGCCAGCACGCAAACAATCAAACATTTACTTTCCCACAAATGAATAATGCTTCCCCTGTTCTTCATGCAAATACAGAAGCAAGCCAGTCCACTTTCGAGCTGGTAAGAGAACCATTTTGAAAACAGATGGGTGCACGGAGAATGCGAAATAATGGTATTGACTTTGTAGCCAGAATGGTGACGCAGTATCGGTAATGAAATAAAACCGTATGACAGCTAAAAACAACGGGGGAAAAAATATGGCCGCTAGTTTTGTTAGTCAACCTTTCACTCTGTTGCTTGGATGTGATGAACGAGTGGATAAATTGGATGCAAAGTTAAAGTGAGTCTCAGGAAGCTGAGCCAAGCAGATGAGATAGATGGACAGATTATGATTTCTCTCATGCCGCCACCCATTCACATAGCCAAACGCATAATTAAGGAAACGCAGGCGTACGCACACGCAGTCATATGAGCAATTGGCATACAACTTAAGAGAATGCACAGTATTACTATCTTTTGTAATCCAGGCATGCGTGCAACTCCAACACACCTACTCCATCTTTCTCTGGCTCTGACACAACACATGGACTACACAAACTCGCACTGTGCATGCAAGCGGCATGACGGATAACATGTCTACACATATAATTAACAAGGACTACTTTGCATACATGAATATACAATCCACTTCATAAAGTCCAGTTTCCGTACCATCTTACAGAACACTCAGCAACATGCATTTTGTCTCCGCTGCAGTACTATACGCAGGTAAATATTTCAGAGTGGTGCAAAGGCAGGAAAAGGGGGGGGGGACACCTACAGCTTTGGCTTCAACATAAAATGGGTGCTGTTCCCCGATTTAACCCTTCCCTCCCTCGGTTCCTCTCCCCCATCTTTCCTTACCTCTACTCCTGCCTCCACACCTCCCCTATTAGCATTATATCTGGATGTCTCCCCCTCCGTTTCTCATCCAGCCCACAGACCTTGGCAGTCTAACCCCCCTGCTGAATCCGTCTTCCCAGCGAGAAGGAACTTCGTATTCTGCACAGCAAATAGTTCAACAGTATCACTGCATCGCCTGTGCTAAAAGAGTATAATCCACTGACTGCGGGTGATAGTATATCTACAACTGCAGCCTGCTCTAGTCACTGTAGGCTGCTGGAAATGAAACGATGGTTAACAATGTACAGTGGAGTGTGGTGGCAGCCTTCTTTCTTACCATCTTAAACCCATTCCACTCCATTTGGGAGACGCCGGCCGTTGTCTTGCGCTCTCTCTCTCTCTCCTCACACACCAGCTACAGCAACGCCTCAGCAAAGAAAATCCCCTACTCTCTCTCTCTCTCTTACTCTGTTCCTGTCTCCTGTGACACTGTCTCCTTATTTTCCTCTCGCCTCCTCACTCTGCCTCCCCTTTCGCTCCTTTCCCGTCTCTGAGTCTTAGCAGCGAGCAGAGAGCGGCATGCTAGAGGGCGTACGGAGCGAGCATCGCCTTCTTCCACAGATGCTGAGAGGAGAATGGTGAGCCTGGATGAGAGTGCTGGGCTGCAGCAAGCCTCCCCTCCCCCCCCCCCCCTCCCCCCCTCCCTCCTTCCCACAGCCACCCGCCCAGTCGCCTGCTCAGCTGGAAGGTCAGAGCCCGCCCACTCCCCCCCCCCCAAACCCACCACCGCCACCTCCACATCCTCTCTCTCTTTTTGGAGTCTGTGATTGGCTTCTTGGCGTGCCCGTCAGCCCCTGGCCTCACCTCCCCTCCCTTGGTGTTAACACCTTCGCTCTCTGGCTGGCTCGGAGCCCTAGTCGGCACACGCCAGCCTCAGCCTGCTTTGGCAGAGAAAAGGCTTTCTGAATCCCAGCAAAGCAATCAATCGCTGCTGAGGTCTGTGCTTGAGTGAGCCGGGCAGAGCTGCGCGGAGCAGAGCTCTAGGAGAGTGATTGCAGCCTCAGGCACTATGGTAATAGGATGCCTGCGCAGCACTGTGTATATAAATTAGCTATTACTGGGTGCATGTTAAAATCCCCTGTACATTTACAGAGCTGCTTATACACACTATTTCATTCTCTCTTACTGTCCCTCTCTTGCTTTCCCTTTATATGCAAAACACACACACACACACACACACACACTTATATACAGGACTGATAACATATTTAGTTTTTAACTAAATAACAAATAATGACTTAAGTCTTCCAGAAATTATAGATCGAATTATTTAGTTTTTTTGTTAGTCTTAAACACAAGAGGAGGATGTCATCATTTCGAAATAAGACGTTGATAATGTGACGAATAACAAATTAATGTCGTTATTGATTTGCATTTCCAGATGTTTAAATGTAACGTCAAAGCGCGCGCGCGCACACACGCACACACTCTCTCGGGCGGTCAGCGCACACCTGTCCGGACAGGTGGAGCTCATCAACGCGATGTAGTGGGCTCTTTTTAAAAATCATTTATTCGTAGTGGATTTTTTAAAAAAAGGAGGCGTACACAGAGAGCGGCTGTCAGTGTGTAGTACGCTGCAGGCAAAATAAATGAGTAGCCTGCGGCGCTATAGCTGTCTGCGTGCTGCGGTTCGCTATATGCTTTAAAAGAACATAAAGCCCGGCTGGCTGCAGAACAGGTGAGATAAATGAAAAGCTGCGCCCCGCGGAGTGTACTCACCATGACCATTCTCGTGTCGGGCTGTCGGTGTCACGGACGGAACCGGTGGGCTCGGCGGATAAAGTGTACAGGGAAAAAAAGTCGGCGCACGGAAAGCGGTGAAAGGAACCGACACCAAATAAACAAATAAATAAAAAAAACTAAAGCAGGGTGTGTGTGGAGGACCTGCAGCTCTGTCCCGCGCGGAAAAAAACACAACAACACACCCCACTCTCGCTCAGTGACAAACAATAAACGAGAGAAGAGAGAGTCCACTTAAAGAAATCAGAGAAAACACCCCGCTACCTTTCCGCCCCCCCGAAAAAAAAAAAACATCTGTGGAACGTCCAGTCACCTCGCGCGCCGTCTCCCATTGGCTGTGGGAGGCGCCGACGGGGCGTTGCACGCGCGGATGAGAGTGGAGGAGGAGGCGGGGCGGGCGGGCTCGCGCGGTCCACGGCGTGGGGGGAGCGCCGCGCGGAGATGCTGAAGCAGTTAAGGTGACTTTACGCTCGTGACGGGAACATGATTATCTCTCACCTGACTGATAATAACGCGCGCGAGGCTCGCTGGTTTGCCGCACACGGAGCCTTTCTTTTGTCACTTCAGCTCGTAAAGGAAACGGCTTGTCTGCATTGTTGCTGCAGTGTATCCTCTCTTCTGGTACCTCTCTATGCTCTGTTGGAAAAACGGCTGCATTTGTCCTGCTTTCTCAAAAAAATAATAAAAAAATCATAAAGTCCAAAATCTCACACATCCCACCCAAAAAGCTCTTTTAAAAGCTTTAAAAAAAAAAAAAGTATACGCACCATAAGTAGCTTGACACAAAATGTTAGGTCTGTTGTTTTGCTCAGCTATTTAATCAAACATCATATTAAATTTGAATTGCATGTTCCCTTCTTATCTTGTCATCCTCACTACAGTTAATAAATCATAAATGTTTCTAATGAGCAAATTCTCTGCGCCCAGCAGCAGCAGCAACCCTGCCTCAAGTTAATTTTGTCCAGCTGGCCTCTATCTCTGGCAGACAAGAAGAGGGAGCTCTTGCTTCCTTTAACACCGGTACCTGGCAGGCAGGAGCACTTGGCTGTACCTTCACACCTATACGCGTACACACACACAAGCGTAGCATATGCTCAGAACGCGCACACTGAAACGTCACGTTGGCCCACGCCGCACTCAATGAGCATATTCATGAAGGCGTGCACGGACAAAATATACACAAATTTACAGGTTGTTTCACAGGCGCAGTGACACATTCAGGCACCTTATGCTTTTGATACACACACGCAGCCTCGGGTAACTGACTTTAAAAAACAAGAGCAGGTCGGCTTTTCAGCACGCCATCGTGCCGTTTCCTTTGTGTTCGACGCAGCAGTAAGAGGCAGTCGACAAGTCATCTCACATTCACATCCTGGTTTGTTTCAATTAGCATTCAGCTGTGTAAGGCCCAGCAGAGCTCGTGTAACTAGTGGACATCCATTAAGCTCAAAGAGACGCTCTCCGCTGCAACCATCTCCACACCTGTCGTGATACACGGTCACACTTTATTCAGAGAGATTTACTGCTAAAAGATTTTATACAATGTATGTAACAGCATGAAAACCAATAACTGTGAAATGCCTTTAACGTATTTTAACATACAATTTTTAGATTGAAAATAAAATAGTCACTGTCAGTTACACAGTCAGTAGATGGACAAATCTAACAAATGGAGCCGAAACATAATTGATTAACAGAGTAGTGAGTCAACAGAAAATGAATTAGCAACAATATTGATAGTGGATTAACTGTTAAAGTTGACTATCAAGCAAAAATGCCTCATTCTCTGGTGCAAGCCTGAAAAATGTGACAGTTTGCTGCTGTTCTTTGAGTTTGGATTGTTGTACTTCTTGTTATGCCATAAAATTTGATCATGGCGGTAAACTGATGCTCAGGTCCTGAGTAAAGCATCTAATGCAAATCAGGTCCAGCATGAACTGTCAGGGTTTGAATGCCCTCAGTAAGGCACTAAAGGCCCTGCTGTGTCCACCTGATCCACTGTAAAACCTCACTGTGAACAGCATGTGATACACTGCACAGTATGCATCACATGAACACGCCTTTACATTTATAGTATACGTGCATTTACACAAATGTGAATTGTGAATTTCAACCACGCACTCGAGTAGCCACACAAATGAGCTCCCAGATGAGAGCACTGAAAAACTATTGCGAGGAAATAGGAAAAACAGGAGGGGCTGTTGGGAATGATAAGACCAGTTCTGGCAGACAAAAAGGGAGCAGTGACCTAGAGACCCCCCCCCCCCCCCCCCCCCCCCCCCCCCCCCCCCCCCCCCCCCCCCCCCCCCACCCCCCCCCCG
>JAOXYL010000105.1:15360795-15371199 GCA_028564955.1 Terapon puta
CTCCTGACCCCTCCACCTGTCTGGTTAGCTACAGCTAGCTAGCCTACTGGAACCATGCAGCTGATATACTAATGAGAATCCTCACTCCACCTTCAATTGAGCCTGAGGAGTACTGAGGTGCACGTACACACACACACACACACACACACACACACACACACACACACACACACACACACACAGGGAAGGACGGGCAGAGCAAGCTCACTATTGTTTCAGACAGAATGGAATATGCTGGCACTCGCAGTCTGGAGATTTGTACCGATCATACTGTATATAACACAACAGAGGGAGAGTAATGTAGAATGAAACACAAAGAGAATGGATTAAAATAGAAGTGCATCTTTGTCTATTTTCCTTTATGTGTCTCTGTATCTCTCCTGCCAAAGAGCAAAAAGAGGCAAAATTTGCAGCTGAATAGTGCAGGCAATGAACCCACAGTTTCCTGTCCATCTTTTATCCTCTTGCCCTGACCTTTGAATTTAATAAAGGCTTTGGGTTGAACCAAAAAAAAAATATTCTCCACCTCACTGCTTCTAATACTCTCATTGCAACCATGTTTTTATTGTTGCTTTTTAATTCCCTGATGTAAAGAATGGGAAGTCAGATCCTTGGCGGTGACTGAATCGCAAATCACATTCCTGTTTTTTTTCCCCACTCTCGTCTTTGTATGCATTTTAACTGTTCAGGTACAGTGGCAGTAAAATGACAGAAGAGGCTGATCATTTTCCTATTTTGGGAAGGACGGTGTTTTGAGGTTGTTTTCTCCTTCTGTAATACGATCCAAATAACCTTTTCTCTAAATGAGAATATGATTTGAAAGTGAAAATAGTCTCTCACAGTTGACTTGCTCGGCGTGTCATTTGACTAAATTGCTCTACAGGACCGCAGTTTTTATAAAGCAATGAAAGTGACTGCCACTACTCAGTAAATTAGCTATCAACACAATCTGCTCTTTGCAATGTGCTATGTTGTGTTGTCGAGTGTGTGTGCGTTGTTGTTTTTCTAATATACAGACACATAGCAAAGATGGAACCATGTTGCTGCCATGTCCTAGTTAAGAATACACACTGTGCATTATAATATTGTGTACGGACAGATGGAGGGAGTGGTGGAGATATTCTATCAAGGGCATCCATGCTGAGGCACTTTACAGTCTGGATGTTAGAGATATTGCTGTGCAGCTTATTATCTTGTGGAGTTGGCCTTTCCCTACTAAGAGTTTATGTCTGTCTTTGAACAAAACGCAATACAGCACAGGATAAGTCTAAAGATGCCCAAGAATTAATTAAGAGTAGCGACTAAAAAGGACTGCTCTTAATGATGTTCCCATTTTGTCAGACTTTGCAAAAAAACATTGATTGGATGCATTATTTGGCCTTTTAGATGATGACTGATGCTAAATAGTTTTTGAGGAGGTAAATGATATTTCTTTCCTCCTGTTAAGTTTGAAAGTTAAAAAGCTTTTGTGGCTGTATCCCAGGAGGGCCAGCCATACTGTCAGCAATGTGAAACCCCATCTCGCTGATTGGCTCTGGCTCACATCCATAAACAAACACACTCGCGCGGAACCGAATACGCACCAGGCGGTGCGTACGCTGGCCTTCGCACCCGCCACCGCGCCGACAAAAAACGCACAACATTTGGGTTCATCAAGTGCGTCACAGTCTGATGCTGCGACTGCCACGGAAGCGGAGCTTGAAGGGCTGGACCTCAGAAGTGTGCTTCAGCCTGCTAATTCGGAAAGCAGAGAGCTGGCTAATTGTCATGAACTCCCCCTGCCCTCCATTCTGCCCTGCTTCTCCACCCTAAGCCCCTCCTAGTCACAGACCTTAATGGATTAACTGCAGCCTGGTGTTGTCCCTCTTATTCTTTCTTACTCATTCTGCTTCTCTCACAGGAACTCGCAATGCCACATCTCTGCCACGCCCTGAAAAATCAAAGGAATGCTTCTGTTGAATCTCCGTGTTTGAGTGTTTATGATTATACTGGTGGAGTGGTGCTGCACATACACAATGCACCCTGTTAGCAGCCACCACATAGTATTCTGATAACAAGTGTGAAAGAGCAGGCAAAGAATAGCGTACACAGTATAGCAGGTTTGAATATGCAGTGTGCAGACAGTGATAATTGTGGGTGCTCTCGGTTTGAGTCTTGTTAACTGTCAGACGCAGTGTTTCAACACCTGTCTTATGTTTCACTCTGCATAATAAGACTTCTATTTAAAGGAGGGGAAGTGAAGATGCCAGCAGAGGTGTTACCTCAAAGTGCTGGAAGAAAATACCTTGATTATTAACAAGAGGGGGAAAACTTGTGTTTTTCCATCTAAACTGATCTTTACAATGGCTGGTGCAGAGCAAATTAAAGCGACGGGGACATAAAGACAGAAAACACTGAAGCTGAAGCGGAATTACCCTTGTCTTACTTAATGGCAGTGTACAGCACTGTAACTGACGATGGAAACAGTATTTCAGCCGAGCTGCAGAAAAGAATGCAATACCTCTCAAGCCTGGTTAATTTCAACTCAAAATATCACAGCAGTGTACGCAATGAAACAGCCTAATACATTTAATAGCCCAGAACACACTCCTCAGTATGCTGCGGCTTACTTAGGCTCTTTTTGATTTGCCCTTGAAGGATAGATTTAGTTGCTCTATTGAAGTTCTGGCAGTAGTAGCGTCTTGCTGCGCTACTCAGACTGATGATCGCCTCTTTCCTGGCAGGTGTCCACCCTCTGCCGGTAACAATCAACAAATGAGAATCGCAGCCTTCAACTTGTCCGTCCCCCTGCCTGGCGACAAACTCAGCATCACTGAATCCCAGACACCAGACAGCTATTAACACAATGCGGCTGTATGCGGACAAAGATGGGCGGTCAGGAATCGGTTGACTTTTCTTATTTGCTTTCAGTGTTAAGACCATTTTCACGAATCAATGGCGCACACGGCGTGGATACTGATTTTTGGTAATTTCATGGTCAGAAGCGCACAGTGTACCTGCACTGCTGTCGTACGTCCAATCAAATCACCTCTTTTATTTGTCTTGAAAAGCATGGCGCTTTGTGCCACTGTGCCCTGACAATTTAGTAATAGAGGGGAGCAGCTGGGAGTAATTCTGCCACAAAAGCCGCTTCAAAGAGGAAACGTGATGTCCTCAAACAGGAGGAGCAGAACCACGACGGCGACACCGTATTTAAACCACCGCGAGCAAATCATCTCAAATTATCCTGGGAGGACAGTCAAGTTCACAGCCACTCGCTGAAATACTGAATGAGTGCAGATGAGGAGAAACGTCTGTGTACACAGAAAGAAAATCCCAATTCCTCAGGGCAAAGACTCGCTGACACAGAGCCCTAGAAGGCACTCAGAGAGCACAAAATGTCAGTGATAAAAAAAGAAAAAGTTTCCAGCTTGCTCCAAGTGTACCTCTTATTTTTTCCTCTTCAAATCAGTTAGTTTAAGATGCTAGTTATAAAAAGCCCCAAATCTTAAATGTAGGCAATAAAGTCAAATAATTTGCTCATTATTTCAAAGGAAGGCATGCTCATTCAAACATTTTTTTTTAGATATTCTCCTCACATACTAATTAAAAGGGGTGAAAACACAGCAAGATCATGACTGGCAATGCAATTCTAATTATTGAGTTAGATCACTTTTGCTTCAGTGTTGCTGTTGACTGAATAAAAAAATCTATATTTCTTGAAAACTAAGCTAAACTGCAACAACTTTACCCTGCCAGTCCAAAACTGTGAATTCATGGAAGGCTTTTAGGGTGAAGTGAATCCCCCAAATGGCAGATGTTAGTCAAATATACACTACATTAAATGGCATAAGTATTTTGGTAAAATTGAACTAATCTAGTCGAAGCTTTACTCCCACATCCCCTTCCCTCCGTGTCAGTGGGCATGATACACAGTCAGCTTAACCCCTGCCTGTGTCACTCGCCCTGGTAGAAACCCCTCAGATCAGAAATGAATTCTCCGTGCTGATCCCGGAACAAGGCCGTGCTGCATTTGTCACAGCCACTTTCTTCCACTTTAATTCAAAGCTGTTTGGTATGGCTGGAGCTTTGCAGACTGCAGAGATGTGACGGGGGGCTGTTTGAAAGCTCAGGCTGAATGCTCTGTCTCTGTCTGTGGACGGGGGAGCAAGCGCCTCTGCAGACGCCACGTTAAGTCAGCAGAGAGATGCCGCTCTTTCCATAGACTTAAATCAAAATAATGCTCGAAAAACTGCCTTGTGTTGCGTTCAGGGAAAACAACAGTAAACATTCAGGTGAGCACATTAAGTTCACAAGGAGGGCATTTAAGGTGGAAACCAGAACACACTCTCCCATTTCAATCCTCTCCGTTGAGCAAACACAGTGATGTTTATTTTAAATTATATATATTTTTACGTAATGATGGTGGGTCTTTGAGGCTGTAACACAAATGAGGTTTGTGGAGGTGCCCAGAGAGGCTTAGCTATGCATTGGCTGTTGAGTCTGGCATGTGTTCTGGCACTCAGAGTGTATTCTCAACAGGACTCTGGTGGATTAGTGTCCATTTGGACAACAGAGTGGTCCGCAGCTTGGGGTGACATTCAACTCCAGCAGGCCAGCAGCTCACACTCTGATCATGAAGTTTAGTCTCGCTGTTAATTGTCAATTATGTGTCGTGAATGTGATGGCATCTAATAGTTTTAGAGAGTTTATTCCTTGAGTCTAGAATGTGGGTAGGCTCACCGGGACAGAAAAACGCATTTTATTTTCAGCTCTCCTGTCTTCCGGCCTATACCGGATGACTCCGTATGTGTGAAATGAAGCGGCGACCAGGCTGCAGTGTGGTGGGTCAGTGGATCACGGGGTATAGTGGTGGGCTTTGGGGCTGGGGGGACGGCAGCCCATTTTGCGTTTGATCCTGGTCGGGGTACATCCATGCACACAGGGCGACTGCTGTGGTCCATCTGGTGGAGGCTTTAATCACCCCCCACTTACTAACACACACACACACACACACACACAGACGACAGCAACACAAAGCACACAGAGACTCTCACTTGAGATTCTTACTGCTGCTCACTTTCAGACCTTTTATCTCCATTATTTATTTGAGTCACTTCAGCATTCGTGAGTCTCCGTGCAGAAATCAGTCTTGTTTTCTTCCTTTAAAGAATGTTCTCCTCAGACCTCAGGTGGCAAAAAACGTGAGTCACCGAAACACCACCTGCCACCTGTAATGACGTTTAAAAAACCTCATGTAAAAAAAAAAAAAAAAAAAGAAAAACCAACAACAACCCCCCCAGACCATTAGATCCCCATAAAGAGCTGCACCGTGGCTTTTGATGAGGAATAACCTTTCAGAAACTAGATGCATCCAGAGTCCTTCACAGGGCTGGCCTACGGTACTGCGGTCCAAAACATGCCCACACTGCACAAATCCAGCTCTCCAAATGTCACTTCATGCTTAACCGCCCTTTCTCATGCTTGAAGGAAAGTGAGTGGGCAATGCACAACACGAAAAACTCTGCCGGGTTTGGGTTTAAATGCCTACACGCTTGGAGACATGTTTCAATTATTTTGTGCCGTTGAAACACTCAGCCGATCGAAGAAATTCTTTAGCAACAACTGTAGGAATAATTTCCCGCTGTGACGATAACACACAATGCATGAGACATAATGCATGAAATGAAATAAGTGTCTTATTTATTATGTTACATTCAGTTAAGCGTAGGCAGATAAATGGAATAATACAAACAAAGAGGCAAATGAAAATGTTTCTCCTACAGAAATAAGTTACTTACAAAATAAGCGCTCATTCCTATAAATAAGCTCACTTTACAGCCACTAATGCACAGCTCGAGACAGACTCCATGGCAAGCCGTTTCAACCTGAACGCTGCTGTTAGAATACATTTATTATTAAAGGGAGTAAAGGGTTAGCAGATAATGATGATGCTGTAGCTGCAACCCCCCCCCCACCCTCCTCCCCCGGGTTGTGCAGAGGAACCACTTACTGTTAGCCTCCCTTTGGACAAAAATAACTGTAGTATTTTCATCAATTTCCAATGCCTTCTCTTGATTTAGCTTGCCCTTCACAAAGAGCCGCACTCTTACTCAAGCTAATCAATTTGGAGGGAAAAAAATCTATCACACATTTAAAACGACTTTATTTTCTGTGCGTACAGCATACCCGGGACCCCAGCCACCTCCCAGTGGAAAGCTACCGCAACTGGGATGGTCACTCCTCCCCCGCCACTAATGCACAAGTCAGCCATACATCATTTATTCATGGTGACAGCAGATACTTTGCCTCATCCCCGGCAATTAGCGAATCAATAAAAACGCATCGGCTTTGAAACTATCAATTCTGAGAGGACAAAAAATAGTGTTGTTCATCAACATGCCAGGATCCCAGACGCAGACAATCACTCAAGCATCGGTGGCGTTTGTCAGCTCAGCATCAACAGGCGCTGAGCTGTCAACGACGAAGCCCATTTCCTCACGCCGCTGCTCTTTAAAATGACTGCCAGATATTGTCTGGCCAGGAGTCCTCACCTACAAAATGGTTGTCTGTTCCATTAAATCTAAAATTTAATGTTCTTTCCGAGAGAGGATTTTGTTTGCACTGTGAATCTGTTTCTATTGTGAGGGAGATGACTGAGCCATGTGAGTGAGATTATCACGGACGCAAGACAGGTCTGCGAAGGGCTTGCACTGGCTAATACCTCCTTTGTCAAAGTTTACAAGGCTGATACATCTACGGTCTATCAACATTTTGATATTGGTTTCATAATTAATTCAGTAAATCTGCCTGATCTAACACACACCTCGGGCCTGCTCTCTCCAGGGAGCTTTATGTCGACCTAAAATGACATTAGATTTAACCAAAAACCTCTGAATTTGACTTCCAAACAAGCGGCTGAGGCATTTTGCCGTTTTTTTTCCCTCCATAATAATTGTGCATGTTTGTTGTTGTTTGCAAATGACAAAACGCGAAGAGCGCACCAAAATTCGACAACACAATGCTGCTTTCTCTCCGGTCTTGTCTGCGCCATTATTCTCTCTCTATTTATCCTTTTAAGCCGAATGAAATAACTGCAACTGGATGTGAAAACATTGTCCAAGAGAGGCAACAAATTTGTCTCTGAAATTAAATGCTTTCCCTTGCCAAGCAAAAGAGCAGCCCTGGGATTTTCTTTTCTTTTTTTTTTTGGAATTAAAGAAGAAAAATGAACAGCAGGAAGTGAGATTATTTTGTTTATTCAACCTATTGAACTGTACAAATGTAGCCGCTGACTTGAGGTAAATCCCCAGTGGAATTCACAGGCCCACCATGGATATATAATCCACCACTACATAAACTGTGGTAATTATGTACGTCTGCATGTTTTTGCATTATGGGGAAGGTACACTCAATTGTTTTCTATTTTTCGATTTTCCATCACCTTAAGGCCAGTCTGTAATTTGTTTAGCACATAAATATTTTTGACATATATCACCAGAGGCTGTCACTTTAACAAAACCTGCATTTAGTTTATTTCTTAAAAGATTAGACTTTATTGCTGTGTTGACAAACACTGTCATTATCGGAAAACTTTAATGTCTTTAGTTTAGTTATGCTAATCCGTGCATTAAAAGGCCTGTCAATCAGCGTGGGAATAATAGCAGGTTCAAATCTTCTGCTCTGTTTTTTTTCCGGTGGTGGGAGCGACCCTTTTGTTTAGATTTGGATTACGGGTTGTGCGCTTCGCCCACCGCCGTAATAACTACTCACTGTTTGTTTGTTGAAGCTACATGATCTGTGTGTTATTGCCGCTTTGTCATAAACGTCAAGACACATTCAGGATTGCACAGACTCACTACTCAGGAACCCTGGGCCCTGCCACTGCTATTAGACGGGTGAAATTACAGGCCATTACTTCCAGGTCAAAGTACCTGAACACAGAAAGGTGACCTTTGCTTGGGCGTGGGTGCCGTGGCGGGCTTCTCTGTTGTTAGACTGTAGTTTATGGATCACATCCACATCTTCAGCCCATTTTTTTGTTTCATCTACAGAGTTGATGGGTATGAAAAAATAAGGCGATGGTCAAAACATGGCAACGTGCGATGAAATACACACTAAAAGGCACCCTGCGGACGGGCTAAATTGCTGGGTTTGGTGTGTAGAAAAAAGAAAATCCTCATAGAGAGACGGAGACACAGAGACAGTTAAGAGAGAGGGTGAGAGTGAGAGAGTTCACTTAGCTATACAGTGTGTGTGTGTGTGTATGTGTGTCTGTGCATGTGTATGTGTATGTGCATGAGCCTGCAGACACCTGCTCCATTCTGCAGTGATGGCTCCCAGCGGGACACAGGCTCAGCTGCTGATCTCTAGGCCCTCCCTGCAGCACTGGTGGCCAGCACACGCACGCACACACACACACACACACACACACACACACACACACACACACACACACACACACACACACACACACACACACTCACACACACGTTCTCCCAACAAACCCCCCCCACCTCGTCACAGTGTCTCTCAGCCTCTCTGTGTGTTCCCCATAACTGACACACCACATGTGCTCATATCAAGTGCAAAAATGACATGATGCTCACACGCACAAAGCTGCAGAGTCCGTGTTCATGATGTTGTATGTAAATTCTATGACACGGTGCGATCATAACCTGCTTCGATCTGATCATCTATATGGACGCTATGGCTGAATAGCACGTTTTTGTTTTTCACTCCCCTATAGCGAAAAAGCTGAACTGAACACTGCACCGCATCACATCCGTATTGTGTGCTGCTACGTTTGTAGTTAAAAAAGGAAAGGACAAAGTGACATCAAGGATACGTTTTGACATTGTTCTTATTTGCGCGTATTTTCTCACGAACACCTAAGTTCCTAAGATAGTTTTATCTTCCCACCAGATCACTTAACGATTCATAGTCAAGCATAATACAACAGCACCATTTGTTTTTTTCCCTCAGTTTTCTTTTAATTAACCACCATTGTACGTGTGGCGTGATGGTTATTGTCGATGCTGCACATATTGCCATATCTCTGTGTCTCTGCGTCTTTTCCCCCTCTGTGGCGTCGTTCGGCAGGGTTGTGGAGCATAAATGAACTAATTTTCTGGATATAGAGAACACTGCAATCAAGGAAAGGGGAAGTGTAAAACGCGGCAGATGGAAGGAGCTAATCATTGTTATGAAATAGAGATGACCTCTAACTATCTCCTGGATGCTAATGTACCGTAGCTATGCACGTTTTGCAGCTTCTGTGCCATGTATCCCCTCTCTCCTTGTTTCCTCTCTGCCTGTTTGTTGTGGTGGTGACGATGAACCTCTTCAGGCAGGTCTGAAATGCAAACCCCGTGTGTTTTTTTTTCTTTTTTTAATGTTGAAACAGAAAAGATTGGAGTTGTCAAACAACGCCTAGTGTCACATAGAGAACGGCAGCTGCCTGCAGTGGGTAATCAGTGGAGCTTTCTACAAATTAACAGCATTCAGCTCTGAAGCACGGCGCACTGCAGGTTTTCAGATGTGGGCTTTTGAAAATTAGATCTCAGTCACTGAAAAAATGTGCAATTCAGTTTGCTCATGTGTTTTTTTTCTTTTCTCTTTTACATTTAAAAAAAAAAAAATGTATCCGCTTTGTGTATGGCTGAGATTGCCCGGTCATTGTAATGCTGTAAATTGATACTGCGATTACTCATTTTGAGGAGAGCAATATCAGTCTAAATTTCATTAATTGCACTCTCCTGCATGTGCCCGGGTTCTGATGGGTTCAGAATTTAATTCCTCGAATGCTCTTTTGAACGCATCATTCTACAGCTTGAAAGATGCCCGTCTGAACACATGCGCACACCCAACACGGACACACAGACACAAGGCATGTAGCAAAAACACACACACATGCTCTAAATGAACTGAAAGCAGTGTTGCCAGGGGAAGTCATGCTAAACTTTGCTGCAGGCATATAATATGTTACTGGATGAGACCATTTAGCTATTTAGTCAATTATTATTAAATGGAAACATGCCGTAGTGACTTAATTTTAAATGGCAGTCATGATAAATAGTGATTAATAGATAAAATAAGTGTATCTCTTATAAAACAACCGACTCCATTTCTGATACAAGGTATCGAATTGTATTTCCATTTGATACCACAAAGGTAGAAAATGCAATTCTGCTTTTGAGGCTTTACACAACAAAGCCACTAGAATCTTCCAGCACATTTGTCTAATGTATGCAAATGATCTTGCTGTGCTTAATGAAGGCACCATTAATCACTATAACGATGGTCTTTTTTAACCAGGGTAATCATGCGCATGCACGCACGCACGCATGCACGCACACAGACACACACACGTTAATTTTCCAACACATACACAAGCATATGAGCTGATACACGTTCACTCGCCCC